>QLSR01001496.1:60105-212481 GCA_031780015.1 Citrullus colocynthis | reverse complement strand
AAAAAAAAAAAAAAAAAAGCACACCTAGCTTATTAAACTTGAAATTAAAAGTTTATATTTTATTTGATAACCATTTATTTTTTAACTTCTAATTTTGTATTTATTTTCACATATTTTATTTACAATAGTTTTTATTTTCCTTAAGAAAGATTAAAGTTCGTAACCAAATTCTAAAACAAAATTAGAAACGAATTTCGTTAGTTTTTCAAAATGCAACTTTGATTTTGAAAAATTCTTAAAGATGTAGTTAAAGAAAATCATGTTGGTGGAAGTAGTAGATATAAGGTCAATTTTAAAATTAGAAAGAAAAATAAAATGGTTATCAACCTTAAAAATGAGGTTTTGTTGTAAAAAAAAAAAAAAAAACTTTATCCAGTACTAAATTGTAATTTGCTTTTTTTAATTAAACAATTTTAAACCTTTGATATTTTGATTATGTTTTAGTCTTAGATATACTAACTAAAATAAAACTAATATTACATTTTTATATATATAACGTACAAAATTCCCAAAATGCATAGAATATTGGAAGGGCATTTTTTTTTTAGTAAAAGAATATTTTAAAGTTTGAGTGGATAATAGGTGTCCAAAAATAGGGTAAAGAAAACAAGTGGTAATGTTATAATATAACGTGTGTTTCACAAAAAGAAATATAAAAAAGCCGTCGCCTGAGAGATTCGAACTCTCGCGGGGAAACCCCATGTACTTAGCAGGCACACGCCTTAACCACTCGGCCAAAGCGACTGCTGTTTGAAAGGTACATTTAGCTTCGCTTATTAGTTCTCTGTTTAAAGGTTGGGCTGTATGTTGAATGTTTTGTTCTTGGATTGGGCTTATCTGATCAACTTTTACAATTACACAACAATCTACAACTAAGACCCTTATTCTTTTGGGTCATAATTCTCATTCTTTTTGGTGTATTCATTGTGGGTTTGTCAAGAAGCCTACCCATTTACTTTTGGAGGTTTAGGAGGCTTTTAGATAATCATAATAGATGGAATTATAATTTAATGTAATCCAAATCAATGTTTGAATTGAGCGTTTTGCTCGATTTGTAATACAAAATTCATTATGTTTTGATAGTTTTTAACCCAATTCTATTTTCTACCATTTTCATGTTTCGCGATCTCATTTTTGTTTCGTCCTCGATTTCTTACACAGTCCAATACATTTCTGATTCTCGGTAACCATATTATATTCTAGCTTTCCAAATAACCCCTTATAATTCTCTCATAAAGACAAGGACACTTTCGTATTTTTGTAATAGTATTATAGTATTTCTTTTGTTATTGTCTTTATTTATATGCTTTTAAGTGTTTCCCATCATAATTAATGTGATATTATGTTTGAGTTTTCAACACTTTGAAATAACTCTATTATTGTTTTTTTTTTCCCCCTATTTTGTATAAGTATTGGGCATTTTTGGAATAAATTTAATTGTTAAAAAGAAAATTAATAAACTCTTAGGAGATCATTCCAACATGTCCATAATATCACTAGGAAGTTTTGACGATGTTTAAACTACAAATTATGAGGTTGGTTGAAACTGAGAAATAATATATAGCAAAAGGAAGGAAAATAATAAAAAGAACATCAAATTTACAAATTCACATGACGAAGTTCGATATGATAGGATGTGAAGACCCTAAATATATAACAACTTGTTTAATTGCCAATTCTAATTATGCTTTATGTTTTCATATTTTGTGATTTAAGCAGTACAAATTTTAAAAATAATATTTTTGTGTTTTCATTATATTTAGATTTTGAATTTTAAAATTTAAAATGCATAATTATATTAAATAAAGATAAAAATATTTACAAATACCCGTATATGACGTTATAAACTAAATTCATTTTTTAAAAAATTATGATATATATTATGCAATGTATTATAAATTATATAATGTTACAAATAATAATTATATAAAATGTTAACATAAAATATGTTCATGAATAAATTAACGATACTTTATAGTTGTCAAACAATATTAGGTGGATAACTACAATTAGTTTAGTGATTTATAAATATAATATCAAACATATTTTCAACAATAGTTTAAATTAAAAATTTGCTACTGAATACACATATGAAAACATGAAATACAACTTTGTTTTTCATTAAATCCCTTTGTTTCAATTTTATGTTTTCAAACCAACCTAGTATACTCAAAATGTTTTGTTTTTTTTTTAATTTTGAATAGTCACAGTTATAGTTTATAATAAGAATGATGTATAGTTTAAAGTTTATTATTGATCATATTAGTATTTCTAATGTTATGTGATTGCCTTGGAAAAGCCAGACACAACATTAATTTTGCTGCAAAATTTAGGGGGAGAAACAGACATAGGTTAGATTATTATCAACACTGTTGAAAATAAAATCCAAACTGCCAAACCATATAAAGACTAATATTAATTCAATGGATATAAAACAAAATAGACAAAGTTATAATTCATCCAAATTGCATTATCTCAGTTTGAGAAAGTTGAGTTGTCAGAATCAAAAGACCTTCGCATTTTAATTAATATATATAAAGCTGAGATTAAGATGAACAATTCAAAGAACTTAAAACAAAACATTTCTTTTTCTTTGTTTGGAGAAAATTTAAAAAATCAAATGATAATGATTAATATCTAAAAGCCAAAATATTATTTAAATGTAGTAAGATGGGGTGTCATCTTTCCAGAATAAAATTGTTTGCCCCTTGAAATAAAAGACATTACACTGAATAATGAGGATTTAATTAAAATTATGGACTTTTTAATTACGAGTCGTGTCGATGAAAATTTTATTAGTTTAAATCTCCAACGTTTAAAGATATGTGATGTGAGACTTATAATTGTTTTAGTTAAACTTCTAAATTATAATTAGTATCACTTTCAAATGTCGCATTAGCAAAGTGAACTATTTAAAATTGATGTGGGTGGACGATTTTAAAAAAATATCTAACTAATAATTTAAATTAGTTCTCTAAATTATGAAAGTTTGGAGACTAAGTTGATAGAATTATAAATTTTACATGATTATCCCAACAAAACAAAATATAAGGAAGAGTATGATACTCTTACCAAATTTAAAACTCTAAATTAAAATTGATATTATCTAGGAAGAAAGAAAATAATCTATTTCACAACAAAATGTTGAATCCCAAATTGAATAAGTACATTAATGTCCACAAAATGACAACTCAATTTGACAGATTAAAAGAGAATAAAAAAGTGTGCTTTTTATCCTTTCAGGTCGGAAGAATAAAGAAGATTTTGTACCAAAAAAAAAAAAAAAAAAAAGTCACATTGGTCAGGGAATCTATGCTAAACATTTTGAGGAATATTGTTCCACTTTCACATCTTGTAATTGCTTGTGATTGGGTTTTCCATAACTTTTATTAAAAAAAAATAAAAAATAAATAAAAAATAAAAAACAAATTTCAATTACCATAGTGAGAATAATGTTTTCTTTTTCCTATTTCGTTAATCGTGTCAACGGGTAAATTGGTTTAACCAAACCTTGGTATCAACTTGGAGTTCTTAAAAATATAAAAATTACATGTATGAACATATATTAGATATCCATATGGAAACTAAGTCAAAACAATATGAATTAGTTTGGTAATTTGATACGGCTAAATCATCCTCTTCAAATACAATTTCATTTATAATTAACAAATTGTTATAGGTATATAATTTCAATTTATTTTTAAAAAACTATTTAAAATCAAATTTTGATATCTTTTGTGTATATATTCGTGTCTATTGAATAAGTTTAACCCATATTTTATCTTTAAGTAAAATCGTGAGCTAAATATTTAATTACAATAAAAAAAAAATAGACTCTTTTCAAATATAGCAAAATGAACTAAAATATTTGCAAATATAGTAAAATTTCATTGTGTATTTGACTATTAATGGTAAATATTTTCAGCAATTTTGCTACCTTACTTAAGTAACAGTTACCTAAAATATAACACAGGTATATGTATAATTTTTTTTTTTTTTTGTATGAAAATTATTTTGTGGATCCAAAACTCAGCATGAAGTTTATCCTTTTTGGTTTATGAGATATTTAACTGCAAACTCTCTTTGAACTTTCACCTTCATTTAAAGTTGTTGGTGCTTTTATTATGGACCAACCCATTATAGAGATTTTTTTTTTTCTTTTTTTGAAAGGCAATTATAGAGAATTCAAACATAGATTTTATCATGGCAATACTTTTTTGAAACAAATATCATCATAATTTTTACTCAAAACATTTATTATTACAAGTTATCTATACTATATGTAACAAAGTTTATATGAACCTAAATAAATTGTCATACATTTCTATATGGATTTCAAAATCACTCTAAAACATGTTTTTAATCATTCAAAATTAATTTTGATGATATAAAAATTGCATTTAAAAGTGTAGAGTAATTTTAAATGATATAAAAATTGCATTTAAAAGTATAGAGTCAAATATTAAATTGCATTCAAAATTAATTTGATTAAGCGATTGTGACTTGATACTTTAGTAAGTTAGTAGAAATTTGTAGGAAAAATTGAGCCACTAAAAATATTTGTTATTTCTTTTCTAAATTAGCTGAATATCTTTTCTTTTCCATAAATGGCATATAAATTTTAGTCGTGGTACTAAATATCATATCATGCAAACTTATCGACAAAACCAATTTTAACATATTTTTCCTACCAAAAGAAGAAGTATTGAAAATAAGGGACAAAATTGAAAGTATTTAAATACTAATAGGAACTAATTAATATATATATATATATATATACCTTTAACATCTGATCCTTAAATAATATACTTCCAAATAAAGGGTAAAAATTTAAACGTAAAATTGATACGATATATTAAGATAGATCTAAACCAAAATTGAGCTATGTGCTCGAGTGAGTTAGAAGATGTTAAAGTTGCAAAAGATAAAAATAAAAAGAAAAAATGAAATTGAAAATAGCACAAAGAGAGAGAGAGGAGAGCATAATTAGAGGAGCAAAAGGAGAAGGCTCTGTTTTTTTTTTGTTTTTTTTTGTTTTTTTTTAATTTTTATGTTTTTATTTTTCGTTCCTCCCATGATGTGTTAAAGGAGTGGGATGGTTTCATCATTCCTTGTAAATGCAGGTTGCCCCCACCAATATTTATTTTCTTAATTCTCATCATCTTTTCTCCACTTTTCTCCTCTTCCTCTCCTTTTCTTCTCTCTTTTCTTTTTTCCCATTAAGTTCCAAATCATAATTTTAATTAGTTTCCTCATTAATTAACAATTTATTTATTTTTCCATTTAAAAAAAATACTTTGAAATTGATCCCAAATTTTATAGATACAGTATATATACAATAAAAGAATACAAGTTATTCGACGTTATTAATGTCACAACGAGTTAGAATATAAAAAATAAATAAATAGAAATAAGATTATTATTATTTTTTTAAATTTCAAAATTAATTTACAGAAAAAACATTTTGAAGGAAATATGAAACCAACAAAATATATATATTATTTCCTTATTTTTTAAGAGAATATTTTGAATTAATATTATAAAAATTTGGAAGTTCAATAGTAATATATATGACAACTCTAATTATAGTTGAGCCAGCTGATGGTATTGGTAGTTAACAAACTTTAATATTTATTGTTTGTTGTATAAGAATAAGAAGCTTAATATATTCATTTTTTTTTTTCTTCTTTTCTTTCTTTCTTTTTAAATTTGTATCATCTACCCAACTTGTGTTTTTAGATTTGGTTATATTAAACTTTTTATTTAATTATGTGGTTTAGGTTTTAGAGGGGTAGCTGGAGGAGTTAGTTAGCTTTCCAGATTAGACCTTCTAATTTCAATATTTTTCTCTAAGTGCTTTTTATTTTTTATTTTTTAATTTTCTCTCTCTCTCTCTCTAAATGTTCTTGCCAGCAAAAACTTAGAATGATTATAATGATGGGATTGCTTTAACTTTGTCAATTACAAAATGAAATTGGTGGATTTTTTATTTTTATTTTTAATTGGGAATCCTTAATTTGCAAGGCTAAAGTTAACCTCCAAAAGTTGATATATTATTAAAGAGAGGGGTTTGGTAATCTTTTTTTAATTATGTTTGTGGGATCTCAATTTAGCTTTGGGCTGAGGTGACATTACATTCATAATTTCATATGATTTTATCCATGATGTGGGAAAAAATGGGGGAATCCTATAACAACTAACAAATAGTTTAAATTATAAAACTATACTTAATTTTTTTTTTTCATTTGTTTAAGAAATATATTTATTCTTTTTAAAATTGTAATATTTTCCAAAGAAAACTACCCCTAGACTAGAAATATGTAAGGAGTTTAAACGAAAATTAGACCCAAAACATTGTGTCATCAATCTAAAACATAAATTAGAACCAAATACCATCCCACATTTTCAAGTTGCGGCCACACTCATTTCAAGTCTCAATTTTTTACAAATTTTTAATTTTCAATTTTGTTTTAATCATATATAAAAGATGGCTGGAAAGATTATTTTGCAACTTTTTAAAAGAATGTGGGAAATTTTTTAAAACAAATAATAAAGTTTTAGGAATAATTTAATCTAACTATTTATCTCAAATCTCACATTTTTCATGTCACTTTCCTTAAAATTTACATCAAGAATTGTCTTTCAATTATCATCCGCATTAATGTTGACATAAATAATTTAGTTAAAACTAGATGTACCCAACAAGTCTATTGATAATTTATTTGATGAGTAGATATATATTCAGATACTAATCTGAGTTTTTTTTTTTTTTTTTTCCTTTTTTCTTTCTAAGACAAGATGCTAATCTGAGTTTTGATTAAACACATTTAGCATTTTCTATAATAAAGTTTCAATTTCTAATAAAAAAAAATTAGTGTATAAAACCACACACATTTAGTTATATATATATATATATTGAAATAACATTTAGTTATGTATTGAACTTCAAATTAAAATGTAGATCAGATTTATCCTAAAGTTGGGGATGGAAATAAAATTAATAAAAGAAAAGTTACACAAATCTTTCTTGGATTACACTAATTATATTTATGGAGTTGTTGGTCAAATTAATCGGTTCACATATTTGAGAAGAAATTGAATTATAAAAGATTTTTATGATATGATGTCAACTGCAAAATAATTATATTATTTTATTAAGATGTGGGACGTTTATTACTTTACTCTTTACTAATAGTAATTATCATATGTTAAGAATATTTAAGATTAATAATTCAAAGCAGGAAACAGAACATTAATACTAATCATATTGTAAAAAGCAACTAGCTGGTCTACTTATATTTCTTAACAATCTAACAGTCAAATTATCGTCACCGAAAGGTTCGATTTATTCCCCCATTTTGTAAATATTGATNAATAAATCTTAATTTAGTTATTCCAAGTTAATTTTTACCAAAATAATAATAATAATAATAATAATAATAATAATAATTTTCATGCAAGAAAATAAAATTTGAGAATATGTTTTCAAAATTTATAGTATGAAATGTTTTTTTTAAAATCAATAGTATAAACTAGTTTTCGGGAACCAGATTTAAGAATTATTAAAAGTATAGAGACTAAAATTGAACAATTGAAAACAGATGGACTAAAATGAAACAAATTTCAAAGTAAAATAACTAAAATAGTATTTTAATCAAAATGTTATTATAGGGTAAGAAAATCAATGTAAGATAAAAAAAAAAAAAATAATAAAATGTCATTCATATGAATATAATATAAAAATAGATATTTTAATTTATTTTAAAAAGTAGTAAAATTAATTTTTTAATTTTTATAAACTTTTCAAAAGTATTCATCATGGTATTGTATTAATATTTCTATCAACATTTTCATAAAATTGGAGGCTCGAAATTTTCGTCAACGACATTTTAAACCTTAGTGCTGTTAAGTGATATAACTTTATCAAATATTTTACTAATTATCACTAGTAGAATTTTGGTCTTTGCCCACGCACAAAAACGTCGGCAGATCTTAAAAAATGAGTGGGTAAAACTTCTGCCGACATTTTTTTGTGTGGGCAAACAACGTCGGCAAAAGGCTGTGGGAAGATCTTCTACCCACGTTTTTTGACATTTCGTCGGCAGACATGCCCACGCAATGAAACGCGTGGGTAAAGATAGTCTTTTTGCCCACGTTATAAACGTCAGCAGAAGTTGGTTTCTAGCCACGCATCAACATTCGTGGGCAGAAATTGAATTTCTATTCACGTTATAAACGTCGGCAGAAGTTCGTTTCTAGCCACGCATCAACATTCGTGGGCAGAAATTCAATTTTTGCCCACGTTTTATTCGTAGGCAAAAGTTGATTTCTGTCCACGCATTAATATTCGTGGGCAAAAATAACATTTCTTCCCTCGTTTTATGCGTGGCCAGAAATCAATTTTTGCCGACGTTTTACTTTCCATCGGCATAAATCGATTTCTTCCCAGGCATGAAACGTCATAATTACCAGCACATCTATTATTATTATATTATATGCTTGGGGATCAATATTTAAAATAAAAATAATCTCCTGTAACAAAATATATTTAATATCATAATTGCAATAAACTTAGCCAATTTTCTGTTACAACCCCCAATTTCTTGACCATATAAAATCTAGAAAACTATCTTAGTGTTTGTTTCCTAAGCTCTAGTAGCTTTCATTTTGCTATACAAAATGAACAAAATAATATTAAATACACAAAAAATGGTTCCATTAGTTGGTCTTCACAAAAAAAATGTTTCCCTCCATCAGTTGGGTCTTCACAAAAAAATTAGCATTTGTGGCCTTCTTCAAAATATATAGACCTGAAAAGCATAATATTTAACTCCAATAAGCACAACATGATCAAAACTAATAAAGTAAATTAGTTTGCATGACTTTCAAAATGATATTCAAGACCAACTAAAAAGTACCTCAAACTCAAAACCAACCTAAAAATTAGCTAAAAAGTGTCTACATGGCACTTTAACTCCAAAAACAACCCCATAATGCACAACTATGACCTCTAAACTCAAAACCAACCAAAGAATGGCCAAAAAGTGTATAAATTTCACTTTGGCTCCAAAAATAAGTCCAAAATGCACAACTATAACCTCTAAACTCAAGATCAATCAAAGAGTAGCTAAAAAGTGTCTAAATGACACTTTGGCTCCAAAAACAAGTCCAAAATGCACAACTATGACCTCTAAACTCAAAACCAACCAAAGAATAGCTAAAAAGTGTCTAAATGACACTTTGACTCCAAAAACAAGTCCAAAATGCACAACTATGACCTCTAAACTTAAAACCAACCAAAGAATAGCTAAAAAGTGTCTAAATGACACTTTGACTCCAAAAACAAGTCTAAAATGCACAACTATGATCTCTAAACACAAAACCAACCAAAGAATAGCTAAAAAGTGTCTAAATGACACTTTGACTCCAAAAACAAGTCCAAAATGCACAACTATGACCTCTAAACTTAAAACCAACCAAAGAATAGCTAAAAAGTGTCTAAATGACACTTTGACTCCAAAAACAAGTCTAAAATGCACAACTATGATCTCTAAACACAAAACCAAACAAAGAATAGCTAAAAAATGTCTAAATGACACTTTCACTCGAAAAATAAGTCCAAAATGCATGAATTGGCTACCGTAACTGCAAGATAGCCACAACACATTATAACTTAAATATATAAAAAAAGGTACTAAATGCATGAATTGGCTACCGTAACTGCAGGATAGCCACAACCATAATTTTGAACTTTAATAAAAAGATAAATACCTAAGAAGTTGAAGATCCATCGCCTCCATGTCCTTGCCCCAACAATTTTTGAACATCGGTCCATCTATCTTCCCATTTGGCAAGTTGACTCATTAACTTCTCATTTTGCTCCGACATCTTTGCGTACTTTTCAGTGAGTTCATCTATCTTCTTTGTCCTCTCCTCTTTTTCATATGTATAAGAGTCATCAATAGTTGGTGGTTCTAGTGATTTTGGGTTCGAAACCAACGCTGATCGACTCCCCAATACCTTCTTGCACACTTGTGCACTTGAGATTGTTTGGACACCATCTTCCGTTGATTCTTCAATGATTCTTTGCATTTCCACCTATATGAAAGACATAGTTATATTGAATGTACTAAACAACACATGAATTCACCAAGTCATGACAATAAAACTTACATATGCATATCTCGCCTTATCATTGATCCATCCTCTCTTTTCACGAAAATGACTTTCGTGGAACAACTCTACCTCATCAACTTTGCTACCCTTTTTCTTTTTCTATAAAAAGAATACAATTAAGATTAGTATAAAAAGTATGAGATGATGGTATAAATGAATAATTACATTGCATTTTACCAATTCATGTTGAACTTAGATGAATGACTTTGACCCAGTTATGTGGTTGAAATGGACAGTGGAGCGGCTTCTTTTGTTTGTCTCTCGTTTTTTCTAATTCAAAAAGTGATGGTAATTAGTAGACCAAATTCTCATAAACTGTAGGTTTAATTGAGAAAAACATACCTTCCAAGCATCCGACTCCCGTCGATCACACAAAATCTTCCAATCTTCAGGGTTCCTTAGTCTTATAGGTGGATTAGCACGGGCTTGAACGGGGTCCTCAAATTTACAATATTCTCTATGCAAGTCTGCTCTATATTCCCGGAAAGATGATTGCATCTGTCGATCCAAGTACTTTCTCACAACCCTCTTTGTTGAGTCAAACTCAAAATATGTCTAAACATTCAATAATTCAAGTAATTACTATTTTTACATATTGAACAACTTAAAAAGCATAAAAGAAACACAAACTTACCTCCAACCGATCAATCACAAGTTCACGTACTCCTATAGGTACAGCCCTCCAAGTATCACAGTTCAATGGTATGGTGTTTCGTACTAGAGTACCAATGGCCAAAGCAAGCTTGGTGGCAAAAGTACATACCGGTTTTCCAACATCATCGTCAATGTCAATTTTGATCTTCCCATGCGTAGCTACATATCTATCTAGCTCTATGTTCCGACTAGGTCCTCTCACACGCCTACCTATTGTTTTAGAGATTGGTTGAGATCGTAAACTAGCAATGAATCTTAGATACCTTAAATAACATATTGTAAGTAAACATACATAAAATATTAATACATGTTGCCCTAGGCTCGTCCTGCCTAGTGGAAGAATCAACCTCTGGAGTGTTTGCATGTTCAGCTTCAATTAGTGCCATATGTGCTTGTTCTGGACGTACCATGACACTGCAGAATCAAATTGTAGTGATTATACTTGAAACCAACATGTAATATTAATTTTTTTGTTTGAACTACATACCTTATACCATTATTCACTATTTTGTTCATCAAATTCTGAGCTCTCTTCACTAGATGATTCTATATGCTCAGTATTGTTGTTTATAAAGTCGTCATCAACCGGGGGTGGTGCACTCTCATTCAATTGGTTATGTAACTCTTGATGGGGAACAACACTAGGGTCCACGTCACTTCTACAAAATGTGACATCATGTATGGATTCATCAACACCAATCGAACCAGTTGCTTCTAACAACTCTATATCTTCATTTTCTAGTTCTTCGACTTCTGGAACATCCCATACTTGTTTATTTTGGACAATTTGTACAATTCTCCAATTATTCCGAAGTTTAGGGTCATCAATGTAGAAAACTTGTATGGCCTGAGTAGCTAAGATGTATGGGTCATCCTTGTACCAAAAACGAGAAGTATTGATTAACTTAAATCCTAAATCATAACGAAATCTGTTCTTCTTAACATCCGTGTCAAACCAATTACATTTGAAAAGATAGACCCGTCTAGACTTCGGATATTCTAAGTTGTAGACACCTTCCAACACACCATAGTAATTTGTTTCATCACTATTGGTTTCTCCACATGCCATTACTCCACTATTTTGCGTAGTCCGACAATTGTCACGCTCTATGCAATGAAAACATACTCCATTAACGAAGCAACCACTGTAGGTGCGAACTTGACTACTAGGCCCCAACGCTATTGAGTAAAGATCATTAGACGCTTCACCTCTTTCATGTAATGAGTATATCGACATGTGTTAACAAAGTTAAAATAACTTAGTATTAACTCATAGTAAAAACTGAATTGATGTCTTCTACATCCCACTTACATGTGCTCTAAACCAATCAGGAAATTCTAATTGGTGTCTTCTAAATAAATCTAATCCGTCCTCTCCTCTGATATGAATTGATCTCAAATGTTATCTGTTTAGTAATAAAAACATAAGACATAAGATTAACTTACACGTGTCCAATTCAAACCGAAGAATAAAATACATGAAATTTGAAATGTACCTGAAGGTTCTATTTGGGAACAGCTGTTCAATACATACCAATGACACGTTTGTTTCTCATCTTCAGACATCGTTCTCATAACTAACCCGGGGAAATGTGTTTGTGGGTAAAAATGTGTGTGGGAAAAACAATAAGTAAGATTTAAAATATTTTTGGCCACATTTCTTGCGTGGGCAGAAGTTAAAAATTTATGCCCACACTCCGTACGTGGGGAAAAACTAAATTAATCGTCGGCAAAAACCAACTTTAATGATTTTCACTAATACCACACTACTTTTTGCCCACGCTTATATTTATGTCGACAGATATGAAGAAATGCCCATGCATTAAAAATTCGTCGGCAGAAACTAGTTCTGCCGACGTTTTTTGTTGCGTTGGCCAAAAAAAAGTGTCGGCAGAGACAAAGATTCTTGTAGTGTATATATAGAAATTACCACTACAAAAAAATGGCTTTTATTAACGCAAAAAAAACGTAAGTAAAGGCGTAAAAGCACCGCTGGAAATTTTAACAACATGATGATCAACGTGGCTTGTTCATTGATATCATTTTTCTCTATCTATAATAACGTACCCACCTACAATAGTTCTAATGGCTCGTAAAGGATTCCATTTGAAATGAACTAAATTAAAAATCAATCCAAACTATAAATACCAAAGTTGTAATTTAATTAATAATCATAAAATATCCCCACAATTTTGCATCTTGATGATATCTCACCATCAATAATCACATGCAAGAAATAAGTGAAATGAGGGAGGCAATATAAAATTCTTGTACCTAAAAAAAAAAAAAACTTATGAAATTTATGGTTCCAATGTGATGATGACGCGTGTCTTTTTTTGGGTGCTGAAAATGAAGTGGGCTCAACATAGTGATGAGTTTGCATTGTTCATTTCATGAAGCATAAAGTTAATATAAAGTTTTGGAAATTTAATACAATCATATACATAATATAGATATATGAACAGTACATGCACCACTTCCCTTGCCCTCCCTTCCCATGTGAAGCTTATCTAAAGTTTTTTTTCTAAACAAACAAATATCCATTTCATCCACTCATTTCAATTATTACTTTCCTCTCTTTTACTTTTAATCTTCCTTTAATTAGTATTTCTTAATCATAATACAACTGATTACTCACTATTTCTTTCTTTCTCTATAATTTTTCAGTTATTCTATATATTTCTTTCTTGGGTCATCTCCACTGTCTTTGGATCTATTATTATATAGAGAGGTTATTTTCACTTTTTTTTAAAAATTTTTTTTTTATACTTAATTAGAAGTTCATGAATTTGATTTATTTGAAGAGAAATCTCCATTTTAAGCATGGATGGGAAGGAAAGCTATAAATCATTAACAAAACAAGTTAGTTTTACATGTCTTTTAAGACAAAGAAATGTGTTTTTTTAATGGTGATAATTCGTAATGGCATATAAATTATTCATTTAAATGTGTTCTTTAAATTTTTAAAAATATATACCAATACGAGTTTAACTCAAATAAAATAAATTTGTACTATCTATATCAATGTCAAAAGTTCGAATTTTCATCTCACCCATATATATCAATTAAATGGTTGGAGTTATTCTTATTTTTTTTTTTTATATAGTTTCATCATTTTTCTAAATATTATTACATTATAGAGTAAGAGATATTAATACTTGGTTATTTAAATTACACTAAGTTTTTATGAGGAGTCTTATCCGTCATTATTTGAGTTGCACAAGAAATACTATAAACCAACACAACTTACATAAGGATATCTTCGACTAAGAGCTATAGTTTTGAATCCTATTTTAGATATTATTGGATTTAAAAAAAAAAAACCATTATTTTATAATGTTTAAATGTTTATTCTTCTTTAAATATTACTCAAAATATTTTTATATTTACTTTTTTTAAAAGAAAACATCAGTAACTTAACATTATATTATGAACATTAAATATGCTCTTGAACATTATATTATCAAAATAAATTATTTAACATTATTAAGGGGCAGTGCAACCACAAGAATTAAAACAAATACAATGAAGTTTTCTTTATATTGAAGCCAGGGGGGAAAACTGAGGCGCGTAGCACACGCGCTTCAGGTGAAAGTGGTTTATGAAAGCGGGGCCCACTCGCGTTGATAGGGCCCCAGAAATAAGCTCACAGACATGGGATTCAACTTGATCCATATATAAACCGTGACACGTAAGCAGATTGAAGGATGTTGGCACCAGTTGTCAGGCTATGATTGGTAGTTCACAAAAGAATTTTATTCATCGTGGTCACAAAAGTACGTCTCAAAGTTAAAAATAAAATAAAAAATAAAAAATAAAAAATCTGAAGCGTGAAATGGGCCCACGTAAGACGCTCCGTGTGGGGTCCACGGAATCCGAAGCTAGTTAGCTTTAACAAACGAACCAAACATTTGAATTTTTCGGACGTTGAACGGTATCCTTTTTCTTTCGGCTCAATTGACAATTGTGACCTCCAAATCCCGCTACTTCTTTTATTTTTATTTTTATTTTTATTTTCTTTTTATTTTTTAATGCAATTTTGAATTGAGTTCATCTTTTTGCCGTTTTAATTATACTATTATTATTATTATTATTATTATTATATTGTAATTTGAGAAAAATAATACATCTAGATCAATTAATGTGTGGCATTCATGAATGAACTACAATTATTTTACAATAACTTTTTATGCATTATTTTTCACTTTGAAATTTGCTATTTATTACAATCAATGAGTTCAAAACTTACGGAGTTTACTTGGCTTAGAGATAATATTGATTTTTAAAGTATCAAAATTTTAATTAAGAAATTGTCTAATTGGCTAGTTGAAAATTTCTTGTTTTTTCTCGCAGGTGTTAAAAACATTACAATCTTGTTGAAGAATTACAAATCCAATATATATATATGAAGGGATAAAAGAAAAATATGATTTTATAACATTGGAGATGGAATTAGGAAAAGATAAGGTGTAGTTTATGAACCAAATTGATTACATAAATACATATATAAAATGAAATTTGATGCATTAGATGCTCAGTTTCAAACTTATCAATTAATATAAGAAGCTCAACACCTATTAAACCTTGATTTAGAGATAAACTTAGCTTTCAATAATATAAAATTTTAATTAAGAGAAAGTACAAGTATCACACTCTTTAATAAGAAATTTTGACCTGGACGATATTGGAAACTTAATGCTAAATTGAATATTTATTCAAAAAAAAAAAAAAAAAAGTATTTAAAAGCATTCCGATGTCACCGTGAAATTAGTTTCGGCAAATGTTGATTTCCAAAACATCTAAATTTTTTAATAATTAGTCGAGATTTTAGTTTTTTAGAGTCAATAAATGACAATACATTTTATTCATTTATTGACATGTGTATCAAATTTGTCCATACATTTAAGAATAAATTTTTCGTAAGTCATCATTCATGGAGGTTTCAAACCTAAACTTTATCATTATATCATTTTTCTTTTTAGTAATATGGTAATTCAAAATCAAACTTCAATAATTTTATGAAATTGATTATATTTAGTTCTCTTTTCTCTAATGACTATTCAACATCATAGTACTTTACAGAAGCATCGATTTTATATATGCATAAGATAATTGTTATCCTTAAGATTATAAGCTGATTTTAGTTGGATTCTTGGTTTAGAAGTTGGGAAGTAGGCAAGAACTTATTTATGTGATTAAAAACTACAAGAAATTAAGTTTCTAAGTGGGATTTTTTTCCTAACACCAACATATTTTGGTGTGATCGTTCCAATGCAGTTATCATATTATAAATGTGTATGGGTTGAGAATGAGAAATATTGTTGGGTGGGTAAGTGTAAAAACTACCCATTTATGGTGGGTGCCAACTGTCCTTAGTGAAAAAAAAATTGTGTCTACATATCCCATCGCGACGCTAAGAAGGTAGTATTAACAAAACTTATTTATTTATTTATTTTTAATAATGATTTGGCGTAATTTGGCTCTTAACTACCATGATCTTCTCTTCTTTACCACACAAGTAAAAAATTGCCACGTAGCAATTTTTCATTGGGTGCAACTTGAGGATGCAAGAACTACACCCAAAGACCTGGTTATTATAAAGTTTTTAAAGCTGATAAAAACCTTAAAATTCTTGTAGTGATTACTTGATCTAATTCTAATATGTGTTTTTTATTGAGCATATAATATGTGCAAAGAGGACGAAATATAAAATTAAAAAACTTATTTGATACAAACAAGATTTATTAGACATGTATTTTATAATTTAGGGACCTATTAAACACAAAATAATTGAAAGTTCAAAGACCTGGTTATTATAAAGTTTTTAAAGCTGGTAAACTTATTTGATACGAACTTAAAACAAACTTGAAAGTTTAGGCTCTATTTGGTAATCATTTGGTTTATGGTTTTTGAAACTTGTGATTTGTTTTCTACACTATTATTGGTTATATTTTTTCTTACGAACAAGATGTCAATTATCGTCTACATCATGTTCCTTTGTTTTGTCATGGGTGATGTTCCACCCTTTGCAAATCCTATTTGGAAATATTTTCTTTATTTAAGTCTGCGTTGACCTATTGTTTGGTTCCTTTACTTTTCTAGTGGTTGAAAAAGAAATTAGTATTTAGTTGTGCGTTATTTATAGGTTAAGGTTGCCTCTTTTAAATATAATTTTTGGTCCGATGTCGTTTCTCTTCAAAAAAGAGCAAAGATTGTTGATGAACTGGTAGGAACGATGTGTATTTCTCATTGTATGAGATTTTTCTACGGTCATTTAGACTAAGTTGTAATATGAATATCTCGCAAAAGTGTTTTCTTTGAATGGCTTTTTGTTCATTTGTTTGGAGGTGCTCTCTAGACTATCTTGGTGTGAAGCAAAGTAATTGGTGAGAGGGATTTTTACATAGGGATTCTAAGTTCTTCATTTGAAGGGTTCTTCTTAAGAGATAAGGAAAGATTTCATGTTCTCTCAATTTCTGATAATAGTTTTCATCTTTCATAAGTAAAAGAGTTGAATTCTTAGACAAATTTTAGAAAAGAAAAAAGTTGTTAAAAATAAAATTTTAAAGCCTCGTTTGGTAACCATTTGGTTTTTAGATGTTTGTTTTTTAAAATTAAGCTTATAAACACTCTTTCAACCTCTAAATTTCTTGTTTTATTATCTACTTTTTACTAGAGATGTTCATTTCCCCACGAGCATCCACTTGTGGGGTGGGAATTCCCTGTTTAGATAGGAAATGGGGAGGAAAAATTTCCCGTCCCCCTCCCTGCCTTGTTAGATTCTTTTATTTATTTACTATAATATTATGTTATTATTATTATATAAATATTTATATCTAAATTCAATTTTTATTGTTTAATGGTTAAGATATTGAATATGTTTGAATTTAACCTTCATATGTATAGTACATATATGAATAATTTGATTGGTAAGTAATTATTTCTTTTTACTAGAAAATTTGAGTAATTTCTTCTTCAATTTAAATTGTATATGTGGAACTAATCATATTAGAAAAATTTAGTGAGAAATTTAACTATTCAATTAAAATTTGTCCATAGTAGTGATTTTAAGTTAAGATTTTTTTCCCCGAAAAAAACAAAAGAAATCAAACGGGAAAAAATTTCCCGGGAGAACGCGATCCCTCTAAATTCCCCGTGGGGAATCCCCGCCCTGATCCCTATGAGAATTTTGCGAGAATGGGGAATGAAATTGGGGAGCAGGGACGGGGAACCCATCCCCATCTCGCCCCGTCCCGTCCCGTGGACATTTCTACTTTTTACCAATGTTTTAAAAATTTCAAGCTAAAATTTGAAAACTAAAAAAAAAGTTTTTAAAAACTTGTTTTTGTTTATGGAATTTGGTTAAGAATTCAACTTTTTTACTTAAGAAAAAATGCAAATTATTATAAGAAATTGAGAGGAAATAAACTTAATTCTAAAAATTCTAAAAATAAAAATAAAATGGTTACCAATTAAGATCTAAAGTTTTCAAATTTTGACTTAGTATTTAAAAACATTGGTAGAAAATAGATAATAAAACAAGAAATCCTAGAGGTGGAAAAATGGTGTTTATAGACATAATTTTCAAAAACTAAAAACTAAGAACCAAATGGTTACAAAAAGGACCCATAAGGACTATATTTCTAATTTAACCTAAGCTTAATTTATAACAATCCATTCATATACATTCCCTTAACTGAAATAAATTATAGAGAAAATATCAATTTATACTCCTAAACTTTAGGAGTTGTATCAATTTAAACTCTTAATATTTATAAGTATATCAATTTAAACCCTCCACTATGTTCATTTGCCACGTGTGAAACTTATAATTGTATCAATTAAATTCTTAAGCTTTCATAAATGAATCAAATTAGACTCTTAGACAAAATTTTCTTTTAAAATTGTGCATGCATTTACTCAAATCATCTATTTTGTTAAGCTGAAATTTGAAGAAGTCAACACATTTTTTAGAATGCATAGATGATTTTCAAAGATAATAGTGATGAAGAATCTAAATTAATTGGCTTATGAAAATTTTAGGAGTTTAATTTACTTAAATTATAAGTTTCACACGATATTAGTCTAATGAATTTTGAAGAAGTGTGTAAATTGATGCACTTACGAAAGCTTAAGATTTAAATTGATACAATTATTGGTTCATAGTTTTAATTAATACAAACCCAAATTTAAAGAATATAAATTGATATTTAGCCTACCCCAAAATAATACATACACGTTACACTTGTGGGGATGGTTTAAAATACCTTCTGCTTTTAATATTTTTCTTTAAAAAAACTATTTTTAATAAAAATAAAATGAAAGCATATTTTTTTTTAAAAAAAAAAAATAAATGACAAATTTGTTCAGTTGCAGAATATTTGGAGAGTGTAAATATATTTCTATTTCTTACGTTTTTTTTCTAATCTGTTTCTTGAACATTCTTAAATTAGAACTACTTGATCTTATTTCTTATGAATTATAAATATCATTTTTATTATCTAAAATCATTTAATAAGCTATACTATATATGGAAAAATCAAATTTATTCTTTTATAGATATAAATAAAAAGGCAAGGAGAAAGCAAGCCAGATGTAGAAAATGAAAATGATGCTGATTAAATCAAGTACTCCTAAAAATCAAATTATTTTTGGGAAATGATGTTGGTTCTATTTTTACAAAAGTAAATAAATAAACAATTCATGTTTAAAATTAAAGTCGGTTTTAAAAAGAAAAACACCCTAGATGTGGTTCATAAGAGCAACCATTTCAAACTCTAAATTTTAAGGAAGTGTTCAAGTCGTTGACTTAGTTATTATAGCTTTGCTAAGCACAAAACAAAGCACACCCCTCAATCCTGTGAGGGTGAAGAATTATCCTAAAGCTACTCTTATATAAACTATAAGAATGTGTTTCGAGCGTTGAGTTAGTTATTATAGTCTATCCAAGCACGAAATGAAGCATGCCCTCCAACCTAGTGAGGGTGAAGAGTTAAACCCTATTAGGACAACCCAAGTCGACCACTCTTATATAAATACATTATTATAGTTCAAGGAAAAGTAAATCTATTCTAATACTTAAATTTTCTACTTCTTCCACTTATATGTTTTCTGACTTAAACATCATAAGCCCGTATGGCAAGCACCACACTAATGTGCAAATATTTCCATCTTACAAATCACATTATTTCCTAAATTACAAATTTAATATTGTTGTCACGTGAATGCCTGCAAGTGTGTTTTTTCATGTTTGGATTTTGACATCAACAAAATTGTTGGTTTTTTTTCTCTTTTTTCTTTTTTATATTTGATTAAATTGTTGCTTCCATCGAAATAGTAGTTAGAATGAAAAAGTATTTTTCTTAACTTACAAGTACGTTGAAACTCTTTGTTTAATATTTTTTTTTTAGAATGCTATACATCAATATCATAGGTCATATTTGATCACCAGAATAAATAAATAAATAAACTACATTCGCCATTTTCCAGACCTACGGAATTGCACTTGGATTAAGTTAATCAAATGAAACCACTCATGCCACAACAACAATTAACTTTTCTTTTTTAAAAAATCATAAAATATCTAACATTTAAAGTTAAGCAACAAGTTTCAACGACCTACCACTACTTTTGTAACATCTTAATTTAGGTTCTTTTTTCTGCATCAATCATCTCATGCGTTTATAGGGAAAAAAAAAAAAAAACAAAACAAAAAAAATTAAATAAATCACAAGTAGCATTCTTAAATTCTTGAAATTATATCTTTAAATTTTAAAGGATGTTACTTAATGGAGCAACTATATACCTGCACTTCTATACTATAGATCAATTTATAAGAGAGTTTTGAACAAAACGTTTTAACCTGTTTATTTTCTAATTAAATTTATAAGTTTTTTTTTTTTTTTTTTTACCTCTAATTTAATTTCTTTTATTTATTGATTTTCATAACAAAAATAAAAATAAGAAAATTTAAATGAAATTATTTCAAATGACAATTTGTTGAAAATATTTATACACAATAGCCAAAATATCACAATCTATCTGCAGATACAGATAATAATAATAGTCTCTCGTAGTCTATCGTAGATAGACAGTAAAATTTTGCTATATTTATAAATATTTTGGTTCATTTTCCTATATTTAAAAACAACAAAAATTCAACATTCGTCCATAGAATTTGATAAAATATGGATTAATCACTTAAAATGAAAAGTATGTTAAAATTTAAAAAGGGACTTAAAATTCATTTCAATTCTCCTAATTTTAGTTGATGCGTTGTTTTTAGAGACATTGGACCTATTTGGATTGGCTTGAGAAACAAGTATTTTTTTAAAAAAATTCATTTTTATTTTAACTCTTTTAATAAAATTGTGTAAAATACACTTTAAAATCTATTTTGAATGGTTGCCAAACACTTCAATTTTTTTTTTCTAAAATGACATATTTTTTTAAATTAAACACTTAAAAATGTATTCCAGTATTTCATCTATTAAATTTCTAATTCTAAGTATTTTGTCAAAGTGAGCTTAGCTCAACTATAATTGACATGATTTCCTTTTCTAAAATTTGAAGTTAGTTCCTATCCTACCATTGTTATATTAAATAACATATATATATAGGTTAAATTATACAAAATACTTTTAAACTTTGTATTATGTAAAAATTTTATATATTTTATTTTAAGATTTTTTTACCTCTAGACAACTTTTCTATCTCATTACCATTTTCTAATATGTTTATTTTAATTTAACAAAATCTCTGCGCAATTTCTCCTAGATTTCTATTCAAATCTCAATTTAATTAAAAATTTATATATATTTTTTTAAAGTTGTTACTCTTTTTTTACCGCTAGGTTTGGTTGTGTATCATTTGATTAACTCTTGTAGCCATCATTATTTTTAAATTTTCAATCTCATTTTCCTTATACATTTTTGTATGCTAAGCTACATCTCATAGACTCCCAATATATACTCAAAGAAACCCAAAATTCTTGAATATTAGTATTAGTTTGCATGTATTTATACATAAAATTCATTCCTACAGTAAGTTTTGAGTCTAATACACGTCCCTATGTTAAACTAGGTCTCATAGACTTATTGTATATGCTTAAGAACACCCAAATTCTTAAATATTTATATCCGTTTACATGTATTTTTCTGTATATATGTCATGATATATAACCATCGGGTTTTTATTTTTTACTCTCCTATACTTTCTCAGATTTAAACCATAATTTGTGTCTCACAGAGTTGTTGTATATACATTTAAACCATAATGGTGGATAAGATTATTATATATTTGGTTAGATTTGATTTCCTTAGGGATTGGGGTAGTTTAAAAAGAAAAGCAAAAATTCCACATAACACTTCAAGGTTGGAGGTGGGAGTTCATTTCTGTTATTAATATTATTTATTTATTTGTGAATTAAAATGGAGAAGAAAGTAAAAGGAAGGAGAAATCTATGGGAAGAGGGAGGAAGAAGAAGAAGAAGAAAATGGTGATAGGAAATCAAACAAGGTTTTTCTTTTTTCAAAAATATATCTCAGTTTGGTTTCCCCCAAGTAGTCCAATTTTAGAAAGCCTTCAATAACTGTTTATTTTCTGTTTAATTCGTTCTTAAATTTCTAATTATTTCACGTCTAATAAACTCTTTTAACCTTATCATACATTTGTTTAATCTTAATATATGAGTTTTATCATACATAAAATTCAACCCATTTTCTTACCTAAAATTGAAAGTTTAAAATTTTAATATACATTTCTAATGTTCATGAACTAATTACACACAAAATTAAAAGTTTGACAACTTAATTGCTTTGAACGTGTGGTGCTTGTGACACTACGCTCTATAGCTTTAAGTTAATTTTAAAAGTTTGAGTTGGTGTTGTAACAAATTTAGACTATGAATATTGCATATTCCTATGAACGAATATTGTTTGTTCGACTTTTATGAGCGAGCCGCATGTCAAAACTTTCGTACCATGTTTGGCAGTTGACAGGTTCTCTTCCCGTTTTGTTTTATAGTTAAGCCACAGTCTATTGCTTGCGAACTCATGCATGGTTGAAGTTGACCTTGACATGCTTGAGTTGGGGCTCAGACAAACGTCCTCCCATGATAGGGCCACCAAAAAGCCTTAATTTATCCAACCATACTTAATTTAAGCATTGAAATTCTATTAGTTCAAAAGATGAAATATAAATACATAAAGGGAGTGTTTGGGGCGAAGAGATGAGATGAAATGAGTTGAGATATGAATTCAACTCATTGTTTGGGAGGCCAACTTCGTATGTCATCGACATTTTATACCATGTCCACCATTAGTGCACTCATCCCTCATCACCACTAATGCCTCGTTGCTCAACTTCGACGGCCAACTTTGCGGCGACCACCTCCGACTGCCAACTCCAACAAACACCTTTGACGTCCAACAACCAACTCCAACTCCAACTCCAACGACCACCTCTAATTGCCAACTCCAACCACATCCAACCACTACTATTGACGGCCAAGTTCGGCAACCTTTGACGGTGGCCACTCCCCCAACTTTGATGGCCATGATTTTAAATTATTACTACTATAAATTTGGGTTTTGTTGACCTACGAGTTTTTTGTTTTGTTAACGCTCGTGACATAAAATCGACAATAAACCTTAATTTAAAGCTTAAAAGTAACTATTAATTTAAAAATACATATCATTAATATATATTTATATTTAAGTTGATCACAAAATTGTCAATAAAAACACCTTTGTAGAAACAAAATTACGTAAGTTCCGTCAAAACATTGAATTCCTAGTTCTTTGATTAGTTCATCGTTCTTTATAATAATTTAACATTAATAAAATCACTTTTATCATATAAGAAATCAAACAAACTTGTATGTAAAAACACATTTGAAAAAAGTTGTCAGATGCACAAGTGTTTTTATTTTAAAAAGTTTTTATCAAAAGTGTTAAAATAAAAATGATGTAACTAGAAATGTCACATGTACAAAATTGTAAAATGATTATTTAAACTTTTTTTTAAAAAAAATTGAAAAATACATGATCTAAAAGTAACCCTAAACCTCATTTTTCAAAACTCTCAACAATACACGTGTGCTTAAAAAAAAATAAAGTGAAATCTATAGTTTATTAAAAAGAATACACGTGTGCTTAAAAAAAATAAAGTAGAATTTATAGTTTATTAAAAAAATATATATGTAGAATTATTGAATAAAAATTTTTCAAATAAAAATAATCATCCTAAAAAACAAATGATTTATGTAAATAAAACTGCATTAGATACCTTTGACATATGAATTCATCACCTGAAATATCCTAAATACCAAAACATAGATATATAAACCCTACATACATTTGAACTCAACTGAACACGCCAAAATGAAACGAAAGGTTAGATAAATGATAATTAAACTATCATTTGGTTAATTTGGTTCTTGATTATTTGCTTTCTTTGGAAATTGTTTTCAACAACCATTTTCCAATTGTGCGAGTGCGACCCATGGCCAACCGTTTGCTATTCTTCATTTTCTTTCTAAAGTTACCTTTTTAATATTCTTTTTAAATTAAAAAAATAAAGTTACCTTTTAACCTTTTTTTTAATTATTAATTTGAAGTGAACTAAAGTAATGGTCCTCATTCCTTCACCACTCCCAAGATTTTACCGTTTTATTTCAAGATTTGTATATAATATATTTTATTTGTTTGTTTTTATAATTGTTTTTTCCATTCAAAAATTGAGGAACGTTGAAGATCAACTCAAGTTGAATTATTATTTTATTTGGGGATAAATTAATTAATTAATAATTAGTAGTAGAGGGATTGAAAGAGATGTGAACAATTTTGAATTATTTTACGATGGAATGGAATATATTTGTATTTATTTTCTTTTCTAAAATATTTGTTTCAACTAATTCTAGGACATGAAACAAGGATAAATTGTAAAAACTACTCCTGTAGTTGTAATTATGCCCTTAAATTTTCAATTTTAAAAATTGAGCCCTCAAACTTTTACAAATGTTAAAATTAGGTCAAATTAGACCTTTAAATTTACATAATTATATAAATTGTATTATTTGCATAAGTCTATGGGTTCAATTTTTATCATTTGTGAGTTCAATTTCTACAATTATTGTAAACGTGAGGGTTCAATTTTAACATGTGTAGAAGTTTAAGGGCTCAATTTTTACAATTGAAAGTTTGAACATGTAATTGTAACTAACACTGTAGTTTAGAAATGTTTTTTTGCAATTTGCCCACCAAAACAATACTTGGGAGAATTTTCTACCAATAAGGTCAATAAATTTTTAAGAATATAGAAGAAATAGTGTCACAATTTTTAAAATATATATAAAACCCAATTTTAAAAGTTTACAAGACTAAACATGTAATTTAACCATATATGTCAATTATGTTTCATATCATTAATTAATAGTGTCAAATTGTAATGAAAAATAAGGTATACTTGTAAACTCGCGTGGTCAATAAATAGTAGTCATCTTCTAATTCATTAACAGTCATTTTTTCGTATGCTTTTCAATAATATTCTCTCTCACAATATTTTGTCGTAGTTATAGGAAATTTATTGAATTTTAATATCTCAAATGGATTCTTTTTATATCCTTGAGTGGCATAACCAGTTTGCGTACACTTCAACTAATTCCATAAGACAGCGAACATTATCATTGAACATTTGGGTGTAAAAAAATTCATAAGATATTACATTTTAGGTAAGCGTCAACCATGGATCGAACTCATTCCCTATAAGTCCTTAATTATACTTAAGGCCCTTATAACTACTAGGTCAATCTAATAACGATAATAAATCTACAATTCATTCTTCCAAACTCTACACTTTTATTTGTTTTTTCATTTGCTCCCACAAAATATGAGGTCAACTCATAATAACTTCACTGTTATACATAAGTTATAGGGAGACATTGAACAAAAACATGAAAATATATAGACAAAGGTATAGGATTTTTCTTGAATTGATGTAATACTGAATACTAATATAAAGTTATTTGTAATTTGCAAATGAAAGAATTAGTCACATGTAAGATTTCGAAAAATAAAAGGAGTGATTATTGATCAACACATTTCTAGATACATGTCAAATCAATCGGTCAAACAGGCATCCAACTTAAATTTAATTTTTCCTACGCATTTCTTTTTTCTTTTTCAAACTTCAAAATTTTTGAAATTTTATCTATATTTATTTAGAGGGTCTCTTTTTTGACTTCTTCAATAATTTCCAATCAGATAATGCGACATTTGTTTATAATTAAAAAGGGCAGACTAATGGACAAAAAACCTACCGATCCTTTCAAATTTCAATAATTAAAAAAAAGGTTTATTTTATGTGTGTGTATATATATATTCAAACTGTCGTGGCGGGAATTTCTTATTCCAACGGTGTGCCTTAATTTTTAATTTAGATATTTTATTTCACTCTATTACCACATTTATGTGTAATTTTAACTTTATGCTCAAATATTCACAAAAATATGCTATAAAATCTAAGTCACATAAAAGAAAAGGAAAAATAAAAGTTTTATTTCTTACATTTAAGTAGTTTTTGTTTATGGAATATATGTAAATATGTATATTTTATATTTGGATGGATTTTTTTTTTTTTGGAGTATAATGGACCATGTAGTTTGATAAAAGGTTCCTTTTGATATTCTGACTTTTTAAATATGTTAGGTTAAGAAGAAAAATTACTAGAATAACAATTTACGATGATCACTTTTAATAATCAATATTTAATTTGTGAGTCACTAATAAAATTTTAGACAAGTTAGTTAATCATCGGTAATTATATTTATAGCTTGTTAATTAAAGGTATGCTTGGAAGTGTTATAAAATAGTTAAAATCAGTTTTGTCATTTTTAAAATTAATATGAAACATGCTTTTTAGTGATTTAAAATCAATTTTAATAATATAAAAAATTGTATTTAATAGTGTAAATTAAATATTGAATTAATTATGAGTGATTGAGTGTTTCGGAGTAATTTTGAACATGATAAAAAGTGATTTTAATAATTTCAAAATTACTCCCAAACATACATTAACTTGTTTATCTTCCACTAATGCATATTGTCTGTAACTAGTTTGTCCTAAATTAAGAACAATTTCTCTTTTTCTCATTCTCTCATTCTCTAATTTGTTATGGTAAGTTCTCAGTTGTTGCCAAAATAAGCGTAACTAACATAGTATTTCTACTATCAATCTCGAAGTCAAAGGTTTGATTCTCCACCCCACATATTGTTTAAAAAAAATCACAATTGTTGAAAAACAACATAGTTAAATGGATAATAAAGGTACTAATTATCATTGTAAAAGTTGATGGTTCGATCTTCTATCTTGAAATTGTTGAATTTTGATAGATAAATTTATTGGAAAGTTGCCAAACCCTGAACATATCTCTAGTAATTAAGTTAGAGATTCAAAATTTTCTCCTCTACATATAGTTAGAAGTACAAAAAATAGTGTTCGAAAAACGTATTGAGTCATCATATAGAAAACTATAAGTAGAGTTTGATGGTTAATCAATTCTTTCATTCGTGTGAACTAATGCTACATAATCCTTCAAGTTATTAAAAATGAAATATTGTATTCATAAAATAGTACATGTTTTCCAAATATGCATATGATGTTTGTGTATGGATATAGATGGAAACATATAAAAAGGCTAGGAATATATGTAGTAAAATTATTTCCACTATCATCATTAATGTTGACATTGTGCCTCCAAAGTTACATACAACCAATAAAACATTTGATAAATAGATCTGTTT
Source organism: Citrullus colocynthis (assembly GCA_031780015.1). Taxonomy (NCBI): domain Eukaryota; kingdom Viridiplantae; phylum Streptophyta; class Magnoliopsida; order Cucurbitales; family Cucurbitaceae; genus Citrullus; species Citrullus colocynthis. Next base: position 184,849 of record QLSR01001496.1, on the reverse strand, counting down.
GAAAGAGAGAAAATGATGTTTTGAGTAATATAACTTTATTTTTCTTTTTCTAAAAAAATACCAAGGTCGAGAAAACTATGAATTTAAAAAGAAACTTTAACCAATGGATTATTAAATCTTTAATTATGAAAATATCAATAAACATACTAATACATCAATGAAATTTTATTCGATAAAGATGAATAATATCAATAATTTAATTATGTGTAGGTAGATAATGCTCGAATTACAATCAATCTTCTAATTGAATACTTTATATTTAAGCATAGACCATACATAAAGACTTCCTATTCATTTTGTTTCCCTCTAAGCTAGACCTTTGCTCATATAAATGTCACTATCCAAAAGAGGTAAAAAAAGAATTTGTCAAGTAATGGTCATGTTCTCACCACTTTTTCCATTATTTTTCTAAATTAATTATTTCTTAAGCAAACAACTCAAGGATATATCTATTTTGCATATTTAGTAGTTTAATTTAATTAATATATATATATATATATATATTTATTTATTTATTTATTTATTATTTTTATATTTGAATAAATGTCTGGATGTCGATTTAAACGCCAAGGTGAGCATAGTTCAATAAACATGTAAGTATATTATTAATTATGAACTGTGTAGTTCGAATCCTCCTTCTCTAATTATACTAAAAAAAGAAGAAGAAAGATGTCGATTTGAGCATAACTCAATAAATGAGATACTAATTTTATCCCACTACTATATATTAATAATATAAAAGCGAATAAAAATCAATAAATGAGATACTAATTTTATCCCACTACTATATATTAATAATATAAAAGCGAATAAAAATCTAAATATATGTACCGTAGACAGAAATATTTTTTTGGTTTTGAGAGAAGTAGAGAGAAATAATTTTAAGGTTTGCCCATAAAATAGTTCCTGAATTAGTTTTTTAGAAATTTCGATATCTTATGAAGAAAAATTATATTAAAATGGGCTAAATTACATAAAAAGATCACTTTACTTTTAAAGTTTTAACAGATATCTTAAAAAGAATCGTTAATGCTAATAATCTTAAAATTTAAAGCAAAAACAAAAAAACAAAATTATCCTTAATGTTTTTTTTAGTACAATAAAATTATCCTTAATGTTTTTTAGTACAATAAAATTATCCTCAATGTCAGTACCCTATTATTAACCCTCAAACTTATTTTTTATTAGGTCTAAAAAATACTTTTTTATTTATAGTAAAATGAACCAAAAAATTTATAAATATAACAAAATTTACAGATCGTAGTTTTAGTCTATCGCAAATAAATTGTATATTTTATTATTAATTATAAATATTTTTAGCAATTTCGCCAATTAAAATAGACGGTATAATTTCTAAAAAAAAGAAAAAACCATATATTCTTTTTAATTATTGATCCATAAGTTAAAAAACAGTATTGTGATACAAATACGGCAGACTTACTAATCCATTAAAAAAACCGACCAATTAATTATTATAAAATTTGAAATGATCCTACGTGGACAGATCATCCCCATTATTCACGTGACACGTGGCGAGGCAATAAATCACCACCTACGACCTCTTAAATTTCAATTCCCATATAGTTAAAAACAAAAATGGCCGACTCACGCGCTTTAAAGAGCCGTTGGTGGAGGTTAGGTCTTAGGCTCGGACTGAGGCTCGTTGCTAGGCTCGGTTTTCAGCTTCGAAAAAGCAGAAAGCAGTACAGAGAGTATTAAAGGCATAAGAATAACAGATAGAGAGAGAGGGAGGGCTCTACTCTTTCAGTATCTTTCTTTGTTCGTAGAGAGAGAAAGTGAAAAAGAAATTGAAAGCAGAAAAAGGGAGAAGCAATGGAGAACCAATAACAAAGAAATATCAACAAACTCCATTACCCATTTTTCATTACTTACCAACAACAGCAGCAACAGAGGATCGCCACTTTGGTGGCCATAGAGGAAGAACCCTCCCTTAATATTCAAACACTTTGGTCATTTTTCTCTTGCAGATCTTTTTAGTTTCCAGAAGTACCCACCAATTCGGATGCTAGTTGGGTTTTGATTCTGGTTGAGAATTTCTTTTCTAGTGTGAAGACGAAGTTGGATTCCATGGAAAGAACGCTGTCGTTTTCAGTGGCATCGGTGGTGGAGGATGTGCTTCAACAGCATGGGAATCGTCTTGGTAATGGAGGAGGAGGACTTGATTTGGAATCTAGAAGAGCTGAGGAAGCTGGTAACTCTGCTTTTTCTAATCTTCTTTTTCCCAAATCTTTGGAGTCTTGTGAATCTGATGAATTAGTTTGTTGATCAATTCACTGATGAAGATTTTTTTAAAGAAAAAGAGCATATGCTTGTATTTGGATATACATTCTAACAACAAAGAAGATTTTGGGTATCTTAATTACACCTTTAGAAATCATTGATAGGGATTTGCGATCCTCTGTTTTCATCTACTTGACCGTAATTGTGTTTTGTACTGAGATTTTTTTTTCTTGATTGTTGAGTACGAGCTCCCTCTCAGGATACACAATTCTTCAGAATTTTTGTTGGAACTGTTATTTGGGACAATGTGGGAAATGGTTATTTGAAGGGATAAATATGATCTATTGAAGTTTTTAAGCTTTGGGGTTCATTGGGTTTTCTAGTTGTTTCTTCTCCGATACTTAATGAGATTTGTTCTTTCTTTAAACTAGCATCTAGAAGAAATGAAGCCGCCGGGTGGCTGAGAAAGATGATCGGGGTTGTTGCAGCTAAAGATTTGCCAGCTGAACCTTCAGAGGAAGAGTTTAGGCTTGGATTGAGAAGTGGGATTATTCTCTGCAATGTCCTGAATAAAGTTCAACCAGGAGCCGTTACCAAGGTAAGCCAAATACACATTTGGGTTTATTGTGTTTTAGTAACTATATGTATTAAAATGTTATTCTGTTTCTCTCTCAAAAACAATTGTTAGGTGGTTGAAAGCCCTTGTGATTCTGCCCTCATCCCTGATGGAGCTGCGCTCTCAGCATTTCAGTATTTTGAGAACGTGAGGAATTTTCTTGTAGCTATACAAGATATGGGAGTTCCTACCTTTGAGGCGTCTGATCTAGAGCAAGTATGTATGAAGAGAGAGAGAGAGAGAAAAAAGTTGATGACTGGGTGGTAGAAAGGGGCTCTTTGATTGACAATTTTTTTCTCTATGATATTTCTTTTTCAGGGAGGGAAATCTGCCAGGGTTGTCAATACTGTTCTGGCTCTTAAATCTTATGGCGAGTGGAAACAGGGTGGAGGCTTTGGAGTTTGGAAATTCGGTGGAAATGTAAAACCCACTACTACAATGTCCGCTACTAAGTCCTTTGTGAGAAAAAATTCAGAGCCATTCACAAATTCCTTGTCAAGAACCGCCTCTCTAAATGACAAATCTTTCAATTCTTCCCATGTTGAATGGAACAAAACGGTTAGTAATGTGGATTCTTTCAACCATGTGTTCTTCACTGGTGTTTGTCTCAAGTTTATTTCTCGTAACCTTCTTTAAAATCTGCATTCTTTCTTGTCAATTATTCATTGTAACAGAATAGTTCTCGCGCCTCGCTAATTCGTGCACTTTTGACGGACAAAAGGCCTGAAGAAATCCCAATGGTGATGACTGAATATGTTCTTGCTTCTTGAGAAACTTATTTATGTAGCTTTCTTGATAGAATGTCTTGATATGCTTGGTGGTAGCCTTAGATCAAGATAAATGGATGTTGTTAATGAATTAGAGGTTTCATTCCACAGATTGTAAGGAATTATAAAGAAAAAGCCGAGCATTGTTTCTATTTCAATATCGTCAATCTATTCTTACCTTGAGAGTATTTCTTAGTTTTTTTTTTTTCAAATACTAGGCTTGTTTCTGCTGTTAAGAGCATATGTAGTTAATTTTTCTATTTGTATAAAATGGACGTGTCCACAACTTATTCTAAACTACTATGTTCCTCTATCTTCTTGTAGTTTGTAGAATCATTGCTAAGCAAGCTTGTGGATGAAGTTGAGAATCGTTTTTCCAGCCTTGAACTGGTATGTAGATTCAACAAACTTGTTTCTTTGTGGCTTTACATTTTGTTTATTTCTTTTCTATTTTGCAAACAGACAAAAGCAACTCCAAAAGATATGGTTGCTGCTACTTCACAAAGCAACAAGTCGCTCTTGAAATCAGCTTTTGGTGCTAAAAGGGTCTGTTGTTGATCTTTTTATACTCACACAGCCTACAATTGCAGTATTGCAGAATTGTGTGAATTTACCCTTTTCTCTCTTTATATAGGCAGAGGATCCTAACTCCAAAGTGATGGAAAAGAATGAAATAATCCATGAAAGCAGTATATTTGAGGAGCAATCAAAGAGCTTGCTCCTGAAGCAGCAAGTGATTTTTGATCAGCAGCAAAAGGATGTTCAGGCATGTACTTGTAACATATTTATAATAATTGTGTTTTTATTTATTGTTCATCATTTTCATACTGATTTTAAGTTACTATTGTAGGAACTAAAACATAAACTGCACGCTGCAAAAGCTGGAATGCAGTTTATGCAAGTAAAATTTAATGAAGAGTTCCACAACCTCGGTAGGATTAAAAGATATATTGTTTTTAGGAGCAAACTTCATTGGGGAGTTAGATAACTTTTTCTCATCTCGAGTTTTTGGCTTCTTTTTTTTTCTTTCTTTTTTTATTGCAGGCATGCATGTACATAGTCTTGCTCACGCTGCATCTGGATATCATAAAGTTCTTGAGGAAAACCGTAAGCTATACAATCAAGTGCAGGATCTCAAGGGTAATTTAGATCACTGGTCATATATATATGCTTGAATTTTTTGTGCATTTTAAGTTGAAGATTATAAATATTTTGGTCTTTTTTGACCAGGTAGCATAAGAGTTTACTGCCGAGTAAGACCCTTTTTGTCTGGTCAATCAAATTATTTGAGTGTCGTGGATAACATAGAGGAAGGAAATATTACTGTTAACGCCCCCTCAAAACATGGGAAGGGACAGAGATCCTTCAGCTTCAACAAAGTATTTGGTCCATCTGCTACACAAGGTTGATAAAATTCAAATTTTAAAGGCTTCAGATTTTTTTAACACATATTTTGACAAATTTATTCGCATTCTATTGCAGTGGAGGTCTTTGCTGATATGCAGCCACTCATTCGTTCTGTTCTTGATGGATACAATGTTTGTATTTTTGCATATGGGCAAACGGGATCAGGAAAAACTTTTACTATGGTAGGTATTAAGCATTTAAACTTTTCCTCTAAAAGAAAGAGTATGTGAAATTCAGATCTGGGCTCATCTCTTTCATTGTCTACATGTCTAGTCTGGACCAAAAGAGCTTACAGAGAAGAGTCAAGGAGTAAATTATAGAGCATTGGGAGATTTGTTCCTCATAGCAGATCAAAGGAAGGAGACCTATCGTTATGATGTTTCTGTTCAGATGATTGAGATTTATAATGAGCAAGTCCGGGATCTCCTTGTCACTGATGGAACTAATAAAAGATATCCTTCATAGTTGATCTTATTTTTCCTTGAGTTTATCATCATAAGTTTAGGCTTATTTGCATTCTATTGCATTTCTGCATATTCTGTTCATGAAAATATTATGTAGTTGATAAATTTATCAAGTTGCTGCAAGTCATATGGAGGTGCACATAATTTATACTTATGTTGTACCCATGTATCAGCTTACAAAGTTGAACATGCTCGTTTGTAGTTCCAGAATCTAGACAAATTCAATTAGGCTTTTATGTTGCGTTCTATCAAATACTTTCCTTGACTAATTTTACATTAGAAATTCGAAATAGTTCTCAAAGTGGACTAAGTGTACCAGATGCTAATCTTGTAAGTGTGTCATCAACTTTGGACATCATTAATCTAATGAACCTTGGCCAAAGGAATCGTGCCGTAGGAGCTACAGCTCTAAATGACCGTAGTAGCCGTTCCCATAGGTAAATAATTCATATATGTTTTGGTATTGAAAATGTTTATATGGCTTCATCAGGCACCAGGCTAACTTCACTTTGAACCATTTTGTAGTTGTTTGACGGTTCATGTTCAAGGAAGAGATTTGACATCTGGTGCAATTCTCCGCGGTTGCATGCATCTTGTAGATTTGGCAGGAAGTGAGAGGGTTGACAAGTCTGAGGTGACTGGAGATAGACTGAAAGAGGCACAACATATCAATAAGTCTCTTTCTGCTCTAGGTGATGTGATTGCTTCGCTTGCCCAGAAGAATCCCCATGTCCCTTACAGAAATAGCAAATTGACACAACTACTTCAAGATTCACTTGGTAAGATGAAAGTATACTACAAATTGTAGCTATCGATCCACACTCTATCCTCACAGATTGACTAACAATTTGTAATTTTATCTAATTTGTAATTTTATCTATAACTTTTTAGGTGGGCAAGCCAAGACATTGATGTTTGTTCACATTAGCCCAGAACCTGATGCTATTGGAGAGACATTAAGTACACTTAAATTTGCAGAGAGAGTTGCAACAGTCGAACTCGGTGCTGCTCGAGTGAATAAAGATACTTCAGATGTTAAAGAGCTTAAAGAACAGGTTTTTAACATTTTGGTCTCATTTACTTAATCTCAAGCATGTTCATGCAAGCTTCTATTAGTATACTCATCAAGTGAGAACTTAATGCCAGATTGCAAGTTTAAAGGCAGCACTTGCAAGGAAAGAGGGGGCACAACATACCCCACTTCCAGCTTCAGGGAACTCTGAGAAATTCAAAACAAAAGCTAGTGAGCTATCACCTTTCCGGCCTAAAAGTCAGGATGTAGATGTGTTGGTTGAACATACTATCCGCCGTCAGCCTATGGGCGATGTAGGCAACATTGAGGTACTTTTTTTTCTCCCTATTGAATGAGGCATTTGTGCACAGTAATTAATTTAGCTACTGCGGTTTCATTGGATTTTGTTATTCATGAACAAAAGTTAAAACCATAGTCCTAGGGAAGTTCACATTATCTTTCTTCTTCAATGTCGATCGATTTCTTATAGAAAAAAAAAAAGACAAAACACTAGGTTCTGCAAATAAGAGACACCTAGTAGGCAAAACCTTTTGTGTATCCCTTGAAGAGAAACGAAGTATGGTATTCAGTGTTGGTGATTGTGAATTTTGATGAATGATTTTTTACTGTGGTCAATTCTTTCAAAAGTCTTTTTCCCCAGTATATTTGTCCAACTCTAACATGAAGTTTGACCTTGATATCAATGCTTCAGCTTCATAATAACTCTGCAATGAGACAGAAGAGGCAGAGCTTTGACATGGATGAGCTGTTGGCCAATTCACCTCCATGGCCACCTGTCAGTACCCCTTGCCTGAACTACAGGGAGGACGATAAAGACATGGCCTCAGGTGAGTGGGTTGACAAAGTAATGGTGAACAAGCAAGACGTTAACCAAATCGAGAATCCATTGGGATGCTGGGAAGCAGAAAATGGTCACTTGAATGACGTATTCTACCAGAAATATCTTCAAGACTCCTCCAAACTGTATACAGAACAAGGATATAATATGTTAACTGGAGTTAACAGATTCAACATGGTTGGCATTGATGATATTGACGATCTCGACGCTGGAACAAGCGACTCTTCCGAGCCAGATTTGCTTTGGCAATTTAACCAATCTAAACTTTCAAGTTTAGGCAGTGGAATTGGATCGAAAACGAAGAAGCCGAATGGTGGAAAGCCAGCAAAGAGCCCAGAATTAAGGTAAGAATACTATAAGCTATGTTTCTTTTTTCCATATTATGATGACATCTTGTAATGGAATTCTTGAATGTATATTTGTTGACATTCTGCAGCAAGAACTTCAGTTCTTCAATGGGACCTTCTCCTTCACAGAAGATATCATCAAATGGGGTTGCCCACCCACTGCACAGAAATGGGAGACAACCTAATTCTGCTGATAACAAACGCAGAACTGGAAATAGAAAACAGTAATTCTTTTTATTTTTATTTTTTTATTCTTTAACAAAGTGAGGGAGTGTTGAATTTCCTTTTTGAGATTTCTTAATTGCTATGTCGAAAAGAGAGAAAGGTGTTTTTACATGTCTTTCCACTTTTTCCCCCCTTTTTTAATTGCTGTAATTAATTATTGTAATGGTGAAAAAGAAGCAATAATTTCTGTTGCTTTTGTATTTTGGTTTATGACAGAGAGCTCCACAACGTGTTTCTGCTTTGCTTATAAATTTAAATATTTGTTTGTTTCGCATGTTTGTATAAATAAAATAACCAATGATGTTTAGAGATTAACTCACTATGCAAATGTAATTAGATGTCATTCTTAATTTTTTAATAAACATGTTGGATTCTTCTACCACATAATATTATACCCCTGCTCATGTTTTTGTTTTCTCTCTCTTTTTTTTTTTTTTTTTTTTTTTTTTTTTCCCCCTTTTTTTTTTTTTTTTTTTTTTTTTTTTTCCCCCTTTTTTTTTTTTTTTTTTTTTTTTTTTTTCCCCCTTTTTTTTTTTTTTTTTTTTTTTTTTTTTCCCCCTTTTTTTTTTTTTTTTTTTTTTTTTTTTTCCCCCTTTTTTTTTTTTTTTTTTTTTTTTTTTTTCCCCCTTTTTTTTTTTTTTTTTTTTTTTTTTTTTCCCCCTTTTTTTTTTTTTTTTTTTTTTTTTTTTTCCCCCTTTTTTTTTTTTTTTTTTTTTTTTTTTTTCCCCCTTTTTTTTTTTTTTTTTTTTTTTTTTTTTGGTTTCCAAACTTTTACAAAGGATTTAATAGGTTTCTGATTTTTTGTAATAAGTCGTTGTAATAGTTCTTTTAATTTATTCAACATTTTGTATGTACCCAAACCTGACAATTGAGTATCCTATTAGATATGTATCTACTAAATCTGTTGATTGAAATATAGATTCTTTTGGAAATCAAATTAATAATTAAAGAATGTATTAGATTTTTCTCAAAGTAAGGAAAAAATATTAAAATATCATTTTGGTCGAGTTGATTTAGTCTGTGTTAGATTTTTCGAAAACCTCCTTTAATATCTATCAATATTTTTATTCTAAATTTTAGTAAAATATGTCACGTATTGTATTTCCTTAAAAGAAAATATTTCAACTCAAAAAAAGAAAAAAAAAAAAAAAAAATGGTTTTGTGTGTTGTTGGGCCGTCTTAATTGGGCTATAGGAAGAAAAGTCAGATGTGAGGCAGGCGCAGCCATGAAAGCCACTTCCACTGTTACTTTTGAATATGTATTTTGTTCGTCCAAATAAATCGCCGTATTCTCTCACAACACCTCCGACCTTCTGACGTCACCTCCCATTCCTCCGGCTTCTTATCTCCGTCCATTCCTCCGTTCGAGGATTCCTCCTTTCAAACCTCCATTCTTACTCTTCTCTTCTACTCCCCGGATCACTCTCTCATTCTTCTTCCCCAAACTGATATTTGCTTTTAGCTCAAAACAATGGCCGCTATGTGTGTTTTGTCCCGGCGATCTTCCCCTTCGCACCTCTTTGGGATGGCGCGTTATGCTACTACGTCATTCAGATCTTACTCCACATCTTTTCGCGAGGAAAGAGATACGTTTGGACCTATCAACGTTCCCTCCGATAGGTTCGTCTCACTCGTTCATCTGCTTTTTGGATTTACTTCACTAATAATTGCTTTGTTTTCGTTTTTTCCCAAGGAAATTCTAATAAGCGAAGCGAAATGAGTTTTTGTGAACTGTTTTATTGCGTTTTAGATTGTGGGGAGCCCAAACGCAGAGATCGTTGCAGAACTTTGAGATCGGAGGCGACCGTGAGCGAATGCCTGAACCTATAATTCGCGCCTTTGGCGTCCTTAAAAAGTGTGCTGCCAAGGTTCATTCGTTTTCAAATAAGTATAATGTGATGTTTGATAATTTATGCAATAGTTCGTGTTCTGCAACTGAGATAAAAAACGTGGAGAATACGGTTTTGGAAATGGTTTCTCTTGCTCAACGTGAGTCTGTTTTTGTAGGTAAATATGGAATACGGTCTTGATCCAACAATTGGTAAAGCCATAATGCAAGCAGCCCAAGAAGTAGCTGAGGGAAAGTTGAATGATCATTTTCCACTAGTTGTATGGCAAACTGGAAGTGGCACTCAGAGTAACATGAATGCGAATGAGGTTAGAACAACTCTGTTTTTATTTTGATTATGAAGTGTTGAGAGCGAATGATTGCATACAAAGGATCGTATTGCAATGCAAACGTACGTACTTTACATTTTTTATGATTTTGGATCAATCATTTCTTTGGAGAAGTTAATCGGGGAGGCGTCACAATGTGTTTTGCATCATTGATAATTGTTCCTTTCTAATCGAGTTGTCTTGGACTATGGTTACCATCGAAATCTCTAAGGAAGCATGTCACACTTCTAAGTCGTGTTTGTGTTCTTATAAACGGCAGGACGACTCCTATTATTCCACACACACTCCCGAGGGAAAGATTAGCTTCTCCTGGATAGTTAGCTTCAGTTAGCTATTATTGAATCTATGGCAGTGTTCAGATTTAATATACCCCTCAACTCCATGGATAAAACTAATTGTACCATGTACGTGAAGTAGCAGCTCCAAACTAGTGGTCAATAATGTATTGATTTCAAGATGCTGTAAGATGACAACAGTCCTTTCCCCCCTCTTTTGCCTTCGTTGTGTCAAACTCCTGCATTCCTAGAGTATAATCTGTTAAGTAATCTTTTTAGAGCGTCTCTTAGGGTATATGTTGTTTGTTGATAACTTGAATGGTAGAAAATACGGACCTCTACTGTACAATTGATGAACATCTTACTTTTGTGGCAGGTCATTGCTAACAGAGCATCTGAGATCCTTGGTCATAAACGTGGTGAGAAGTTTGTTCACCCAAATGACCATGTTAACCGGTCCCAGTCTTCTAATGACACATTTCCAACTGTAAGCTTTTGCTTTCCCAAGTTATTTTGTCAATTGCTATTCTAACTCTGATTTTATAACTAACCAAGTATAGCAGTTTTCCATTGCGAAGCTTTTTCTTCTTTTTTTTTTTTTTTTTGTTTTTTTTTTTTTTTTATAGGTTATTTTTTGGTTTTTTTTTTTTTTTTATTTTTTATTTTTTTTTTTTTACTTTTTTTTTTTTTTTTTCCTTTTTTTTTTTTTGTTTCAAATTTTTTCCTTTATTTCTTTTACCTTGTTTTATCTTTTTTTTTTTATTTTCCCATTTTTACATTTTTTCCTTTTCAAAGGTTTTTTTTTTTTTTTTATTTTTTATTTTTTTTTTTTTACTTTTTTTTTTTTTTTTTCCTTTTTTTTTTTTTGTTTCAAATTTTTTCCTTTATTTCTTTTACCTTGTTTTATCTTTTTTTTTTTATTTTCCCATTTTTACATTTTTTCCTTTTCAAAGGTTTTTTTTTTTTTTTTATTTTTTATTTTTTTTTTTTTACTTTTTTTTTTTTTTTTTCCTTTTTTTTTTTTTGTTTCAAATTTTTTCCTTTATTTCTTTTACCTTGTTTTATCTTTTTTTTTTTATTTTCCCATTTTTACATTTTTTCCTTTTCAAAGGTTTTTTTTTTTTTTTTATTTTTTATTTTTTTTTTTTTACTTTTTTTTTTTTTTTTTCCTTTTTTTTTTTTTGTTTCAAATTTTTTCCTTTATTTCTTTTACCTTGTTTTATCTTTTTTTTTTTATTTTCCCATTTTTACATTTTTTCCTTTTCAAAGGTTTTTTTTTTTTTTTTGTCTCAATTGACAAGTTCTTTTTCTCCACACTTCTGATGTCTACTGTTTTCTTTTCGCAGGTAATGCACATAGCGGCTGCAACAGAAATTAATTCCAGATTCATACCAAAATTGAAAACTTTGCATTCATCACTGAACTCGAAGGTTTGATGTTTAGGAGAGCTATGCTGCCTAAAATTTCAATCTTATTGTTTGCATCTTCACATGCTCCAGATGATCCGAGCCTAATTTATTTACACAAGTCTCTTTGAGTCGTAATGTTAGGTCATGCTTGTTTGATTGCATTGACTAAGCTGAATGTGTAAAAATGGGAAAACATTACAAGATCCACATTGTTTGGTTCTGATTGTACCATTCTAGGTGCAGCACGCTTAAATTCAGTTGTGTGGTAGTAATGTATGTGTTTATTTACACTCCAAGCTCCTACCGTGCATTCTATTTTCCCTTTGCACTTTCATAAGTTTGTAATTCCCTGTATTACTCTGTTATGATCTTAACAGTCCATAGAATTCAAAGATATAGTTAAGATTGGACGCACTCACACTCAAGATGCCACACCTCTAACTCTTGGACAAGAGTTCAGTGGCTATACCACACAAGTATGCCTTCTTTCTCTTTATGCTTGTGGAAGTTTTGGGTTATTATGTCTATTGAAAAGAAGATGGTACAATGGTTTGCATATGAATAATTTTCTGATTGGTGTGCACTTTGACTGCAGGTGAAGTATGGTATTGATAGAGTCTTGCTTACTCTGCCCCGAATGTATCAGGTTGCAACATGTGTAATTTTCCCAGGTATTTTGTCTGTTACTTTGTCTAGTTTGTTTTGAGAATTCCATTTGTGCAGCTTGCCCAAGGTGGAACTGCTGTTGGAACTGGATTGAACACAAAGAAAGGGTATAATTTTTTTTAGTTGGTTTGAATAAAAAAATTATCTACTTTTTGGATATTGTGCTTTGATAATCAGAAGGCTGAACGTATTTCTCATTTTGAGACTGGTGCTATGTATTGTTCAGATTTGATGTGAAAATAGCGGCAGCAGTAGCTGAAGAAACAAATTTGCCATTTGTGACAGCAGAAAACAAGTTTGAGGCCTTGGTTAGTCATTGAATGAGCTTCCACCTTTTATTCCAGAATTTGGGGTTGCCATTTCACACATTGAACCACTTTTTTATGCTAAAACCTTCATTTCTTACTAGGCTGCCCATGATGCCTTCGTTGAAACTAGTGGGGCTCTTAACACAGTCGCTACTTCCTTGATGAAGATTGCCAATGACATACGCCTGTTGGGAAGGTTCATATGTATTAGTTTTTTCGATCTCTCTCTCTGTTATTTATTGTTTTTCTCTTTCTAATATTTTCCCCTTCATTTCACGTATACAGTGGTCCACGTTGTGGTCTTGGTGAACTTATTCTCCCCGAAAACGAGCCAGGCAGTAGTATTATGCCAGTTAATCTCTCTCTCTCTCTCTGTATTTGGTGGCATGTGCATTCTGGGCTTTTGTAACCTAAACAATTTTTTCGTTTCAGGGGAAGGTGAACCCTACTCAATGCGAGGCTCTCACTATGGTCTGTGCTCAGGTAGGTACTATCTACCATAGTTTATTACCGGGTGCTGTAAGAGGAATTAGTTAGTATAGATTATGTTTGTTTCCTTTTGTTCCCCAAAAATTTTTGGCTAATCATTCCATGAGCCTACGCATACTCGGATTCTCAGTGATTATTTCGTGTATTATTTTGTCATTCTAGAATTTCAAAGATGACATGGCAATTCTTTTTATTTATTATACAGGTGATGGGAAACCATGTGGGAATAACTGTTGGTGGGTCAAATGGTCACTTTGAACTTAATGTATTTAAGCCAATGATAGCCAATGCTCTTTTGCACGTAAGTTCTATCATTATCTCTTCACCGTTACTATGCCTAGAGATTATATTCAGATAATGATATCAGAAACTAAATTGTTCAAATAATAATTCTGGATTCATTGAATTTCATCTCCAATGCCTGGCCCTTCATTGGCAGTCATTGAGATTATTAGGGGATGCTTCTGCTTCATTTGAGAAGAACTGTGTGAGGGGAATTCAAGCTAACAGGGAAAGAATTTCGAAATTACTCCGTGAGGTTAGTTTTCTATTAACATTTGAAAAATACTTCTATACTACACTGTTTGGGTAGAAGATTTTGGCTTGATGATTCATTCTTGTGGTTATCTCTGCGCGTAAATTTGTTGGCCCTGCAGTCTCTGATGCTCGTCACAGCTTTAAATCCGGTAAGTGTTCATCAGCTAGAAAGCTCTCATTCTCCTTAAGCTTGGTACTTTATTTGATAATATATCCCTGGCTTATTTTCCAGAAAATTGGTTACGACAATGCTGCTGCAGTTGCAAAGACAGCCCACAAGGAAGGGTCCACTTTGAAGGTATGAAATGTGTTTATACTTTAGGTCTAAATCTTATGGTAGTCTTTCAACTTTCATTTTAATTATTTAAAGTTTACATAAGAGACTATTTAGTCCTCGTGTCATTAAATAGCTCATGTAACTTATAATCACCATGAATTGGTCTTAATACGAGGGTTATGTATATATAGTTAAAGGTATTGAGGAATTGAGTTCAAGTTGCGGTAGCCAACAACCTAAAATTTGATCTTACAAGCTAACCTAGACTCTCGTATATATTAAAATGAACTCTCGTATATATTAAAATGAAGAAAAAAGATCATTCAACTTATACATGATATGCATGAATAAGATGTGTACATGAACATGTATTTGAAGTCAAATGTTGTATGTTAGGGGTCCAGTCTTCATACATATTTAGATTCTTGTTAAATAATCAAAGAAAAATTAAAAAGGATTAAATTAGCACTTTAATGTTAAATTTAAAAGTAGTAACCAACTATTAGAAAGTTAAAAAGGATTGAAGCTACAATACTTGACAAATGTTAAATTTAGTTCATGAATTTTCAAGTTTGTATTTGTTTGGTCCCTAAGGTCCCATTTTGTAACCATTTGGTTTTTTGTTTTTGTTTTTGAAAATTAAGCCTATAGAAACACTACTTCCACCTACAAGTTTATTTCTCTGTTATTTATTTTTCACTAATGGTTAAAAAAACCAAGGCAAAATTTGAAAACTAAAAAAAAATAGTCTTTAAAAACTTGCTTTTGTTTTGGAATCTGACAAAGAATTCCACTATTATACTTAAAAGAAAGATGTAAATCAATGTAAGAAATAAGGAAGAAATAGACTTAATTTTCAAAAACAAAAACAAAAAAACAGGACCTAAATTTTCAGGTTTTAAAAAGTTTACGGATCTATTAAATACAAAATTGACAATCTAAGATTTCATTAAACATAAAATTCAAATAAATTGAAAGTTTAGGAACCTATTAGATATTTCTTGAAGTGTAGGCACCAAATTAACACAAACATCAACGCTCAAGAAGTAGATTTGTTCAGACCAAATGGAATATATAGGACAATACAAAGACCAAGGATTCAAACATAAAATTCTAGAGCTTAATTGCTGATTTGGAGTGGTTTTGGTATATTTATACAGGAAGCTGCACTGAAGCTTGGAGTTCTAAGCGAGGAAGATTTCGATAAATATGTGGTGCCTGAGAAAATGATTGGTCCATCTGATTGATAGAGAACTAAAGCATCCTTCCGCGGTTGGATCATTGTTTCATCAAAATCATTTTTATAGGTACTCTCATTTTTCCCCTAAAAAAGGAAGAAGAAATCCATTTTTATGAAGGATTGAACTGGATAATAAAATGACCACAGAGACGGGACCGTCCTCCCAGGCTGCCCTTTTGTATTTCTGGCGGAAATTGTGGTCATTCCTCTTCTACTTTCTAAATATTGTCAAAAAAAAATTCTCACGGGAAGTGATTAATAATTTATTTTGGAGACAATTGTTCTTGTGTAGTACGTCCATTACTGGATCTCTTTGAGAATTGACTTCTTCCCTTTTGAAATGGAAGAATATGGCATTCATCAATAGGCCATTTGAGCCAACTCATTTATTGTCACCTTGTAGTTCTAAGTGGGGATTAAAAAGAAAAAAAGAAAAAAGATCATTGCTGTGCACAAATTTTACTATACATGTCTATGGTGTAATTAGGACTCTAACTAAGAATGGAACACTAGTATAAGCTCATTCATTGAATCAAGGGGAATTTCATAATCACCAAATTTCCCTTTCGCACTAATTTCATTTCCATGATGAAATTTAATAATTTTGTGGTATCCCTTTGTTGAAAAGAGTTATTGTACTGTACTTGCCATTTTCAAAAAGGAAAAAAAATTATGATTCAAACCTTTTTTTTATGAGAAGGATTTAAACTTTGTTAGATAACATTTCTGGTCTTAAAATTATATGAAAACCATAATTGATTAATTTTGAAGAAAAACAAAAACAAAGAAAAAACAAAAATAAAAATTACTGCCATAAAGAACTTTAATAATTTGGTATAATTGAACATAACGTAACAATGCAAAGGGTCATTTTAAAACCTAAAGACTAAATTGAAATCCAACTCAACTTAATAGGACTAAATGTGTAACATTTTAAGACCTAGGAACCAAATAACTAGACCCAAATTTTAGGGACCAATATTTTTTTAAAAAAAAATCAACTGATTAATGACATTCCAATACATTAATCCTAATGAATTGTTTAGATAATGATGATCTCTCCCAGTGAATTGTTTAGATGACTATCATCTTCCAAACAATTTGTTCAAGCATCGGAAGCTTAGGCATGCTCAATGCTTACAAGTTACGTGGACCTCTCATCAGTTTGTTACCAAAGCCATTGAAGCTGGTGAGAAGACAACTTGTATGTTTACACTAGGGGTGATAGTTAATAGCCGTTTCAATTATGCAAGCAGCCAGTTCGTCTAACAGTTTCTTGACTTAATCCAAGGGATGTTAAGATCTATCCATAATCAAGAATGATTCAAACCTAATTATCACTTATTCGGAGGCTTATGCAAGCAGCCAGTTCGCTTCACCTTCCAGGCTACAGCCTTCTTCAATTTGCCTTACACCAACTTAAAATAACGGACAGCCAAACCCATTAAGCAATTAATTTGCCTTACACCCACTTAAAATAACGGACAGCCAAACCCATTAAGCAAATAGTCACATCATAATTTGGACTCAAAAACGATCAAGGCAAGCAAAATCAGGAGATGTTCAGAATTCCTTTTAAAAGAAAATACAAATATGTCAACCATTTTAAAATCCACTAATGTTTTTATTTTAAAAATTTCTTATAAAAAAATTTTAAATGAAAATAAATTTTTGAAAAGAACATCAGTGATGCTCCTCAAAGGCTTAAACTGGAAAATAAATAACCTCACACTAATCTTCCAACATCAATATACCAAAGCCACATGGGTATGCTCACTTCTTCTACAACTCATTTGGATAAGCCTCAATAAGCTAAGATTTGGCCAAAATATATTGGCAAAAACAACGGATAAAAAGTAGTGAGCTCAGAGTTCCACAACTATTTCTTCTGACTCTACCTTCAAAACAAACCAAATGGGTGATTTGAAGTTCCAAAGGCCACACATTTGTAACGGATTCAAGGCATTCAGATATAAGATATTTTTCACTCAGAAAAGCTCATGTAAAAGAGGGTCTAACAACAAGCCTTGTGAGAATCTCAAAACAATTTATATAATAAAAAGAACCCAAAGATGGAACGATTGATAAATTAGAAAAACTATTGATGAAGATATCTATTCGTCTGGGATTTTGATAACAAGGAAAATTGTCCAAGACAAGAAGAAAGACGACAAAAGTGGTCAAAACCAGTACGGTAATTAAAGATCTACGAACCATCAGAACTTCACTTCTTTGCTTTTTTTGATACCCTGCATGAGGACAAAGGTTGATTTTATAATCTAAATCAGCTATCTGATTTTAACTTAATTTAAATAAAATCCATAAACACTTACTGAGTGGCTTGAGACGCAGCAACTGGGGCAGCGGCGGCTGGTTTTTCTCCAGGTCCCTAAATGACAAGACTAAGTCAATAATCTAATACTAAAGAAATTCATGAATGAAGCAGCAGACTTCAAGCTTATGATGTGTATTGAGGAACAATTTTGACTAAAAAGGATGAAGTGATGGAATACCTGGGCCAACCGTTCCTCTCTTCTGGCAATCTTTCTTTCCCTGCTGGCCTTGTTCTTTGCTCTCTTCGCCTCAAATTGATCTGATAATGTCTTCTCTCTAGCCTTCTCAGCCTTTGATTTGTGGATGCTCTCCATCAACACACGCTTGTTCTTGAAAACATTACCCTTCACCTTCATGTACATGTCATGGTACATATGTTTGTCAATCTTTTTCGACTCCCTATACTTGCGGAGTAATCTCCTCAGGACACGCATCCTCCTCATCCAGAGGACCTTGGTGGGCAATCTAGCTTCTCTGGTACCCTTACGCTTACCTAAATGCGACAGACATAATTAGTGACAAACCATAAAAGCACTACACTAAAGAAATTAATGATAATGATGCAATACAAGCACTTCTTGCTTCCTAATTCTAAAGCCTCTAATCCATTATGTCTTAAAATGCACAGAATACTAAGCACTCAATTACCTATTTTTATCAGTGCACACATCGAAGCGCTAAGTATGAAAAACTTACCCTAGTCAAAATTTAAAATGGATGTATCTGTTTCGTAAATGAAATATATACAATTTAAAGAAAATTATCAAGTCGTTGAACAGCTGCAATATAGAGTCAAATGGACCGAAACACATAGGCAGAGAATTCACCTGATACCACCGCCCATATCTTCCTACGCAACTAATAACTATATACCCGTGGTTCTTTTTATGTCTCTTTAAACAACGAGTCTCTCATCTTCAATTTCTCTAAAAAAATGATCTTAAAAAACAATTGATACATCACTTTATAAATTGGCCATGCCCTGCACACAAGGTACTCGCGTAGACTAAACCAATAACACCAGCAGGACTCAAAAGAAAAATACCGTATCCGGAGTGACGTCCCTTCCTCTTAGCCTCCTTCATCCGGCGAGCACGGGAACGAGAGTGAATCTTTGTTGGTTTCCTGATAATGAATCCATCTTTCACCAACTTCCTAATGTTTTGGCCTGCACCAAACAAAACATCACTTCAATCAATCCAAAAATAAAACACAGCACACATAATATATGTTTAAACTAGGCTCCAAAAAAAATATCCGTATATATAAGAAAAAGGCATCTCAAAAACCATGTGTTCGGGATTAAATAAGTTCATGAAACCAACAAAGTTCAAATCAGGCAGATCAAAATTGTAAACCCAACTAGACAGTTCAGGTGTACTTAACAACCAAGCACCCTGCGACATCTTCCACGAACAAAAGCAACTTAGCAAACAAGCAGATCAAATACAAATCCCAAAAGGTCGTAAAGAAGAAAGGAATGAAACAAAATGAAGAAAAAAGAAAAAGGAACGTACGAGAATTGGCCATGGAGATTTCATTGACTTCATTAGGATCCAGCCAGACCTTGCCTCTACCGCACTTGAGAACACTAGCGGCAAGCCGCTTCTGAAGCTTGAGCGAAACCATTTCTCTAAACCTCCTTCGTGCTGCTGCAATCCAAGAGAATCGCGCAGCTGATTATTGCGCCATTTATATAGGAACACTGGTGCGGCTTTTGCCCTAGGGTTAGGGTTTTTGATTACTGGATAACCTTTTGGGCTTCACGGCCCATTTAAACTATTCTGCGGATCTGAAACACGGTCTTGGGGCTTGGGCTTTCAAGTTTTACCTTAATGGATCTATTGTTTCAAATTTTTTATTTAATTCTTTCCTTATTAACATCCTTCCAAATTTTGACTTTGTTTTTTTATTTATTAATTTCGATTATATTCATTTAAAGTAATACATTTCAAATTAATATTTTCTTTATTTTAAGAGATCTCGTCTTTCATACTCCTAACTAAAAATCAATCAATTCTCTATTGAGATCTCAAATATATGTTGATTATAATGATAATATACCAGAAAAAGTAATGTAAATTTGGTATTAATATTATTACATATTAAAAAAAAAAAACTAAATGATAAAGATGTTTGAAAAAGTAAATTGAGCTAGACTTTTGTGTAAAATACTAACTCATTAAGCTAGTCATGTAAATAAAATTGAAAAGTTTAGACAATTATGTAATTGAGTGTATTTATTTAGGATATATGTGTAGAGAGTCCTTTGGCTTATCTAACATGGAATAATTTTAGATATTTTAGCTCGATAAATAGCTAAATTAATTTTGAAAAAAGTAATTACCATATTAAACGTATTTTTTAATTAGAATGTTCAAACTCGAATGGGACTAAAATATCGTCGAGTAGATTTTTCAATTTTTTAACTCAGGTAAAATAAAAGCTAAATACATGTTGTATATGTTAAAGGAGGGGAGAAGAAAAACTAACAAAAGCAAAAATAAGTTAAATAACAAATAATATTAAATCATAATCTCTAAAATTGATTCAAATTAATTTCCTCCACAATAATTATCATGAACTAAAAATGTGCATGATGCTTATATAGGACAGGTAGAATATAGTTGCTTAGTTTAAAACCAGCTGATATACTAATGTATCAAAATCAATGCAATTAATTATTTAACTAAAATAACTCAATAGTATTTTTTTAAAATATATATTTAATTCAAATTTACAAATCAAAATTAAAGCATTTATTTAAATTTTTTGAGTTTTTTGATTAATTAATAATCAATATCTTAAACATATTTAATTAGGTAATTAAGATTAGTTAAATCTAGTACAAAAAGTCGATTTTCAATTATCATAATTTAACTACTTATTTATTGTTTATAATCAGTTATCTATATATTGTGATTAATTTTTATTATTCCATTCATTATTAACATATCATAAGTATAAAGCTTTTTTTTAGTATCTTAATTAATATTCTTGATAAACATATCATATTCTCTTCTCATTTTTCACTTTTTTATATAATATATTATTTAGGAGAATTCTATTAGATAGCAATCTCAGTCAACTTCTAATTCTACCTCTAATCAAATTTTTGGTGCGTACTCAAACACTTCACATTTCTAAATTCACGCATGAAATCGATCATAGAGGAATTTGTTGGATATTTACAGTGAAAGAAAGAGAAATATTTGAATATTAAAACACAAAATGAATTTGATTATGTAGATTAAATTCATGGTTAAAAACTTTCAAATTGGATTGAACCTTCAAATAGATAATGTTTCATGTACAAATTTAACAGATATGAAAGTTAAATTTCTAGTTTCTTCAATTTGAATGAGTTATATTTGAATTTTGTCAAGTAACAACTCAATTGAGTTAAATTTGACAAATCTTTCAATTTTTTTTTGTATTTATATGATTTTATTTTGTATTTTGGAGAGTTCCTAAGTTGCTAGCCTATAAATATCAACTTGTTTCTTCATTTGTAGTATCTCACTTTAAATTGAAGAGTTCTCTCTTTTCTTTCTTTCTTTTGATCTTAAGTTGAGTTGAGAGATAGTATCCAAGAATTCTGCCAGATTCAGATTCAAGTAGTTCAAGGTTGCAGTTCTGTTGGAGTTAGTCGTTGTATCCTGTTGAGACGATTGTTGTGTTTGCTTGCAGTCCATGTGGAGCGAATAATTGTCTTCAGTACGACACTTGTCAGAAGTGTGCCTCGACTACCTATTAACATCTCTAACATATCTTGAGATTTTTAATTTTTTCAATTCATAAGCCTTGGTATACTATTTGGCTTAATTTTGAATTTGAGCATTATTGTTATATACAATGTATATACAAAAAAGACAAAGATATTTTTAAGATTTGCTCACTATATTTTGTAAATTTAAAGTCTGAAGTGAACACCCATTTATAGTAGGGTGAGAACCAGAATTACAAGTATGATTTTACACAAAAGTAGGAAGGTCAAATAACAACTAACAAGATGAAATCAGAATTAGTTACAACAACTCCAAACAAATCTAATAACTTTAACAAATCTAATATGCCCCCTCAAACTTGGGACGGAAGTGAAGTCACGAGTTTGTCACAACATGTTTGATAGGTAAGAAATGAGAGTGGTTTAGTGAATAAGTCTACAACTTGGTTCTGGGGGAGATGAACTTGACGGAAAGATCTTTATAGATAACTTTCTCACTAAAAGAATGGTAATCAATTTAAATATGCTTTGTACGCGCATGGAAAATTGGATTTCTGATAAGAGAGATTGCAGATATATTATCACACCATAACACAGGAGGATCAAAGAGGAAGACATGAAGATCACAGAGTAACTATCATAGCCAATAGACATTAGAAGCAATATTGGCAAGAACATGATATTCAACTTCAGTCAAAGACTGCAAAACAGTAGGTTGCTTCTTAGCAGACCTGGATATGAGAGAAGACCCGAGGAGAACAACATATCCAGTGGTAGATCGATGATCTGAAGCGTCACCAGCCCAATCAGCATCACAAAAGGTCTAAAGAGTTAAAGCTTCTGGTTTGAACAAAATACCAAGATAAGATATGCCACAAAGATACCGTAAAATCCGTTTGACAACAGTGTAATGAATAACAGTAGGGTTCTGCATGAACAGACTACCACAATTTACAGCAAAGGCAATATCGGGTCTGGTAAATGTGAGATACTGTCGGGAACCAACAAGTCTTCTATACAGAGTAACATTAGAGAATGAAGGGGGCATTAGTATGAAGGTCAATTGTGGTGGACATGGGTGTGAGACAAGGCTTTGCTACAGACATTCGGGAGGTAGTGAAGAGGTCAAGTAGATAGTTTGCTTGATTTACAAAGATACCACTAGAGACGGGCTGAATCTCAAGGCCAAGAAAATACATTGAGTTGCCTAAGTCTGAAATTTGAAATTCAGAAGATAAAGCATGTTTCAATTGATTTACATAAGTTGAATCAGGGCTAGTAATAACGATGTCATCCACATACAATAATAGATAAGTTAATGACAACCCACAGAACGAACAAATAGTGAATTATCAGATGAAGACATTACAAAGTCGAGAGTGAGCAAATAAAAGGCAAAGCGATCATACCACACTTGTGGTGCTTACTTGAGTTCGTAGAGACTTTAATGAAGTAAACAAACATGATTAGGATATGATTTGTCAACAAAACTGGCTGGCTGGTGTCATATAGACGTCTTCCTGTAACTAATAACGCATTTTTGATGTCCATCTGATGCAGGGGCCAATTATAAGTGGCAGAAAGAGTGAGAATAACTCGAATGGTGGGTTTCTTAGCGACAGGACTAAAGGTCTCATCAAAATCAAAGCCAACAATTTGCTAGTTCCCTTTAGCAACAAGACGAGCTTTGTAGCGGGCAACAGAACCGTCAAGATTGTATTTTAACGAAAGACCCACTTGCAACCAACAACATTCATGTGAGAGGAATTTGGTACTAAGGACCAAGTACCTTGTTCCTAAAGAGCATTGAACTCATCGGCCATCGTAGAGTGCCAATAAGAAAACTTGGAAGCCTCAGTGTAGGAAATGAGATCAGCAAGTATGCTAGTGTATGCAATGAAATTTAATAGACGTGGTTTAAATATGCTAGGCTTCACGCGAGTTTGCATGGGATGATTAGTGGTTGGATACAGGACAGATTATGGGTTGTTGTGGAGACGTGATGGAGGTGTGAGGTAAGGGCAGTGGAGAAATAGCAGTAGAAGGAGATGTAGTGGGTAGCATAGGTGTGCGTGCTGGTAGAGGAGAAACAAGAGGTGAAGATAATGAAGGAGGATTGTTTGCTGTCGGCCTTGTAGTAGAACCTTGCAAATTAAACTCAATGGTAGATGGTACATAATTAGTATGAATAGGACTATGAGAAGAGGAAGGAATAAGAGAAACAGGAGACAAGGAGGATGAGGGGCCAATGTTTATAAGTTGGTGAAGTAGAAGTGAGAACTTGTATGAGACACTGAAGTATAAGCTCGCGAGGAAGTAGCAAAAAGGAAAGACTATTTCATGAAAAAGAACATGGTGAGAAACAATGGACTTCTTAGACTAAATATTATAACGAATATAGTCTTTAAAATCAAATGTATATCTAGTTGAAGTGTAATCAGTTTGTTAGTCTATTCAGTTTTTATATATAATTTTCTCCCAACATAATTCTCTAAACATCTTCATATGTCTCTTTTGCATGAAATTGATTACAAAGGAATCGGTGAATGAATTGCGGGGTTTTAAGTTTGACTTTTTCTTTGAACAATTGAAAGATTTTTAACTAATGAATAGTAGAGGAATCGAGAAACCCAGCTGCAAATTGAGATGGAAAATAGCAGCTTAAATCCAATTCAACTATGATACTCTTCACAAGCAACTTCATTGATATTTCCAATATCTTTTATAAATTACACATATAATTATAATGAGAGTCTATTGGTGACATACTTCTATTTAAAAAAATCAGTCATGTACTTATAATTTTATTAGTAAGAAGAAGGTGTTTATAAAAGGAAGAAATAAGAAAGAGGAAAGGGGAAAGGATAGCAAGACAATAACAATAGGAAAATATCAAAAAGAAACTCTTAATACTTGAAATTGGAAACTTAAATGAAGTAGAGTATGATAGATTTCTATCACTGTTTATCAGTAATAGTTGTGACATACTTCTATCATTGATATACTTTTATCACTGTCTACAAGTGATAAAATATGTCTTTATTTACATTCTATCAATAACGTACAAAACACAACTATCAAACTATTAGGTTAAAATCAATTTCTTGTCACTTGCTTGTTTTGTTTTAATTTCTCTTATTTGATTCTCTTCATTATTAAAACAATATTTTTAAGTTAGAAGATACATTGTTACTAAGATATGAGTTTAGCAGTGATAAACAATAATAGAAGACTATCACTATATATCAATGATTAAAGACTATCACTATAGATAGGGATGAAAGATTATCACGGTCTATTTATTACAATCTATCTATGATAAATAGTGATCATAGATGGGAGAGGAAGAAGATGCTAATGTGATTTTCTTAGAGGGTGGACTTTTTGGACTTTTTACATAAACCGAGCAAAATTTCGCTATATTTGTAAATTATTTTTGGTACTATATTTGTAATTAATTTGACCCATTTTACACTGTATGAAACTACTCCTATTATTTATTAAAATGTATTATATAATATTAATTAATTAACATTAAATTAAATTTATAATTATTAATACTAAACTTAATTAATTTAAATAATTAAGTATTCAATTTTAATGAACATAAAATTCATTAAAAATATTAATTGGTTATTGTTAATTATAAATCTCTCATTTCCAAATATTTATAACTAAAATTAAAATTAAAATTTAATTCTTAATTAATTAATTAATTTTCATCCATATATTAAATCAAATTTATTGTTTGATTAATTAATTTACTAATCTTATGTAAGATTTTCATATTTAATTCTATAAAATAAATACAAGCATGAACTTTTTATAAAATTATGATAACATTTTTCTACTAATCAAATACAATTATCTTTGACTATCAAAGATCTATAAGAGAAATATTATAGTTGATTTCCATTGATATTCAATTTTATTAGACTTGAGTTAATATTATACTCATGTTAATTAATTATGTGGAAAATGACATGTACATGTAAAGGTTAGAATAATTAGCTCTAATAATTTCCAAAGCAATTCTTATCTGGGCAGGTAAAACGAGTCAAAATAGAGAAATTGATATTTCTAACTTAAAATTTTTTTATGGGACAAAACTAACCTCTTTTTTAAAAATTTCTTTTTCTCACACTTTTTTCAATTTTTAAGAATTTAAAAGATAGGTTCCACGTGGTAAAATGACGTGAATACCCAAAAATCATATTTCTCACCACTCAAACCACATCATCTTCTTCCTTGAAACTATCTTTTTTACTAGAGTCTATTTTTTTCCATACTCTCTAATTTCTGTCATTTGTAGTTAAATCCATCCTATTTGACCCGATTTTCTAAAAATAAATCCACAAAAAACTTCTTTAAAAGGCTAATTTCTAGAAATTTAAATTTACAAATAGTTGGTGGTAAAAAAAAAAAAAAAGAAAATCTAAAATATGGTTAGAAAATATCTGAAATAAGGAAAAAAAGAATTTGCATTTTTTTCCTTTCCTTTTATTCGTTGGTTGTAATCTTCAAATAGAAAAAAGAAATAAAGCGAAAATGGAAATGGCGGTGGGAGGGGGAGTGGCAGTACGAAAGTACGACAAATGGGCAAATCTAGAAAGTAGAAACGTACTAGTTTTGTTTGACCCATCACCACCACCACCACACCAGCGCCCACCGTTTTCTCCTGACCATAGTTTTTATTCTCTACTATTACTCCCAACAACTTTCCAAACTAAATTCTTGTCTGCCATGCAAATTCATCCTCCTTCCATTTTTACCCCTTTTTTTCCCTTTATTTGCAAAACAACCCCCCCCCCCCCTCTCTCTCTGCTGTCCACGTCCACGATCTTCTCTGCCACATCGGACCAACGCAATATAGAATCATGGAATCTTCTAAACTAAATTAAATACATTATAAATCAAGAGGAATTTTTTTTTTTTTTTAAATCTTTTACATAAATGTAAAAATCCAATTCAATCTTCGAATATTTTTATTCTCCATCGCGCGAGGAAAAAAAAAAAAATCTTCATTTCATTTTATTACTTAAACATGTTTATTATCTTCTAAAAATTTGATTATCCATAATACTCAAATTGACTATCTCGTCTCCAAGATAAAAGAAAGATAAAGAAATTTACGTCTCTAATATTATTTTGAACGAAGATCCTCCTCCACCCTAATAACTTATAAGCTCATATTATTCATTAATTTAAATTTAAGGTTAAAAATGGCAATAACTAGAAACTTTGTAATTCTAATTGTACTCACCAAATACTGAATTAATTCCCAATTAAAAACTGACATGTGTCAATTTTTTTTTAAAAAAAATATATCACTTTCTTTTAACCTTGAACAGAAGCTCGGAAACTTGATTAGAGCTTTGGATTTTGCGATTAGGATTGGAATCTTGTCTAATGTTGAAGTAAATGGAAGATTATTATCGATATAATTAAATAAATTTGAATAATGAATGCATGTTAATATTTGGTTGGATTTTTACATCTCTAAGGTTTGGTGTATAATACAGTGAGGGCCTAAAATAATTGAGAAACAGAATACAACAATTTCATATTAACAAAGTGACATCGTTCGATAACCCAAAATTACACAAACAGATTCTGAAATTAAACAAGAAACAACAATTCGAAATGGAGGAAACCAAGTTCGAGATGGAATGATGGGAGTCGAGAATTCAAGAGAAGTTGTTTAATCATCACAATTCAGACGACGATACAGAGCCGTGTAGGCCGTCGTCATCGTCGAAGCTCCAGAGATCGCCGACCACCTGTTCTTCCGCCGGATTCGTCACCGTCGACTGGCCGTCGAGGTAAGGAATCTGGTAGAACTTCATGAAGTTCTCGTACGCCATTAACTCTTCGGAAAGCTTCTGCACCTCGTTCTCTTCCTCCGCCGCAGCAACGACGGCGACCTTCTGCTCCGGCTTTTCTTCCACCTCTTTCACACCGAATTCCACGGCGTTCATGTTCTGACCAAAATCTAATCTCTCCGACGGAGAATAGGAATTCTCCGATCCAGAGCCGGATTGTTCCTCAATCGCCGCGGGGATCTGGCTGCCGATTTGGTTGAGATCGTAGCGGAATTCTCCATACCCGGAATTTTCAGGAACCGTGTAGAGATCAGCCCTAAACTGAGGCTGAAATTGAGGAATCGCATTCTGAAGATTACAGGGAGCTTGAATGGAATACTCATCGTCTTCATTAGGGAAATTAACCTTAGCTTTCTTTCCACGGATCTTCCGAGCTTCTCGATCGTAAGCTCGAGCGGCTTCCTCAGCCGTATTAAAAGTCCCAAGCCAGACGCGGATCCCCTTCCTCGGATCGCGAATCTCGGCCGCCCATTTTCCCCATGGGCGCTGACGAATTCCTCTGTACAGATTCTTCCTCTGCCTCTTCTTCGGTTTCTCATCTGTCCAAGAAGAAGCCTCTGAAACATCAAATACTTTTTAAAACAAATTGCCGAACGAACGAAGAAGAAAGGAACAGAGAAAGGCGTGGGGAAATCTTACCGGAAGAAGGGAGAGGGCGTTTGAGGGGAGTTGAATCGCGATGGGAAGGAAGTTTGTTGAAATGGAAGAAGGTGTTGTTGGAGTTCGGCCAAATGTCGGAAGCGGTTACGCGTTGGACGTCACGGCGAGGGATTAAGTCGGCGATGATGGCACCACCACACATGACTGAAACAGAGAATTAGGGATTTGGAGAAGGATTTTAGGGTTTAGAGGGAAATGGGAGAATTGAAGAAGACAGGATGATGAAAAGAGAAAGGAGGGAGAAGGGGTTTTTGTAGGCGTTGTTTTGGTGGAAGACAGTCAAGAAGCCTTAGGAAGCTTCTTGCCATTTCACCCACTTGCCTTTGCCAATTGCCATAAACGCTTCCTTTTACTTTGTTTCAATATTTTTTAACCACTCTATCAAACTCATTTCTTTTGGAATAATGGAATAAAAAGCCTAGTTTAAATTTAAAAATCCGAAATTGCAAATCACTTAATCTTTTTTCAAAATACCAAATAACTCCTTACAATGTTATCACGAAATTATGATTTTGTCCTTCTTTCATAATTTTTTTTCTTTTTTCTCTTCTTCCCCCCACAAATCTTTTTCTTTTTTCTTTTCTTCTTCTATTTTTCTTTTTCGACTTTTTTTTTTTTTTAAACACGACAAGTCTAAGTTTCGATGTGACCAATTCCTCCAGTGAGCAAGAATGAGCGAGAGTGAGATCAACGTTTTTTCGTGCACGAGTTCATTTCGACAATTTCATTTGAACTTGACATCGACAAAGGGTCATTCGACATTTTTTTTTAAATCTGAGTCATTTGGCATTTTCGACCCAATCTTTGGGTTAACTATGCAAATTCTCATTTCTTCCTTGAAAATATCACTCATTTTTTGAGAGCTAGCTAGTATCCAATAGAAATGTGACTCTTGGTACTTTTGATTTTTTAAAATAATTTTTTAGTTTTTATTATTTTTTTTTTTTTTTATGTTTAAAAGAGAGGGAGCATAGAATGAGATACACCTAGCCTTTGCTCCCTTCATATATACTAGTGAAATTCATGACTAGTAAGATTCATGTTGCCCAAGTATATCAATTACAACCTTTTTTTTTCTTTTTTTTTTTTTTTTTTTTTTTTTTTTTTTTTATCTTTTTTGAGTGCCCAAGTAAAATTCTCCTCAGCTTGGAGTTGGTTTACATTTCATTTACTTCAAAAGTGCAATAACTAACTGAGATTAAAGCTCGACTCCTGTCCATTGATATGTGTTGATGACATAGGAATAAAATGTTGAAGTTATAAGTTTCGTCACTCACTTTTGAGATTTTAAATTCTATTATCTACTAAAAATTGAAATTTTGGAGTTTCGTTAAACATAAAATTCAAATTTATATATAATAGATCAATTAATTTTTAAAAGTTTGAATATGTTAAAGACTTTATTAAACAAAAATTGAATTCCTGTGACTTAATAAACATTTTTAAAATTTAAGGACTTATTAAACATACAAAAAATTTACGGACTAAATAAACACAAATCTCAAGGTTCAAAAATTAAGCTCGTAATTTAACCAAACCGATTAGTAAGAATCTCTTACCAACCACTATTATATATAAAAAGAAAGAAAATATTTTTTTGAATAATGGTCAATAGAAAGATTCTTACATATTTGTAATGTTATTGCTAATTTATTTATATATTGATAATGAATGTTAGCTAACATGAGCGTAGCTAAACTGACATATAGTTATGTCAGTGATTTTAGAAGTTTATGATTCGAATTCTCTCACTCCTATTGTATTAGAAAAATATTAAAGACCAACACAAACACAATTCAACTAACATTAGATTTGATATTGAACTTAAAAAAAAGGAGTCTTAAATTTACGGCTAATTATATTATTATTGTTGAAATTTGGTATGTTGGGTTCTTATTCTTGAATTTCAGTGTGGGGGAGGAGTTAGGCTTGGCTGGCTAGCATTTGATTAAGCCAAATTGACTTTTAATTATGAGTTTGTTAAATGTTTTCTAAGTTAATCTACATTCAAAGTTTGAATCAAAGTACACGAATACAATGCTTCTTCCACTTCGTTATTATAGTGGAGAGTTCCTATTTGTTTAATGAATTAATTGTTGTATGTACTATATATATATAACTCCCTGAACTCATATAAACATAACTCAATTAGTTAAACTATATCATTTACTAAGAGATTCAAAATTCGAATTTTTTATCTCTATTTAGAGTTAAATTAAAAAGAAAAAAAAAAAAATAGGTCTAAGGAGAATCATAGTATGAATTCAAATTTGGTGACACTAGACCTTTTCATACCTATAATTCAAATTTGGTGACACTAGATCTTTTCATACCCATAATATTATATATATATTTTGAAGTTTTAGAATCCAAAATATGCTTTCAAAATTTAAGAATTTATTTGATAAGGATTTTATTTTTGTTTTAAAAGTTGATAAGAAATTTAAATATATTTTAAAAATCTTAATCCGTTTTGGAAAATAAAAAAAAATTTAAATAATATTTCTTTTTTTCATCTCATTTAATTTTTTTTATTTTTTATTTTATATAAATCAAACAACAAAATTAAGAGGCTGAATGGCCTACAATAAAAGAAAGATTAGTTGAGAACAAAGACACATCTCATTAAGGAAAATGAAAATACTTAACTTAGAATAACCCAAACGAGTCGCACCATTTGATTCAAGTCACGAGGAATATGTTGAAAGAAGACCAAGTTGAATAAATCAGAAAGCCTCCTTATATCAACAATATACATGTTCACTTCTACTTGAATGACCATTTGACCTATAAGCATTTGGATCGTAGACAAAGAATTAGATAAAATCAACACTTGAGTGAGACCAAGCCCTTTTGCTAAACATGTTCCTTCAAGATTGCAAGCACTTCAGTACACACTGGACTTAACGAGACTTCCTTGAATCCATGCACAGCCGCAAAAATGAATCCCATAGTAGATCCAATAATACCTTCAAAACGAACCTTATGGATCCCTTCTGAACAAGCTGCATCCATGAGAACAATACTTGAATTGATTTGAAAAATCGTTATAATGGTTATTTTATTTTAAATAAATATAATGGAACAAATCAAGTAAAAACTATGTTATCAAGGGAGGTATTATTTTTTTGTTTTTTAGTACATCAATTGCGGAGATGGAGGATTGAACTTTAGATCTTTAGAAAGGAAAACCATATCAATTACCGTTGAGTTAAAACTCACCTCCACATTAAAGTATAAAATTTTAAAACTATTCAAAATGAGGTATAAGTCAAAAGACTATTCAAAATGAGGTATAAGTCAAAAGACATTTATCAAACTATCTCATTGGTAAAAAAGAAAGAACAATATATAGTTGATTTAATTAAAATTCTAAAATTGCATTAGTTACATTATTAAAA
Source organism: Citrullus colocynthis (assembly GCA_031780015.1). Taxonomy (NCBI): domain Eukaryota; kingdom Viridiplantae; phylum Streptophyta; class Magnoliopsida; order Cucurbitales; family Cucurbitaceae; genus Citrullus; species Citrullus colocynthis. The sequence goes on along the minus strand of QLSR01001496.1, from coordinate 153,528 downwards.
CTATTGAGATTAAATTTCAAAAAAAATATAATTCTCCGACTTCTAATAAATTTTGAAGTATAGAGATATATGAATGATCCAATTATATACATTATAATTAGAAAATATAGAAAAATTGACATAAAAGATGCTTAAATAATCCTACAAATTCGAAGGAAAAAAAAAAAGCAAAACTTTATTGCATTCTAAATATTCTTCGAAGTTTCTTGGACATAAATATACATTATGTAGCTCCAATGCTTTGTATCTGAAAATTTATTGTTACTATTATTTTTAGTTAAATAATATGTAAATAGAAATTCTATTAATTTTGATCTTTTAGTCGAGACAATAATATCTTAATTAATTGAGAATTATAAGTTGTTTATGGATATGTTTATTATATTTTAGTAATGGTGCTACCAAATAATTTATTTTAGTTTTTAGACCAATCAATTAATATCTACGTTTGTCAACTATTCGAAGTTAGATCATGTAGTTCTCTTAGTATTTTATTTATTCAATATCATGAGAGTAGTGGATATAGACGACTTTTAGTGGGGTGATTTTTGTCTTTTTATCCTCTAAGCTATAAGCTATGTTTAAATTGACCCAAATGTTATAGGTCAAAGTGTTGAATATTCAAACAAATTCAAGTTCTTTGATCAGTTAGAAGAGTACTAAAATAACATTTTTTTTTTAAATATATGTTTTAGTTTTTAATGTTGAATGTTTTTTCAATAGGTTCGTACCAAAAAAAAAAAAAAAAGTAAATTTTACTTTTTGTGACTTTATATATTTCAATTCTACTCTTATTGTTGTTCTTTTTAGTATAATAGAGTAGGAAAATTTGAACCACAAACTTTTTTGTCACTAATACGTACTATTTACTAGTTGTACTATTCTCAATTTGACTTACCCTCATTGTCGTTAAACTCGAATTGTGCTAAAAGTACATACATATAACACTAACAAACAAGACTTTTATTTTTTTAAAGTTTCTAATATTTTGAAAAACATATGTGTTTGGAAACTCATCGTAAATGTTTCTAAAAGTGTTTTGCTAAATTTGAAACAACAAAATCCAATTTTTTTTTTCTTTTTTTCCCTTTACAATTTTTAAGATCCATAAATTAAAGAAAAATTATGTTAAATGATAAAACTGTTGAAAATATTTATAAATAATAATAAAATATCTTTGTCCATCATAACACAGATAGACATAGATAATAGTCTATCGCAATTAAAAACCGTAAAATTTTACTATATTTGTAAATATCTTAGTTTATTTTCATATATTTAAAAACAACTCTTAATTAAAGCCTTGTTTTCACACTTTATCCTTAGAAATGCTTAAATATAACATGCTAATTTTGAATTCTTTATTTTCTAAAGATTAAAATTTATTAAATAAAAACCTATATTTTTCTTAATTTAAAATTTGAGAAACCATGAACTAATGAAATTGTTTCCCAGACACATTTATATTTCTTTCCTCAATAAAAAAAAAACAGTTAGAAGAAGTAACAAACAATTATATATAAAATCTTAAAAAAGGGAAAAAAAAGTAGAGAGTGAAAAAAAAAAAAGAAAAATATGAAGTTATTAGTAAGTTTATAACCTATTGGAAAGTATTTGAGTGAAGTCACACATCTTTTTATAGCCTATATTTATCACGTGACAAATTTCTATTTCTTATTTATTTTTTTTAGTATTTAAAAACTTTTGTATGATAGGTGAGTTGTGTTTTTGGCAAAAAAGAAAAAAAAAATGAATGCAATTAGGATGTACACTTTATTATAACATATTATTAAAATTGTAATTTATCCTAAAAGAATATACTTTTTATATCATTGGTATGCAAGTAGCTTTCTTAAATAAACATAATTGGAAAAAATATATATAAAAAGAAAAAGTGACCAAGAACTCCACTCTAAAATTATATTAGTGGAGATATATATATTTTATTCATGATACATACTTTAAAACAAAATTCTAGATTTTTTTCAAAAAACAAAACAAAACTCTAGAATTTTGATAAGAATTGAATACTTTTCCTGTCATCATTATTTGCTTGCACTTCCATTTTGATTTTTTTTCCTTTTAATATCATATCTGCATTAAATTTGAGTTAATTCTGTTGATATTTGAAAATGGATACAATTTGACATCAAACTCATATCCAAATAACTAATGTACCAATTTTAGATAAACTCAACTCTCGAGGAAGGTGATAGCTTATGTCCTACGAAATTAAGGGTTCGTTTGGATTGATTTGAGAAAAAAATGTTTTTTTAAAAAAATTATTTTTATTTAAACTCTTTTGATAAAAATTGTTTAAAATACATTTCAAAATATATTTAGAGTGGTTAAACACTCCAATTTTTCCAAAACAACTTATTTTTTAAATTAAATACTTAAAAATGCATTCCAAATACACTCCTATCCCAGCAAAAAATAGACGAATCATTTCAATATGAGCTTGATATGGACTTGCATTCAGATTTACACAACAATAAATTTATATTTCAAGTTTTATAAAAACATAATTAACACTAATATTCTCCATTTTAGTTTCATTCTAATTATAATTTTGTAAATATAATATTTGCAATCTTATACTCGTTTCTATTATATATTCCATTTTGAATTTTCTTTCAATCTCATTTTCATTTAATAAAATGATTTCTTTCAATAAGAAAAAAAATACACACTTTTATTTTTTCTAATTAGACAAACAAGTGGATTTGGAAATTATGGATAAGCACATAGATTTTGGATAAACAAATAGTATTAATATTTTTTAACAAATAAGTTTTTTTTAAGAAATATGTTGTTTTTTACAACATGATTTACAATTTCAATAGATTTGTCAAAATTAGATACCTAGTTGTCATTTATTATAAACTTTTAAAGTTAGAGGTTCGAAACTTCCTTCTCATGTTGTTACAAAAAAATCAATAGATTTAATTGATACAATAGATTAAAATTTTTGTCAATTAACATAAGGCTTCATAGTTGATAACATTCATTCATTTATACCAATTTTATTTCACGTTAAATAGGCGATTTTGTTTCTTGTTTCTCAAGTTTGAGAAATATTTTCAAAAAGACATATTTGAGAAACTAAAATAACAATAATAACTCTACTCTTCTCCACTTTTTATTTATTTTTTATTTTTTTATTATTATATTTTTCTTTCTTATGTTATACTACTCACCTTTTTCTCTATTATTAGAGAGATTTGTTTGTTCCATGTTATTATAAAATTATTTGTACAAACATCAATTTATATCTCTAAATTGTCTGGAGTATTTATTTAAACCCTAAATTTTTGTAACACTTACTCTTTTAATTACCTTGAGGGAAATTTTGTGGGAAATTATACAATTAATAGGTCAAAGTGAAACTTTCAAGTTTTCTTAAAAGAAATGTGATGAAGGTTGTAAATTGATACACTTTTAGAAGTTTATGGTTCAAATTGATACAATTACATTTTAATAGATACGACTCCAAAGTTTAGAGGTATAAATTTATATTTTCTTATTTTTTTTATCTGGTTTTGTGATTGGCCGACTATTTCATTAATCTTTTATAAAGTCATGTATACCCTTAATTTCAATCTAAAATTAACATCAATCCTCTTGTTTAGAGGTTTAAAAAGGATCCGCAATTTCTCAACATTCTTTCAATGTGAAAAAAAGGATCCAATCCTAGGCCGTCTTCAATGTTTATGACTTTGGATGTGATTTCATCCTAAACTTTGGCAAAAAGTGGTCATTTCATGGATGCCACTTCATCAAAACAAAATTATGGATATGGATGTACTAAAGGCAATTATTAAATTACATTAAATTAAAGCCGCCTACTCACCTACATTTAATAGGGACTAATACTAATTATTATTAGCCCACATTTCTTATTTGATTTTAATAAATTGTTCTTATTAACTTTTATATTCACTTTCAGATATCTCTATTCTAATTTCTGAAATTTGAAACGGTAGCCTTTTGCTTTGGTTTATTTATATATTGATTTTGGTTTCTATACTTTTAACTTCGTTTTAGTTTAGTTTTTAAACTTTTAAAGAGTGATCATTTAAATTCTTTAAAAGTAAAATATAAATATAAATAAAAGGACCAAAATTGTACCTTTTAAAAGTATAAAAATCAAATTGAACCAAAATTAAAAGTATAAGGACTAAACTAAACCCTTTTTAAGTAACATGATCAAAATGAACCAAAGTTAAAAATATAGAGACTAAAATAAACATTTTAAAAGTATATGAACCAAAATGAGAGATCTTAGTATTTAAATTAAATAAAAATAAAAAATATCAACTAATTTAAATATCTAAATTTAGTCTATATTTCTGCAAATAAAATTTAAAATTAGTTAATTTATCGTTGATGGTTAGCATTCCATAGATAAGTGAAAATTATTACTATTATTATTTTATTACATTTGATAAAAATTAACGTCAAATTCATCCTAAAAAATAATTTTTAAGATTTATTAAAAATATAAAGACCACAATTAAATGAGTTTAACTTAAATTGTATTTTAATCTAAATAATATTGGTTGTTTTTCTAATTTAAAGTTGAAGTTCAATCTCTTGCCTTGAACTCTGGGACAAGTTTTAATTATATCTTTAGATTTTGAAAATTTTTATTCTTATTTTTTAATTTTGAAATTGATTCAAAAAAGACACTTCAAGACTTTTTCGGTTAAAATAAGATAGATATTAACTAGATGACTCATTTTTACATACATATGATATCATTTACTACATCATTCTTGAAAATTGATCTAATAATCGATAGGTAAAAGTTGATTGTGTAAATAATTTTAATAATATTTTTAGATGAAATATAAATGATAGAAACGATCTTAATCTTCTATATAGTTGCAAATAATATCATACGCACATTTTAATTGTTGCACATAAGCTATCGCGTCAATTTTCATAATCTATTTTAATGAGTGGAAATCAATTTTGATGGGAGAGGAAACAATATTTTAAAGAGTTGGAAATCAATTTCAATTGGGGAGGAAACAACAATGCAGAGGTTTGAATATAGAGTCTCTTTGGATCACCTACTCTCATACCATCTTAAATCGTTGATTGACCAAAAAACTTAAACTAATGAATGAAGACAAATTTAATATTATATCATCTGACACCTATCGATTAATTTTCATAATAACAATCCTTAAAAAAAAAAAAAAAAAACTTCCACAATAACAATCAACATATGCACATTTATTAAACCATATAAGTAAGTTTAAATCTTATTTTAGTTTTTACACTTTTTAAACGGTGAATTTGATTTGAATTTGAATTTTTTTTTTGTCTATTTATGTTTTTATCCTTTGAAAAATTCATTTTGTCCCTCTATTTTTAAAAATAATTAGCATTTCAATTTATTTGCTTTGTAATTTCGGCATTGCAACCCCCAAAAGCTCCTTAAAACAAATCATCCAACTTCCTTATTAAAGAATTTCTGTTAGGAATAAAATTTGTGTTATAATTTTACGAATAAATTAAAGAAGAACCAAATATAGAATGTGACTACTTACAAATTCAAATTAGAACAAACAGTACAACGAAAATGGATTTTTCTGAAGGGAAAAAAAAAAAAAAAACTAAAAAACAGAGACAAAAATAATACAAAATAGAAAAAAAAAAAAAAAAAGAAAAAAAAAAAAAAAAAAAAAGAAAAAAAAAAAAAAAAAAAAAGAAAGAAATGAAAGTAGGGAATCATAATCTAATGTCAACCTAATAATTAGTTAAGCTAAATGGAAGAAAACAAAAAGATGTTGACAAAAATGATATGTAAGAACCGAATAAACTAGTAAACGGATTACACATCAATTAGAAATAGTATATTTAATATTCAACTTCAAACGTAAACAAGTTGATGCAACAAAACTTAGATATGAAAATAACCAAAGACTTGAAGAAACTTTAAAACTTTTGGAGATTCAAAATGTAGACGAGGTATGCTTCTGATAAGCACGATCCTAGAGACAAATATTTGCTCTATACCGCATGCAGACAGACTGAAACGATTATCTCAGCAAGATACAAAGACTAACTGTGGTAAAATTGCAACCTCAAACTACTCGGATCTAGCAGAACACTTTGATACTTGCTCTCAATTTAACTCAAGACCAAAAGAAAAAAGAAATGAGAGAACTCTTCAATTTGAGGTGGGATGCTATAAATGAAGAAATGAGTTGCTATTTATAGGCTAGCAACTTAGTAACTCTTCAAAATAAAAAATAAAAGCAAAAATAAACACAAAATTGAAACATTTTTCAAATTTAACTCAATTTAGTTGTTACTTAATCAAAATTAAACATAACTCATTCAGAATGGAAGAAACTATAATTTAACTTTCACACATGTTAAATTTGTACATGAAATATCATCTTAATTTGATGATTTTAATTTAATTTAAAGGTCCTAACAATGAATTTAATCTACGCAATTAAATTTATTTCTTTATATTTTAAATATTTACAAAAATTTCATTCTCTTCCTCTAGAAATATCCAACAAAAATAAATAAGTGATGGCTAAAGAAGTAAAACCAAGAACACCATTGTATTTGTAAATGGTGGGCAAATTATTCCATATCCACTTTGGTTGACTCAGTTTGTCCACAAATTGAAAACGTTAAGAGTTGGTGGAAGAAGCTTATGTATATGATTAATATAGCTTTAATTAATGAATTATCTTTCTAAATTTGACTCTAATTATTCAACTTGGACCACCTCTTTTCATCCATTTTTAAATCATTTTTTTAATAATTAAAATCTATTATATTTTTAACCATATTTAATCCAATCTTAGCAAAACTTAGTACATAAAGATATGATTATCATTTTAAAAGTTGGTGGTTCAACTTTCTTTTTCTCAATTATTAAACTACAAAAATATGTTTAACCCATCGTTTGACTTGAGTGTGAAATTTTAAATTTAGTTTGTATATTTTAAATATCATAATGTTTATTTAATCCATGAATTTTTTTTCAAACTATCCAAACCTCCCAAAATCAAATAGAATATAATAAAACCCGAGTTTTACAAATGGACAACAACTACATGAAAAAAATTCAAACGCCATAAAACTTATGTATCATGTCTAAGTTTAGCTCAATAAATAAAACATTCATTTTCTTTCTTAAAGTTAAAATAATTTGATATATCTCATCTCACACCTTTATTGATGTATATGACATGTATATACTAGAGATGAATTTTAGCTAGGTATGTGTAATGTGACAAAAACTTAACAAGTTATAGCTATGGTGTGACAACCCTAAATTGTCTTTTTCATAAACGTCTCAAAATTACCATTGTAGTAGAAATTCTTTAGAACTTTATACGATCGAAAAATGAGATTTGAAATTGTGGGGTGGTAAATAAAAAATGGTGTGTCAATCCAAATTCTTGTTCTAGTCACTACCATATCATGTTAGGTCTCAATTTTCGTTTAAAATTCTAAAATATTTATACTTCAATAGTAATTTTATATTAAAATTTTAGAAGTAGTTTTAAACAAATGATAAAGTATTGAATTTCAATATATATAAAAAGATTTTATATATAATTTATGAACTAAATAGTGAGTGGTGAAATTTTAGCCAAAACTTGCAGTGGTCAACCTTAAATCTTTATAGATCTTTTCAGTCAATTATTTGACATTTTCTAAACTCAAGCTGGATGGAAGACTAATTTTTCTTCTTACTTTTTGTTTTTAACAATAATTTTTTTTTCTTACTTAATTCAATTAATATAGAGAATAATTAAATTGTATAATTAGCCAAAATTAAGATTTTAGTTCAACGTGTATCTTATACATGTACGTACGGACTAAACATGAGAACCGAGAGATGTTTATAGTGTCTACCGTCCTTATTTATTTATCTTTTCTTTAGTATAAGGCGACTTTATCGTTTATGTACATGTATTGTTTTGAGAAATTATTATAAAAAAAAAAAATATATCAAACTATTTATAAATATAAAAAAATGTTACCATTTATTGTTCAATGCTAGAAGTCTATTGCGGTTTATTGTTGATAAACAATAAAATTTTTATATGTTTATAAATATTTTGACTCATTTTGCTATATTTAAAAACAATCCTATTTTTTTATATGTTTATAAATATTTTGACTCATTTTGCTATATTTAAAAATAATCTTATCTTTTTTATAAAAAAAAATATTGTTTTTTTTTTTTATAAATTAAAGATACACGTTCAATATTTTAATTTAAATCCTTAATTTTTAAAAGTAATTTTATGTTCAGCCGCCACCATTTCATTGAGTTTAATCTCATACGCTTCTTCCTATATATATATATATATTAACAAAGCTTAGTTTATATCTTCCTTAAAGTATCCTGTTAATCGTTTTTTTCCAAAAAAAAAAAAAAAAAAATTGGTATTATGTGAATATTGTTGATGATTTTGCGATCTAATAATTAATTTGATATCTATAGTGTGAACATCAACGTAAGGGGTGAGGTATCACACTAAGTAGCCACTAATAGCTAATTGAAGGTTCACTAGAATAGATCTGCCAAATAAAAAAAAAAAAAAATTATACATCAGTATAATGTTTGTCACATGAACTCCAATATAGTGTACCAAACTTGGAGTTTAGAGGATATGTAAGAAGGTTTTCTCTATTGGAATTTTATTTATAAGAGAATTGAGCTAATAGTGCTCTTAATTCTTATCAACTTTGTTTGGATAAACACTATTTTTTAAGGACTTGTGTGAACATAATAGAAAATTTTAATTGAGTAGAAACAATAATTGTAGGATCGGTATGACAACTTTAGGGTTAATAGGGTTTATTAAGACTAATTAAACTTTTTCACTAAGTGTGGGCCCAATTAAGGAAATTAACAAACTCTTTGCAAATAAGTAATTTCAACCAAAGTTTTACCTAAATAAAATCACTTTCAATTAAACAAAAAATTAACCATCACACTTTAAAGTACTTTATTTGATTCTTATAAAAAGATTGGTAATGGAGGTAGAAATTTAAGAACAACCAATCAAAATAAACAACTATGAGCAATTGATTTCAAGAATTAAAAATTGTAATTAAATCATGCAATAAAATATAATAACAACAATTAATTGTAAAAATAAATTAGGAGAGGAACAGAGAAATGACACTGTGAATTTTATAGTGGTTCGGCACAATTGGCCTATGCCCACTTCCTAAGCTCCTCTTGGGTACTTCACTAAAAGTCTTGACTCTTTCCACGGCTTAGAGTTGAGCCGCTACACAGCTCTTTTTGCTAGTTTAAGAGCAATCCCAATCATTTTCATAGATTATGATCAAACCGTTACACCCCCTATTTTTAGGGATCAAAACCAACCCTTACAAAAACTAAGAAAAATTAAGGAGCACACTTACAACTCTCTCGATAGAGTGAATTGTATCAACCAACAAATCAATCTTCACCGTACAATATATCTCTCTCAAGAACAAGATGAAAGAAGAAAATTGAAGCTTGAAGAGAGCAACAATGGAGACTTATGAATTATGGAGGATTGTAAAAAGATGTGAAATTTTTGTTATTGAAATTTGGAGAGGATGAAATGTTTAAAAAGAGAGGAAAGTATGTGAAAACTAAATTCAATTTAAGCCATTAGATATTTGTAAAAGAAAATTGAGTGGTGGAGATTTAAACTCAACTAGTCGTTAGACACAAACACAAAATAATATTAAATTCAGTTTTTTAAAAAAACAACTAGCTATTAGACACAAATATATATAATAACATTAAATTCATCTTCTTTTAAAATTCATTTTCTTTTTAAAAACATTTTCTTTTTAAATCATTTTATTTTTAACATCAATCCTCTCTATTGTTCCAAGTGGCATCTTTCAATTGGTCCACTTTGATGAAAAAAATCTGCCACGTCACATGCTCAAGATTTTTCCGTTAAGCTTGTTTCAACCATATCTTTTTCGTTTGAACTCTGATTTGAGTGATTTAAATTACGTTGGAACCGTTTTTCCAAGCTCCACACAGTAGGCATTTCAAAACACTCAAATTGTTGATAAATAAAAACAGATTTGTTATCATCAAAATATTAATTAATCAATTAATTAAAATTAATTAATTTGAGATTAAGGGCCAAAAAGCCAACAATAATAACAATCAAGTACATAATACAAACAATTTTAACCTGAATCAAAATCTCCACTATAATTGATAATGGGCTACCAACGAGTTCTCCCTAATCGCTATTAAAAGACATACAACAATAGACATGTAATTTCAACAACAAATGGACTAAAAACTCTCATGTCAAAACATGCTGCCAAAATTTTGGGTCGATTGGACCAAATATCGATCTCTAAATGGAGGAATCATATTATACACAATTGACTTTCATTTCAATTTTCCTTTTAATTCCCTCTACTATATTCTCTCTGTGCCTAAAAGACATATTTCCACCAATCTTGTTGCATTTAAGCAAGTTACTATACCTATTTAAGCAAGCTTTCCTTGACTATTTCAGTAGTTTGTGGCCATTTTCCACATTCACATTTGTCTAATAACTCCATCTTTCCATTTTTAAAAATAGTTTTCACATTTACCAAGGAACTCTATCTTTTCCTCTATCTCTACTTTGGAGTTAATTGGATAGATAGGACAGTTAAAAAGAAGAAAAAAATTAGGGAAACCAAACACTTTTTTTTCAATCAACCTTTTAAAAAAAATATTTATTGTTAAGTGTCCACCTTTTTTTTTCTTTTATTTATTATTTATTTTTTTATGATGAAATAATGAAATTATAAGAAATGGAATTTCATAGTAATATAGAAATCTCTCAAATTTCTCCAATCTTTTCTTTTCTTTTCTCACCAATGTGTGCACTTTCAACATCCATCAAATATCATTATTTATAGGCAATTTGGCAAGTAGGTGGTGGAAAAACATGACCTAAGGATGTGCGATTATAAAACACAGAACCTTTGGACACTAGCATGGGCATCTAAATTACATATATTTTGAATATTTATAATACTCCCCCTTAGATGCCCATTTGAAATATGCTCGTTAAAACCTTACTAGGAAAAAACCCAATGGGAAAAATTCTAGTGAAGAAAAAAAGTATGTATTTCATATAATCTAATAGTTCTAAAAGAATACAATACATTTGCTCCCCTTATAGAAACATTACTTAAGATCTCTGAGTCGTCACATTCTAATGTTCTCTACCAATTTTTCAAAGGTTGTGGTAGGTAATGCTTTTGTAAATATGTCTGCTAGATTATCTTTTGAATAAATTTGTTATACAGTGATATCGCCATTTTCTTTAAGATCATGAGTGTAGAAAAACTTTAGTAAAATATGCTTTGTTCTACCTCCTCTAATATGTCATCTTTTGATTTGGGCTATACATGTTATGTCGTCTTCGTATAATGTTGGAGGATTTTTACTAGAAGACAAGCTACATGTTTCACCAATGTGTTATGTTATTGATCTTAGCCATATACATTCTCAACTAGCCTCATGGATTGCAAGGAGTTTAGTATGATTTGAGGAAGTAGCCGTTATAGTTTGTTACACTGATTGCCAAGATATAACAATTCCTCAAGTGAACAGATAACCTATTTGAGATCTAGCTTTGTGTGGATCAGATAAATATCCAAATATGCATAACCAACTAAATTAAGATTTGATTTATTTGAATAAAACAAACTCCTATCGATCTTTCCTCGGAGATAACAGAGTATATGCTTAATTCTATTCTAACGTCTTCTTGTTGGAGAAGAATTGTACCTAGCTAATAAATTTACTGAAAATGCAATATCTAGTCTTATATTATTAGCAAGATATATAAGTGCACCAATTGCACTGAAATATGGTACTCTGGGACCAAGGAGTTCTTCATTATTATCTCAAGGTCGAAATATATCTTTCTTTACATCCAGTGATTGAACTTCCATTAGAATGTTTAATGGATGTGCTTTGTCCATATAAAATCTTTTTAAAATTTTTCCTTTATAAGTTGACGGTTGAACAAATATCTCATCTGCTAAATACTCAATTTGCAATCTAAACAAAATTTTATTTTTTCGAGATCTTTCATCTCAAATTCTTTCTTAAGATACTCTATTGCATCTGAAAGCTCTTCCGGAGTTCCAATTTTATTTAGGTCATCAACATATACAGTTATAATAGCAAATCTCGACTGAGATTTCTTTATAAAAACACATGGACATATTTGATTATTTTGATATCCTTCTTTTACAAATATCTACGCAGGCGATTGTACCCCATTTGTCCTGATTGTTTAAATCCATATAGTGATCTCTGTAACTTTATCGAATATAGTTTTCGAGAACTTGATTTATGTGTTTCAGGTATGTTAAATCCTTCTGAGATTCTCATATAAATATCATAATGAAGAGATCCATATAAATATGGTGTGACTACATCCATAAAATACATGTCCATATTTTTATACACAGTCAAATCAATTAAATATCTTAATATAATTGCATCCACTATTAAAGAATATGTCTCCTTATAATCAATATTAGGTCTTTATAAAAAAACTTGTGCAACTAGTCTTGTTTTATATCTTGTGCCTCATTATTTTCATTTTTTTTTTCCTCACAAATACTCATTTGTATCCTATAGATTTGACACCTTCTGGTGTTCAAACTACTGCTTTAAAAACCTAATGTTTGAAGGTGAGTTGATTCATGATCCTCATTTTTAGATATAATATCAAGTGCAACATTATATGCAAAAATGTTATCAATAACTACATTAGTTAGGTTCCATCTTTTCCCTGATGACATAATTTATTGAAGTCTCAATATTATTTTTAGGTATTTTACCTTCTTCACTAATTGGATTATCAGTCATGTCCAGATTTTCTTCATGATATTTATATCCTCAACCAAGTCTTTTTTACTATTGTTTATTTTTCTTTTCCGAGGACTTTTATCTTTGTAACCCACTGGTCCACCATGCTTCTGGCTTGTACCAGATTCATTAGTGACAATTTGCTGTGTTAGGATATTAATTTTCGACGGTACATTTGCAACTAATATATGTGACTTAGTTAATTTCTTTGTATCTATAAATGTATCTGGTAGTTGATTCTCTATATTTTGCAAATGAATTATTTTCTTAACTTCAAGTTCAAATTGATTTGTACGGGGATCTAAATGAGACAATAATGATACATTCCATGTAATTTCCTTTTCCAACTTTTTAGTTCCTCTCCCTAATGTTGGAAATTTTGTCCTGTTAAAATGACAATGAGCAAATTGCGCAGTAAACACATCACCCATTTTGCATCGGAACAGTGCCCAGTCGTTCTGCATTGGAAGCTTTTATGCTTATCACCTTTTGAATTTTTATCTTTTGGAACTTTTTCTTTATGATCATCATTTCGAGTGGTTCTTTTGAAATTTGGATGATTAGAACGACCACCACGAAAATAATAATCATTTCCTCTACCACGGTCACGAACTTGACCACGACCACGACCTCAACCACAATTATTAAAATTTACAGAATTCACTTCAGGGAATGATGTTATTCCAGTTGGTCGAGATTCGTGGTTCTTCATCAATAGCTCATTATTTTGTTCAGCCACGAGAAGACATGAAATTAATTTAGAATATTGTTTAAAATCTTTCTTTCGAGGTATGAAATGTAGATAATGTCTTCTTCAACATATCTGCATCAGTAATTTTTTTGATGCATAACAACAATTTTGAACTGATTTAAAATAATGCGGAGTTGTAGTCGCTTACTGATTTGAAATCTTAGAGCCTCAAATGCATCCATTCATAATGAGCTTTAGGAAGAATGATCATGTTTTAGTGATCATATTTCTCTTTTAGATTCTTCCACAAGATACATGGATCTTTTACTGTTAGATATTCCATCTTCAATCCCTCATGAAGATGATGACGAAGGAAAATCATAGCTTTTGCTTTTTCCTGAATGGATGTTGTATTTCCTTCTTTAATTGTTTCTTCCAAATTCATAGCATCCAGATGTATTTTAGCATCAAACACCCATGACAAATAATTATTTTCATTGATATTAAAGGTTACGAATTCTATTTTTGTAAAATTTGTCATGGTAACACTATTACAAAGAATTGTATTTATATTATAAATTTCATATATACTAAACTTCAAAGTTTATTTTAACCATTGAAGTTTGAACCTATCTCGAAAAAGAAAAAGAAAAAAAAAAAAAAAGGTGCTTTTCCCCTTAAATCTTTTATGTAAAAGTTTAAGATATGGATATAACAAGCTAATTGCGAAAATTAGAAGGCATTAATCATGCCAATTAAAATTCAATTTCAATTATTTCAAAGATAGAAGATTGTTATTATCTTTTATTTCAACTCAAAAAGATATCATTAACATTTACTTACATCATTCACAAAGTCAAATTTTACAAATGATGTTGTCAATGATATCATATACGTTTTCTAAAATTTAAACATTGATTGTGGTGTCAATTTTCATTCATAATTTTAATGGAAGATCTTGACATTTTTTAGAAACAATTTCAAAATTCAAAATGAACCCCTAAGTTCAATAGTGTTAATGAATTAATATAGGCGACATAAAAAACAGAATAAGTTAAAAGCTTAAAATTTGAAGGAAATAGAGTTGGGTTGACTGTGTCAAAAGAACATAAAATTTAAAAGATAAAAAGTTATTACTAATTTTATTAAAAATATTAACAACGATTGAAACGAAAACTTATAAAAACTTGAGAATCTAAAAACTTCATTTGAAAATGTAAATAAAAGGTTTAGTAAGAGATTATGAAGAATTGTGGGTAAAATTGTTACTCTATCCTCAACAGTATCTTTACAGAGTATAATGCCTTTACTATTCACTCCTGTTTGTATACACACTGCCCTGAATCCACATACTAAAACTCAATTCACTACCAACTTTATTTGGTTTTTCCAAACATAATGGGACTAACTACCAAAAATCTACCATAAAAATATTATGGAATTTTCGTTTCCTCAGGAACAAAACTTTTAAAACTCAACCCTTCATTTCTTGGGTGAAGTAGTTACCTCACAGGTCTTTATGGAATTCCCTGCTCCTCCCTTGTAAAAGCTCTGTGCATCAATCAGCACTCGAGAAATTTTTGGTTTTCCACTGTGTTCGGCCAGCTGCATCCCACCGACCATCCCAAGACACCCAAGATTGTGTCGACCCTTGCACACGCATTAACCTGAGAATAATAGTTACATTTTCAGGCTTTCAAGATGAACGATTAGCCATAAACAGAGGCGTGTGTGAATGGATGAACGGATGCGAGAAACTGAGAGAAAGCTGATGTTATGCATTACCACACTTTCCAGGTCCCCTTCAACATGAAACAACATGACAGCTAATCCTCTTCCTCTATCCATCTCGGCCTGGCCATTTCATTTATAATAAGAGCTATTTAGATCGGGACAGAGCTAAGAACAAGGAGATGTTCAACAAACATGTCGGAACAGTAATTGGACACTCACCACGCAGGAACAAATAGTGATGCCTGCTGCTGCCAATTCTGTTGTAACCTCGCTCATTATGCCTGAAATTATAGCTCTACCATATTTATTACTTAACAGAGTATATGTATATGTCATCAGTTCAACAACAAAAGTATTAAGCCAGAAAGCAACATCTTTTCAAAAGCATTCTGGATATCAATCACATACTTTATAACTTATGATACAGTAGGGAGCTTAATGTTACAAACTTACCTCTTCGATCTATGCAAACAACACAAAGCCATTGAATAGAGTGGCCTTCAATACTGTGCCAAGAGGTAACCTTGCTGATTTGCCAACTATCCAAACCAGGCAAGACTTCTTTGTATAATGGTTGTATAATCCTGGCAACCCCATTACCCATCGATAATACATCTCCTTCTGCTTTCAACTTTACATTTACATAGTGGTTATGTTTGCCGTTCACTCTGGGAACAGATAACTTGTTGTCTTTTGACTGAAAGTTGTCCTTCATATTTTTCCGAGTCGATGAAATATCCACCATATCTAAAATTTTCTCCCACAGAGGCTTTTTTTTAGTGGAGACAAGTGGGGATTCTTCTGTCTCACTTTCCTCTTCAGAATCAGCAATGAAGTCAGTAATGGTATCTGCTGTTATCTCAGCAGCTGACAGCGCAGCTTGTTCCCTTAAAAACTGCAAGAAGAATATGATCTTTTTTTATAGGAAACAATTTCATTGATGGCTATCCAAGTGGAGTTACAAAAAAAACTTCTCCAACAGATGTAGCTAAAGAGTAATCCTTGAAATCAACCACGTTTACATCAAAATAAACCCAGAAAGGTACTATAATCAATAATGGCTTCAAAAGTAATCTCCTTAATTGAAGATGTCTGGCATTCCATTCATTGTGATGGGCAAATGATAAAAAAAACAAAAGCAATATATCCATACAGTATAAATCATGATAAGCAATATATCCATACAGTATAAATCATGATGACAGATCATACCTTCATAATCTTGTGTCTAGCACTTCGTGTTTTTGCATGTTGCAACCATTGTTTATGCCGCTGATAAGCTGATTTTCCAGAAAGCGCCTGCAAACAAAGAAGTAAAATGAAACTTTCAGATCCAGCTAGTAAAGAGTAAATTGGGAACTAATTTTAAAAACAAGGAGTTCCTTTTCTATAAAATAATTAGATGATTTTATGTAGTGATTGTAGACACGAGACAACAAAATTTTTATGCAGTGATTGTAGTCAGGAGGGGACAAAGTTTAGCTTCAAAAGGCAAGCACGAGCACACCTAAATCATACTCCAGACCTAGAAAAGTCAAACACGGTATAATTTGACATTGCATGTATGTGCAAATGATTTTCCAAAGTTCCTTTTGGCATCTTATTCGTGTTCCAGGTGAGATTAAAAAAATTATATTTTCTTCAGTAGCAATTGCTTTATGTAAGGACGCCAAATACGCAAAAAGGCAAAAACAGAAAGCAGCTGCTTTAAGCACTAATCTTGTATGTATTTTTACTTTTGTTTATTATTTACTTTTTCTTTTTTGTGGATAGGACATGAGAGACATCTTTTAGAAATAATGTATTCCGATACACAGGAAGGGCAAGAGATTACCAAAAAGCTAAAGAGACCAGAAGAGCCTCCAATCTTTATGAATAATAATATAACTCAAACATTGTAACTTACATTATACGTAATTATCTCAACAACTTCTGCATTAGCAAGAACATGCATTGGAGAAACGAGGTTACCATTCACCTGCAACACCAAAGTCACATTTGGAAGATCAAGATCCAGTCTATTGAGAAACACAGGCATAGTCCACTGATGGACAACATATGGATAGGCAATCTTCCAATCAACACTTAAAACATTACCTTTGCAGCTACCATCTTGTTACCAACTTCTGTGTGTATCATGTATGCATAGTCAATCACAGTAGCACCTTTAGGTAGGTTTTTAATCTGCAGATGTTTAAAGACAGTTATAGTTATAAATCTTAATAAGCGTGACATAGAAAAAGTTCTGGTGTTGGGCATTTATACCTCTCCTCTTGGAGTAAAAACAAAAACCCGGCTGCCTAATAAATCTCTGGTTACAGTGTCCACGAATTCTCTTGAGCTCATGTTACCAACAAACTCTTCTTGCCATTCTCTTATAGCATTGAGCCAGCCAATCTGGAAGAAATCAAAGACTTCATCCATGAAATTATCAAATCCAGACTAGTTCCTTGAAAGATCTTAACACTTTGAAAAGTCTACTACCAGGAAAGGTAAATAAATACCCTGAGTGCAATGTTTGCATCACTGAGACAGACAGCTTTCCCTCTTGAACTTCTAGAATTGGGCATAGAATTTCTAACTGGGCTAGTTACAAGCCCACCCCCACAATAATGAGCAGCAATGCCTCTCTCAGCTATTAGGTCCATCTCCTCAGTTCTGATCTGCCAAAATAACCATTATTTTTATGAACTTCAACATGCGATCACCAACTAAAACTGATGCATTAAGTAATCAAATGTTTGTTAAACTAAACGTAGCAAAGGGAGGTAAGCTCAAAATGAATTTTCCTAAATGCAAGTGCAAGTCAGACGTGAGAAACTAATCAAGCCAACGTGCTAAAACTAGAATGTTTAAATACCTGAACTTCTAGCCGGAACATACTCTCATAAAGGAATGGGATTACAGTTGTGTGAAGACTTTGATAACCATTAGGTTTCGGCGTTGCTATATAATCTTTCATCTGTTATAGAGAACATGTCAGTATTCACCACTATACAATCTGTTTGATGGAGTTATAAGAGAAGTTGTAGTTAACTCACAGCTCTAGGAATAGGGGTCCATATTCCGTGTACCAACCCAAGAACATGGTAACAAATCTACAGAAGATACAATAATGCAAAAATGATGGTTATTGAAGTCTTACAGTAATTACAGAATAGCCAACATCATTGAATTTCACAACAATGAAAATAAATACCTGCTGCGGGCTACATAATGGTCCAACACCAATGCATTGCTTTGGTTGTATAATAATGCGAAGCTGGATTAAAAAAGGGGCATGTATCATTAACAAGAAAATGTGAAACCTTCATCAAATGTCATGTAAACTGTTGGATATTAAAACACACACCTGCGCAATCTGGTTAACTTCACTGATTGAACATTGAGACTTGAGAACAGCTTTATAGATGCTGCAAAATTTCAATTCTGAACATAAGATTGCATTTTGCAAAGAGAGGTAAGAGATAAATTTCAAGCAGGTACTTAAATGCCTAATTTATCTATCTATGGACTCATGTAGCATTGCAGCTCTAAAAAAGCACTGAGCATCTACTCTTCAGAGAAAAAGAAACCTTTCCTTATCAATATGGCATAACCCAACCCTTGAGATAAGTGCAACTGAAGAAAGTGGGAACTGCAAATAAGGCATTCAACGCTATACCTGTAAGGCTCCTTACATACAGATCGAACTTCAGTTCTCAGAGTCATAAGGTCTAGGAACTGATCTTCCTGAATCTTCTTCGTCAAAATTTTCTTTGCCTACAAGTATAATAAATGTAAACCTCAAAAATATAAGGAAGATTACATTCTAGAATTCATTTAAATACCACCTCAATGGCAAATAATTGCTAGTTCCACAGTTGTGAGAGAGCCAGAAATAAGGAACTACTTATTTCCTACTTCTAGAAAATAAGGGCCCGTTTGGATTGACTTGAGAAAAAAATATTTTTCAAAAAACTAATTTTTGTTTAAACACTATTGATAAAATTGATTAAAATACACTTGAAAAGCTATTTTGAGTGGTTGCCAAACATTCAAAAATGACTTATTTTTTAAATTAAACACTTGAACATGTATCCCAAACACACCCTAAAACAGTATATCCACATACATCAGATTCCATGCAATCCCTTCATATCCTGACAGAACTTCAATTACCATTTTTATCACTGGCTACTGACTGGTAGGAATTGGATAAGAAAACGGAAACCAATTTTTCTTCTTTAAATTGTAGGTGTTTGACAGGTAGTTCGTCTTGCATGAAATCAAGTATTCTTAAGGTAAGGTATTCTATATCCAGTTCATTTCTTCAGTTCAACAATGTGAGAGTATGGATTCAAACGTTTGACCTTTTCATTCATGGTTGTAATTGTAATGCCTTAACCAATTCAACAATGCTCAAATTGCCATATTGCGTATTGATTTTCAATTCTCAAGTTTGTGGAACCCAAGGTCAGTTTATTTTTTCCATACCTTCTTTGTACCTCTACTTCTATAATGGATCTCACATTTAATTTAAATTGATTATCAATTGTTAGGCCCAATCTTTTCTCATTTACATTCCCATCAAGAATGGATTTTAATTTTGTTTTTCAAAAAAAAGGGGTTGAAATATCAGTTATTTAAAAGTAATGTTGAGTTATTTACTCACTATAAAGCATTCATTGGTTTGTAAATGAATCTAAAAAGACCAGATGCCTATTTGAAGTCACAAGATAAATTAAAGAAAAAGATAACAGCAGTACCTCTATCAATTCTTTCTCGTGCTCTTTAGAAAGGTCTGCAACTCTCCTTTTGACCTTGGAATAATCTTCAGGATTGGTATACATGAAAGAAAGGTTTTCTAGTTCTGACTGCAATTGTCATCAATAAATGAAGCCATGATGTAAAAATGCTTTCAAAAGATAGAGCTATGCATCATATGACAAGAAAATCACTTTACAGAAATCAAGTAAAAGAGACAAATGCCTTCTGTTTATCAAATACTTTGCTAACCTATCCGAGGTAAAGTTAAGCAGCTTAGCTAACCAACGTTAACAACTTCAAAATGCGGCAAAAGAGATCTAGCAAAATACAAAATAATAATAATAACTGAGTTTCAGAAACTTTCTGTGGTCTGGTCATAGGGACAGCAAGTTGTCCCATTTATTAAAATGGGATAAATTAAAGAAACCTTTGGATGATGAGGGTTTAGGGATCACCGACATAAAACAACAAAATAAGGCCCTACTTGCAAAGTGGATCTGGCGTTTTCATTTAGAGAAAGAGGCCCTTTGGAGGATATTGATCAAAGCCAAATATGGGTCAAAACACTATGATCTTATGGCAGCTGATTACAAACTCATATCTGCTAGAAGCCCTTGGAAATACAATCTTCATCAGAAAGATCTTGTCTACAGAAACACACAACGTGTTATTGGAAACGGCTCCTCCACTGCTTTTTAGCTGGATGCATGGTTTGCTGGACACATTTTTAAACAGACTTTTCCCAAGCTCTATCTGTTAACTGATTCTAAAAATGCTTCTATTGAAGAAGTTCGGAATGCCTCAAACTGCTCATGGTCCCTAAACTTCAAACGTCATCTCAAAGATGATGAGATTGTGGAATGGGCTGCTCTTGCCCATATTCTTCCAAATTTGAACCTTACTGATAGAAAGGATAATTGGACATGGAAGCTTGATCATGCCGGTTTCAGTACAAAATCATCATACTCCTCCCTCATATCCTCTTCAGACTTATCATCAACTGACTTATACAGAAAACTTTGGAGCTGCCCCTATCCGATAAGAGTGAAATTCCTCCTATGGGAAATCACCATTTCTTGTCTTAACATTATGGACAGATTACAGAAACGTTGCCCATGGATCAAGCTATCCCCCTCATGGTGCTGCCTCTGCAAACAAACAATGAAACTATCCAGCATGTTTTCTTTGATTGCCCTCTCTCTAGAAGGATATGGATGGAGATCTTTTTGGCCGTCAACTGGTCTGTTGCTTTTCCTAATGAGTCAATGACACACAAAGTTGGTTCCGCTTATTGATTAGCTGGACTCCTTTCAAAACAGATAAAAGTCATATATGGCTTATGCTGTTCTGTGGAAGATTTGGGAAGAAAGAAATGCTAGAATCTTCCAGGATAAGAGCAAGACTACAAAGGATATTATTGATACTATCATTCAAAATGCCTTTTTTTGGTGCAAAGATTTACCGGCTTTACACAATCATAGCTTTTCTTTCCTCATTGCAAATTGGAAACACCTTTTATTTTCCCTCTAAATGGGTTCTTTTTGTATACCCTTTGAATGGGCTCCATATGTTTCCCTTGGATATCTTGGGATATTTCATTTAATCAATGAAATTGTTTCTTATACAAAAGAAAAAACTGAGAGAACTCATTGGCCATACCTTGATTTGGTACATACCCAGCAACTTGGCAAGAGGAGCAAATACCTGCAATGTTTCCCTTGCAATGCTGGACTGGACATGAAGCAAAAGTGTTAAATCTAGTACCAAATAAAGGTCGACAACCATATAGTCTTAAAAGATAATATGCAACCTGCTTATGAGGAGGCATGTGTGAAAGAGTGCGCATGTTATGCAAGCGGTCTGCTAATTTGACAATGATCACACGGACCTGAAATAAAAGTTCCTTTTAGTTTTTGTAAAGCTTCATGAAAGAATGATGACATTGACAACAGTAATTACAGAAACATCACCTCTTCTGTCATAGCAAGAAACATCTGTCGCAGATCATCAGCTTTTACATCTTGTACCGAATTGTGTTCATTCTTGCATTTCAACTTACCCAGTTTAGACACCTGAATGGAAAAGACAGTGAAAATCAATTAAAAAGTTCGTTAACCATGACATGATGAGAGGGTATAGACCGACGTATCAACGGTAAGACAAAAAGTAAAAGAAGAAGAAAAATTAAATAACCTTAGTCTCTCCTTCAACAATGTGACGAACAGTTGCACCAAATTCCTCTTCTATTTTTTCAAAGGTAACAAAATCTGTGTCTTCAACTGTATCATGGAGCAATCCAGCAGCAATAGTCTCCCAATCTAATTCCTAACATAGAAAGTACTCTTTCTGGTCATGGACTACAAACTAATTTTTTTCTACCAGAAAAAGGATACAAAGAAGTATAGAAAGAACTTACAAGTTCCCCTAGAATTCGGGCAACCTCAACTGGATGAATAATGAAAGGCTCTCCACTACGTCTTTTCTGGCCATCATGAGCCACAAAGGCAAGCTATACGCAAGCAAAGGGGGGAAAACGTAGGGCTGATGCACTGAAGTAGTTGTAAAGAAAAGAAAATTATGCTAAATTTGGCAGGTACGGTAGCTCACCTTTAGAGCATTATGCACCAGTTCCAGTTCCTTAGGTGATAAATAAGAGACAGTTGGCTTAAGGTCCTGAGGTTGGGGAGCAGAAGATTAGTGAAACATAAAGCTAAAAGGGATATTCCATTTGGAAGAGTAAGTATAGAGTCACCACATTCAGCTATTGACAATATGTACCTCCCACAAACCTTCAGGAGAAACCTCGTCAAAGGCATCTGAAGACAAGAATGATGAGCAACAGAATTTCTTCCTTCTACAAACATTGTGAAGCAGGCTTGATTTAAGTAATCTTCCAAGATGTACATGGTTGGTAACTTCATTGGAATACCATCCCCTAACATTGATAGACTTAAATCTCTGAAATGTAGAAAAAAATTTACGACCATTGTTATATATATATATATATATATATATATAGGAATTGCACAGAAAAATCTCTATCAAGGCATATACAATAAAATGTAAGAGGCTGCAATAATTTGGCATTAGTATGGTTGCAGAATGATGCTACAGGTTAGTATTTAATTCGTTGTTTTCCAGTAACTTCCATACAATAGAATTGGAAGCAATTAGTGTCAAACTAATTCATCGTCACTTAAAACTTGAAAGAAACTTGTTTTACTTCAAAAAAAATCCTTATTTGGAATCTGAAGATTCACTATAATGCTGTTTGGCACGAAGGTATTTATCCCCCCAACCTTGGAAGAGGATACCAATGTCAAAATGAGAGTACTTCAACAAAATGGCTGAAAGCAACTACCAACAGTTTCAACCAAATATAAGACGTCACCATACACTATTCAGGCCATATTTTATAAAGCGCTAAACAGAAATGTAAATAGGAAAGGCAAAGGAAAAGGGAACCAAACATGATAACAAGCTAAGTGGATAACTTCCACAAATGCTCCAAGAGTGGATAACATACAAAACTCGGTACCTTGTGATAGAGTTCCAATATAGGAGAATCTAATTGACAACGAGATAAAGATAAAAGAAAAGTTACATTATACAATGAATAAAGTAACTTGTCCAGAGGTCAAAATTCGTATAATTCAAGCATAACAGACCACTTACAGAATTTATTCTGCTTCTTTTGCCATTTTTTGGATACAAGAAAGAGGAGCACTGAGGAGAATGAGTGGTGCTTGCAAGAAAACCCGTCAAGACCCTCGGAGCCTTCCATGCACACGAGAGAATACTGCAATCATACCGACCACTTCCATCGCCTTTCGAGAATTTACATATATTCACGCATTCTAAAGAAACTACAAATTCAGAAAAATTACGCGTCAAAATCACAAAATCTGTGCAGCTCTAATAGGCCAAGTTCCCCTACTATACCAATCTTCTTGTTTTTGTAACATATGAAAGAAAACAGTCAAGAAAGCCTGGGAAAACAGAAGCTCAAAATCTCACAAAACCCCCGACGAACATCCTCAAAGGAAACAATCTGTTGTCATTTGAGAAGCAAAGAAACAGAGAAAAGTAAGAAGAATTGACAATTAGTGGTAGTCGTACCATACCTGACATCGAAGGAGCGGATGCCATCTCTAGTGGAAGAGAGAAATCTCATTGAATCCAAGTAGCATTAAATAAAAGAAGGAGTTTCCGTGGAGGAGGAAAGAAAGCGGAGGCGGAAGTCAGAATCGAGGCGGCCAGCGGCGAAATCTCACTAACAAGAAGAAATCGCAACGGAGAGGAATCGGAAGAAGAAGGAGTTGGAGCTGTGAATCTTCACGCATCGGTGATAGAGAATTAAGCAAAGGGGATTGAAGATTGAAGGGAAGAAGGCCAAGAGATAATAGTGACGGGAAGAAGAGAGAGAGAGAGATGGTGAGTTCAGCCAAGGCCACACAAATGCCGTTCGATAATGATTTTATTTTTATTGTTTTTTTCTTTTCCACTTAATTCTTTTTTCTTTTTTTAATTTGTTTGTAAAATTGAGTTGGATTTTACGTTTCTTTTTAGTGGACAGTTCAACTGTACAAAAGAATATGGGTCAGTCGACGTGTAACGCCAGATCTGGTGCCCGCAGACCCTTTACGACATGTCGCTGATCCGATTCCGTCGCTTTTGTTTTTTTTCTTTTTTCTTTTTTCCATTACTTGACTTTGAGTTTTTTTTTTTTTTTTCCCTCTCTCTAAGTGTTAAAAAATAATAATTTAAAATATCATTTCATGTCTCTCTTTTTTTAAAATATCTAAATTTAGTTTATATACTTTAAAACTGGTCTGAAGCCACGTTCACTTTTCAATAAATGTAATCAATAATAATAAGAGAGACCATTTTAAAATATTCTATAAAATGAGTTAACAATATTCTAAGCATTATGAATTGTTATGGGTGATTTTGGATCAAAGGGTATGATTGACATTTAGCACAAATAAGAACTAGAAAATAGCATGATATAGGTCAAAAGTAGCAACTCAGACTAAATTGAACCAAGGATGAGGGCTTGCTCGAGCCTTGGCCCAAGCCAGAGTGCTCGACCTTGGCCAAGGGCAAGGTCGAGCATTGCCAAACGTCGAAGGGGGCAAGCTTTGTGCATGTCCCGACCCAAGAAATCATTTTAGGCCCAAAATATGGCCTAAGGAAGATATTCGGCCTCAGCCTCCGACCCTAGCCAAGCACGAAATTGGACACACCCCTTAGCCTCGTAGATTATTTACTAGTCCTCGGAGAGCACCCTACGTCAACTTTCTCCATAATGACTTCACGTGAGGTAACTCGAGTCCTACTCTCAAATTCTAGCTTTCACATTATTTTACTCTCTGACTTAAGCATCAAAGTATGTGAAGCAAGCACCCACACGGGTGTGCATGTTTTCTCTTTTGCAAGCTACGTTCTTCTCCCGTTCAAACAAATTCACTGTTGGTGTTATGTGAAGATTAGGTGCGTTCATCCCTTTCCAAAATTTGACATCAACGTGAATAATAAAGAAAATTCATTAGGAATGTAGGAATGTTGATTACATAGCAGTAAACATGAGATAAGTGAAATTAACTTATATTTGTTAGTGGTAATATTAACTATTGTGGATTATTTGAGAGGCTATGAAAGTCAAATTAGGAAAATAGTGAGATTCAAATAGGTTGTGAGAGGAGAGGTGAGCATGTTTGGGCCCGGGTCATCTCAATGAATACCACATCAAGTCAAGTCAAGCAAAATTTATTGAATAAATAAAAAGAATTTCATAAGATCACATAAGTGATTCAATTTCCGAGAAATTTATGCCGCTCAAATTTTGGTTCCAGTGCGGTGAGTATCTCCTAATACACCAAATTTTGTTACCAAAATGATGGTTGCAGTGCCGATGAAATAGTTGAGATATTCTCCAACTGATTAACTTTGGTTGAAGTGCCGCTGAAGAATTGGAGATATTCTCCAATTGATGGTGTCTTCAAGGTTTGTTACCTCATTTATCCAATTAGATGGTTTGTGCCTTCATGTCATAATCTTGGTTGTTAGCTAGCATTAGCAGTGTGTGGATTTTCAATTACCAGTCCTGTGCCCTCCCATCTTGCACGTGTTATGGTCGATGATTCTGTTGATGGCTTTATTTTATCATTTAATATTTTTGGTGTTCATTATATCACCATAAGATCAATTCTCAATTTCCAAATTTTGGTGGTTCAAAGTCCTCACCCATTTTCACATCTCTTGTCGTGGAATTTGACACAACAATTGTCCACTTTTCAATTGTTGTGGTGCCTCTAGTCTATTGGTTGGATTTTCCAATTGACATTGTTGAACGAATACAAAATTACCTCAAGTCCTTGTCGATACTGGAGCGTCTCGTCACAATCTACATTCTTTGACTCAAATATACACAATTACCTACCTCAAGTCCTATAAGCTTGCCAAATCGGAGGGAATAAGACATCCGCCACAACGGAGGGGCGTCTTGCCCTTGCTAATGGTTTCATTCTTGAACGTGTTTTATTTGTACCCACCTTACAATACAATTTAATATCGATGTCATAGTTAATTGATGATGCTAATTGTTTTGTTCAGTTCACATTTTATTTGTGTGTTATAAAGAACCAACATTTTAGGAGCCTGATTGGCGCCGGTGAACACAATGATGAACTTTATTATTTCAAAGAATTCCTACCGTGCACGCGGTAAAGGTTTCGAAATTTTCTGAATTTGAGCGATAACAAAGGAGATTGGAACATATAGAGTGGTAAAGTTAGTTATTGTCATTTCCTCTAACTCTATTAAAAAGAAATTGAACAATGTATATATCACGTGTCCTCAGTCTAAACAAACTCGTGATAGTTTTTCCGTTAGCGATAACAAAGCCAATCATATATTTGACCCTATTCATTGTGATTTGTGGTGTCATTATTTTTTTACAATAGTAGATGATTTTTCACGAGTTGTTTAGGTTTATTGGTTGAGAAATAAAACTAAAGTTTCTATAGCATTTCACTTCTTCCTTGTTATGGTTGAATATTAGTTTGATATATATATATATATATATATATATATGTTAAAATAGCAATGAGTGACAATGGGATGAAATTTCAATGTATGTGTGACTATTTTGACAAGAATCGCATTCTTTTTCAAACTTCATGTGTTGGAACTCCACAACAAAATGGGAGAGTAGAGCACAAGCATCAACAACTACTTAATGTGGCTGTGCTTTAATGTTTCAAGAAAATCTTCCTATTACTTCTTAGGAGAATGTGTTTTCGTTGCAGTTTATCAATCATACCCCGTCGAGTTTGTTGCAAAATAAGACACTTTTTGCAATTCTATTTGGCGTTGCTCCAGACTTCAATGTGTTATGTGTTTTTGGATGTTGTATTTTGCTCATAATCAACAAGAAAAAGGGGATAAATTTGCTCCACAAAGTTGAAAGCTGAGTGTTTGTTGGATATCCATGTGGTAAGAAAAGGTGGAAGTTATACGAGCTGGAAACTAGAGAAATATTTGTCTCACGTGATGTGAGATTTTATGAGAACAAATTTTCATATGTTGAATCTAGTACTTCTATGTCTACTGATACTAAGGTGTAAATGGGTGCATAAAATCAAATATCACGCGAATGGAGAGATCGAAAGACTCAAGGCTTGTCTTGTAATCTTTGGCAATCATCAGGTTGAAGGTATTGGTTATAATGAGACCTTCGCTTTAGTGGCAAAAATAGTAACTGTACATGCTTTCCTAGTAGTTGCAGCTCCAAAGACTTGGGAACTACATCAGATATATTTTCCTAACGCTTTTCTCCATAGTGATCTCAGTGATGAAGTATACATGAAATTACCACCTGGTTCTATTGGCAATACGTTAGGTATGGTGTGTCGTCTCAAGAAATATTTATATGGTTTACACTAAGCTCCGTGGTGTTAGTTTGCTAAGCTAGTTGCTTCATTATATGGATTCACTCAATCTTATTCAAATTAGTCATTTTTTACGCATCAAGAACAATTCCACTTGATGTCCTAGTATATGTTGATGATCTAATTATTCCTGGTAATGATTCTTCCATTGTTGCTTCATTTAAGAAGTATTTGGGTGAATGTTTTCCCATGAAGGATTTGGAAAATTTAAAATATTTTCTTGGCATTGAGATTGCTCGAAACGCAAGTGGTATTTTCTTTGTCAACGAAAGTACACTCTTAACATCATTTCAAAAATGGGGCTCTTAGGAGCTAAACTTACAGGGTTTCTGATTGAGCAAAATCATTGTCTAGCATTGGCTATTGGCACTTTGTTAACAGATCCTAAACGATATCGTCATCTTGTAGGATGTCTCATATACTTGTCATTTACGTGTCATGACCTTCCATTTGTGGTGCATATTTTGGCTCAGTCTATGCAAGTACTACGACAAGAACATTGGGATGATGTAGTTCGTTCCATCTGTAATTTGAAAAGTTTCCCACGCCAAGGGATCCTTCTTCGCTCCATCTGTGATCTTTCTCTATCAAGTTGGTGTTGTAATTCGAATTGGGAAAGTTGTTCCTTGGCCCGTTACTCTCTCTCTGGTTGGCTTTTTTTTTTTTGGTAATTCTCCTATCTCTGGGAAAACCAAGAAGCAGCAAACGGTGTCTCATTCGTCCACAGAGCTCGAGGATCGGTCCATGACTTTTATTACGTCTAAACTTACATGACTTAAAGCATTACTTGGGAGTCTTTGGATAGATCATTCTCGTGCCATAAATTTATTTTGTGATAGTCTATCGACATTACATATTGCTCAGAAATGCATTGAGGTGGATTGTCATTATGTTCGCAATGCTATTCAGGATGCCACTATTACTACACATCATGTTTCTACCAATGAGCAACTAACATATACTTTTACGAAGGCCTTGGGAAAACAAGGCTTTATTTATCTTATTCCCAAGTTGGTTATTTGTGATCCTTATACTCCAACTCGAGGGGTAGGAGATATTAGGATTATGAAGATATTCTCCTATTTTATTTTGTATATATATTTTTCTTAGTTAATTTAGGTTTTATTTTAGATTTACCAAATAATATGTTGTTGTATATATTAACATATTATGTGGAATGAGAAACCAATAAAACAACTTTCGTAGCAAGTATTGATAGAATTTTTTATATCTAAATTTTTTTTTTGAGTTCTTTGAGAGTTTCCTTATATAAAGAAAAATATAGGGATAAAACTCCATAAATGAGTCTTATTAGAAATCTATATTTCACTTTTGTCCAAATTGATTTAAATTCACAATTTCATCTAGTAATTCTAAAATTATTAGAATCACTTTTGGAATGATTCTTAAATGGTTAAAATCAATTTATTATTTTAAAAATTCACTATTAAATATGCTTTTAATCATTCAGAACCAATTCTGATGAAATGAAAATTGCATTTAGAAGTGTAAAATTAAATATTAAATTAATTTTGAGTGATTAAATGTGTGTTTTAGATTGACTAAGAACATAACAAAAATGATTTTAACAATCTCATAATCACACTCCCAAATATATACTTATAAAATATACCCACTTGCATCCCACTTATTATTTAGAAAGTCAAATATATAAAGTAGCAAATGTGAGAAGAAAAAGAGAAAATTGGTTAGATATGTTTTTGGTGAGGCAAGAATTATCCTCCAATTTTCCTTCCAAAACAAAAGTATGCCTCCAAATATCTCTGTTGGGCGAGATTTTCAAAAAAATTTAATTTGTTAAATTTAAACTTTGTGTTTGTATTGATTTTAATATTGTGAGTACAATCACTAATATTTAATCTTTTGATTCTTTCTTTTGGAAAGTAAAATTGTCTTGAGGGCTTTACAACTTGTTCTCAAGGTTGATTTGTCTAAAGGTTTTTTAGCTTATTCTTGAATGTTGATTTGTCTCGAGAGCTTTACAACTTGTTATTGAAAACTTTGTAGTTTGTTCTCGAACGTAGATTTATCTCAAGGACTTTGTAGCTTGTTCTCGAATGTTGATTGAAGTTTAAATTCCTAAGTACTTAATATTCAATAAGTTGTAATCTTAAGATCGATTAGAGCTTTAATCTCCTGGAATTCAAGGAAACTTTAGTCTTCCAAGTCTTCAATCTTCATAAGGCTGTAATTTTGAGATAGATCAGAGCTTTAATTTTCAAGTCTCGAGTTTCAACGCTTCATTGTCAATTCTTCCAAACTCCTGAAAATGAAGGGTAAGACCCTTTTTATAGAAGTTTTCCGTGGATCTTACATAGGCTTGGGCCTTCGTTGTGATGATATGGCAACTTGTGATTAACCAAAATCTCTCATTCAACACTCTTTTTCAAAACCTCAATTGTTCTCCATTGTTACATCCAATGATGAAATTTTTTTGTTAAACATCCCTAAGAAGAACAAATAAGTATATCTGACTTTTTGACATCCTCATAGCTGATTGTGTTCCAACCATTGCCTATCTTGACTACAATCATTGCCATTGTAAAAAACCTTGAGAGTAGTGGATTGTGTTCATTAGCCTAGAAAGGTGGTGGATCATTTCGTGCCACTATTCATGTGTTATGGAATGTATATTTGGTTGTAGTGTTTGTTGTTTGCAAAATACACTTGTTGTCCTTGTAAATTATTTGTTTGAAAATTCATCGTTTGCAGACTTTTCTGTTTGGCCTCTACAAAGCTCCACAATATACTATCCCTACATTGTCTCTTTTACGAGTTAATTAGAAAAAAGTGTATTTTTTTCAAAAAAAAAAAGGGTAAAAGAGGTAGTTTGGAAAAAAAAATTAGGAAAAGGGGTAGTTTTTTTTCTCTTTATTTGAATTCAGACTTGGTCAAACCAAACGAAATAAAAAGGTTTTTTTGGTTTTGACACATTTTGGCATCGCCGTTTAGTTTTGATGGACAAAATGTTGCTTTTAAAAAAAGTATTTTTTAAATGTCAATTTGAATTATTAATTAAAAAAACGTATTCTGTCCATTTTCCTGGTACAACGAACATAAACTTTTTTTCTTAAAAAAAATCTTAATTTGAATTATTAAAATTAAAATTAATTATTAATTATTATGAAAATTAAAATTGAAATTGAAATATATAATGAAAGAATAAAAAATAATAAAAACAAACTTTATTCCGTCCATTTTCCTGGTAAATTTTGGGAAAATGAAGTCTACCTGAAAAATGGATCAAATAAACTTTTTTATTTTATATTTTAATTTAGTTTTAGATTTTTATAATAATTAAGAATTAGTTTCAACCAAATCACAAAGTTAAGAAAAAGTATTACACAAATCACAAAGTAAAGAAAAAATAAATATAAATTTACGGGAAAATAGGAAGGTAGTAGGAAGGAAAGGAACGAAGAGAACTTACCAGGAATGAAAAGTCACATGAAGGAAATGAATGAAACTCTCTATCACTTTTTCCATAAAGTTCTGGTGAAGAACTTTACAGGAAAAAAGACAAGGAGCTCCTTTCTGGTTAGTTTCAACTTATCGGGAAGGAATTAACTCTCTGTGACTTTTCTTGTAAAGTTTTGAGGAACTTACAATGAAGGAATTAGCTCTCTGAGAACCTTACGAGAAAAGTAACAGAAAGCTCAATTACTTTCCGATAAGTTGAAACTTACCAGGACAAAAGCTCTCTATCTTTTTTCCGTAACTTTACGGGAAAGTAGGAGTGAAAGAAAATAAGGAATATTGGAATCACCAATTAAAAAATAATCAGAACTTTACATTGTACAGAGATGCATCTAACATGGATTTGTCGCTACGATTAACACTAATTAAAAAATAAAAAAATAAACAAAATGCATCTCTATTCTAATAAGCACAAAAA
The DNA here is from genome assembly GCA_031780015.1 of Citrullus colocynthis. Lineage (NCBI taxonomy): Eukaryota > Viridiplantae > Streptophyta > Magnoliopsida > Cucurbitales > Cucurbitaceae > Citrullus > Citrullus colocynthis. The sequence continues at coordinate 121,582 of QLSR01001496.1, read as the reverse complement.
AGTACCCTATTTCTTTAATTTTTTTTCTTTCAAAATATCTTTTTTCACTTAAATTTTTTCTAAAAATACCCCAATCTAATCAACCCCTCCCTTTTAAACATTTTTCTATGTACAACAATCAAGTCATTGTTTCCTTTAAACGATTATGAATTTTCTTTTTCGATGAGTAAGCTACTTTTTTTTTGGCAAATGACCATCAAAAGCAAATAGAGAATATTACTGGGATATATATTATACAATGTGTATATTTTATTTTATATGTTCAGTACTATATATGGTGTATTTATTTCATATGTTGAGTATAATTTAGTATATACTCGTATTTAAGTCTATGAATTTAATATATCAAACCACAATCTTCTTTTATCATCCTACAATTTTATATACACAAATGTATAATATACATGCTTTGGATATATTAACTTAATAATATTATTTATGTTGTAGTCTTTGTATTATCGAGTATATGTGTGCAAATGGCATGATAATAGTGATAAACAAATATATCAAGATATATTTGAAAATAACTAAATATATCAAATATATATGACAAAATTCGTATTCAATAAAATACATATCCTCATAAGATAAAATAAAACACACACATTCACACAAGTATATATTTACATAACAATTAAATTTTATCAAAATAACTTATTATTGGTAAAAAAAAATAAATAAATAAAAAGAAAAATAATTAAAATAGAAAAATATCAAACTATTTACAAATATAGCAAATTATTTTATTTTCTATCTAGGTCTATCGCAGTCTATCATAGATAAAAAGTAAAATTTTATTATATTTGTAATTATTTTCAACATTTTTTCTATTTTTTTAAAACATCCCAAATAGAAACTTAGGAGAAAATGCACTTTAGTCCATGAGAATTGAATTTGATATCTATTTAGTCCCTCAAGTTTTCAAAACAAACATTTTAGTTCTCTAGGTATGAAAAATAGTTCTAGTTCTAAATGGTCCCTAACTTTGATATGACATGGCATATTGAATGAATGGAATATTTTCGTACTTCTTTTCGTTATTATTAATTTGCACTTGTATGCTTTATTTTCTGTCTTTTATTTCTCTCTCTTACCTTCCCCTCCCCACACCACAACACTTCCCCGTCATCGGAGATTGGGCAAAATGACAACCAAGCAGAGATTTGGGGCTCCTGCAATGGATGGAAGAACGAGCAAGAGAACACATTTGGTCCCCCAGTCGTAGTTGGTCCACCACATTACGATCAAGGAATCTGCTAAGATGAATTACTAAAAGGAAATGCTTAATTAGTCATTCAATACGATTCTCCTCTGGGTCAATTAAACAATATTTGTTAATGTGATTTTACAACTCACAAGCCAATTTAACCTATTGCCACATTGAAATATCATGCAAGAAAATGTCACGCTTAGCACATTAAACCATGGCTATTGATTACAATTCACATGTGAAAACATAATTAAAGCTCTATTAAAATTGAGAAGAATTGGAATGCGACACAAGAATGTAACAACAAATGGTCTAAACCTCACGAATGTGCAAAATTGGGAAATCACTCTAAACGCCTAAGCTAGAAATCATACCTTTAGCCCATCATAGTTATAATGAGCCTCAACATAGAGTTTGGATACAAGAATTGATAAAAGAAGAGACGAATATAGAGAGAAAATCGATTAGGGGAACTTCTGGTGGTAGCCTCCTAACCTAAAAATCGGAGCGTCGTGGCGCTGTCGCAAATTTCTTCCACGTTTCATTTTTGGAGCATCACAACGCCAGGGGCACTTCTAGAATTTCATCCTTTCGGGAAAAGGCGTTGCAGCAGCACCTAGGCAACGCCACTGCACCACGACTTCAGGGGCAAAATTGTCATTTTGTTTCTCTCTCACGGTTGATGCAATTTAGTTTCGTATGGCCCAATTTGGCTCCAATTCGACCATAATGTCCGGTTCTACCTCGGGAGTGTTCAATATCTATAAAACAGCTAAAAAAACAAGTAAAATCAAGGAACAATCTCAAATTAAGCAGCTGAAAATAGCACATTTACGATGCTTTCACTCCATAGAACTATTATTGCTACGAATCATTTCGTTTGTAATTTTCACATATATGTAATTGTGTCTGGCAAGGATACATCATAAGGCAGTGATGAATTACGAGAGAAATGGTGGAGTACAAGGCAAGGGAATAAAGCCACATCAGCTCAAATTAATATTTAAAAAAATAGCAAAAGCATGTCCCTCAATATTTCATGTCATTTTTCTCTTAGTCAACTAACGGTCATGATCAAGTCAGGGATCATCTAGAACTATTATCCAAAAGTGAAGGACTAAAGTGTGTTTTGAAACTTGAGGGACTAAATAGACACCAACCTCAAACTTCAACACTAAAAATGCATTATTAAATTATGATAAAAGGAAAAAAAATAAAAAAAAATAAGGTGGTATGGTAGCAACTAAATAAAGAATATTGTCAAATAACGTGCAACACTTGTTGGAAGAATGTGGTAAACATAAAAACAACAAAAATAGAAAAATGAGAAAATAAATGGAAGAATAAAAGTCGTGCATTAATAAATATCACAATATTATATTTAATTCAAATATTATTAATAGTCATAATAATGAGCCCAAATTTTAGACTCTAATACATTGACAAAGTAAAAATTATGTAATAATGGTAAATACTAGGATGTTTTTTAAAAAAATATAAAAAATGTTAGAAGATAATTATAAATATAGCAAATTTTTACTTTCTATCTGTGATAAATTGCGATAAATTATCTATCACTTTATTAGATAGACACAAATATATGTCTATCTGTGTCTATTGCAGTCTATCACATATAAAAAGTAAAATTTTGCTATATTTATAAATTATTTAATTTTTTATTTATAATAAATTTTCTAAATATTATAATATTATATTTAATTCAAATCTTATTTAATAACCATATACCAAAGTTTCCAACTTTTTTTACATACTGACAAAGTAATTTAAAGGTAAAGTGCAATGGATAGTAAAAAAAGAAGTAATTGCAAATTTTGGTTTTCTATTGCATATATAGCAAAAATTAAAACCTACTTTTTTTTGTTTTGTTTTTTATAATTTTTATTTTATCCTTATTTGTGTATTAATCGGTATATTTGATATATTTTATATTTTATATATCAATCAATCTATATACTTTATTTTTAAAAAATTATTTATGTAATTGATATATATATTGATATACCATAATTTCAATCATGTCATGGTAAAAGTTGTTTTTGTTTTTTTGTTTTGTTTTGATATAGAGTTGTTTTTCTTTGAATAGTTCGAGGTTGATGATATGATTTAGGTTTTGACGTCACTTTTTTATGTTTTCAATTTTTTATTTAATTTTGATGGTATATCTTAATTGTATTGATTGTATCAACTAATATAGTAAATATAAAGTATATCAGTTAATTTGTTCTACTTTCGAGATTTTGATATGATTTTGATGGCATGTAAATTACATTTAAATTGATATATATCAATTCTATAATGTACCAATTTCATATTTAGCATATTGTGGTTGATTGTTAATCTAGATTTAGGGAGAAAGAGAACGAAATCAACGATATCGTTGATATTCCAAATATGAAGTATTATCATTCAATATGATGTACTTAAAGTTAACATTTAGTATTTTAATTTTATATCAATATTGATTCAAAATATGTTTTCAATATATATATCATCAGTATATCAATAGTATATTATCATTCATTCAAACTACAATAATGAGTATTATATTGGTGTATCAATAGTTTATTGATACTCATTCGAAATTCATTAAAAATTTAACAGTATTGTATCAATAGTATATTAGTAGTCATTAAAAGTTTATTTCAAATATCTTATTGGGATATCAGTAGTATATCAACATTCATTATAAATCCATTAATGTATCAACAAATATTTCAATTACGTTCGTCCGAAATTAAATTTCAAGTATAACATCGATGCATTATTAGTATCTCAATGTCAATTCAAAATTCATTTCAAGTACAACATTGGTGTATCATTAGTATATCAATACTTCTTAAAAAATACATTTGTTCTAGTATATTAATAGTTAACAATCATTAGTTCAAAATTCAATTTCAAGTGTAACATTGGTGTATCAATAGTTTGTCAACATACATTCAAAATGATAACCAATAGGATGAATTGAACCAGTGTAAGTTGATGATAATATACTAGAGCATTAATACTCTAAAACAAATGAATAAAAAGTTGATGATAATATACTAGAGCATTAATACTCTAAAACAAATGAATTAAAATTCAAATTAAGTCCACGAATAATAATAAGTACGTGAGCATTTATTGATTGATAAATTTGGTATATCAATTTTATAATAGACCAATCAACTAAATAAAAGTTTACCAATCGACTAATATACTAAATATAAAGTATATCGATTAACTGATACACCAAACATAAAGTATATCAAATATAGTATCGATATACGTACTAATACACCAAAAAGGTCCTAATTGCGGATCTAAATTTTTTTCTTGTACTTATAAATTTGAGAATACCATTGCTAAATTAACAATTTTTATAATATTTTGAGTACAATAAAATGTTGTTTATAGAAAAGAAACTTTAAATTTTCCTTTGCCCCTTTTAGTTGATGGTTACACGATTATGAGGTAATTTCAAATTTCATTAAATTAAATAAAATCTAGAAATACGTAAATCATGGAAAAAAGAAAAAAAATTAAAACATTACAAAAATCACGTTAAAAAATTTAAAATAAAAATAAAAACAATAAATCTATATACTATCTAAATCTAAAATCTAAAAGGGTTGTATATATTTATTTATTTATTTTCTATATTAGGTAATTTTACCTTAAATTATTAAATAAAAATTTTGTCCCATTCAAGTTGGAGTGATAATAGACTTTTTTCAGAGTGATTTTATCTAAAAAAACAAGTCATGTTTTTTTAAGGGATTTTCAAATATAGTAAAAACAACCAAAATATTTATAAATATAGCAAAATTTCATTATTTATATGCCCTAGACTTCGATAGATCGTGATAAACTGTGTATTTTGCTATTAGTTGTAAATATTTTCAGCAGTCTTGCCATTTAAGATAATTTCTCTCCTTTTTATAAAAGATTTAGTTTTAGATTTTATTATAATCTCATGTTATTTAGAAAAATAATAGATAAAAAATATCATTTTATTTAAAAGTAATAATATTAATAATTGATGTTAAAGAAAGTTTCAAAAAAAGAAAAAAAAAAAAAGAAAAAGAAAAACTTAATACCATTTTATCTAAAAAATCATTTCCAATAGTTTTATAATTTTATACATATATTTGATTTGAATGTAGATAAAATATAATCATGATTTGAAATCTAAAATTTTCCTATAAATAACTAAGTTTAACTTATTTAACTTATTTGGTTCAGGTAACTCCTCTCCATAATTTTTTATTTTTATTTTTTCTTAATTTTATTTGTTAACTAGTTTTCTCTCTCTTTTTTTTTTTTTTTTCTTTCATTTTTTTTAAGTAATGTTGTTAATAGCAACGTCCTCTTTAAAACATTTTTTCCGAGCTTTACTTTAGAAGTAGGCATTACCTCAAAGTTTTTTGCTTAACATATGTCCTTTTCTTCGGTAATGATTTAATATTATTATAATTTTTTATATGCTTTGTAGTTTTTTTTTTTTTTTTTATACACACAGATCCACCTATTGTGATCCTCACATATTAAAGAGAGGGAAGAAGACTTTGCTTTTGAGGTTTAACAAATTTGTTAAGGTTCCAACAATTTAGAGATTAGTAGAGTAACAAATAAGAGAGTGGTTGACTGTTTTCTGTTTTTTTGGAGTTTTTTTCGCTTTTTAATTTTTGTATATGCATACCAATGAGTGAGTTTATAATAATAATCTACTATTTTTTATATGCTTTTGTATTTTTTTGTCTCTTTTTTTGTTTTTGTTTTTTAAATACACACCAATTCATCTATGTATAATTTTGCAAGAATTTACAAAATTAAAATAAAGTTTAAAATCAAGAGGAAGAACATTGCAAATCAAAAAACGAAAGTTTTAAGGGTTTATGTGTGCATAAAAACGAATTGGTATAAATTAAAAAAATTAAAATTGGAGCATAATCAAATCATCTTTTTTCGAACGAATTTTTTTTAATACAAAAATAGAAAAATACAATATTTTCATTCAAATTAAAGTTTAAAACTAAACGAATAATGAAATCATCAAATTCAAAATAAACAAAATATAGAAAAAAAATATTTTTGTTTAATTTAAAGTGTAATTAAATCATCCCATAAAAGAGTAGTTTTTTTTTGTTTTTTTATTTTTATTTTTTAAATAAAGAAGGATTATCATGATTTTTTTTATTTTTTAATTTTCACATGTAGATCTAAGTTTTTCTTTTATAATTATCTTCTCTTTTAAACTTTACATACAACGTATAATACACATATAGTATCAACTATATATAAAGTATAAACGTGGAAGAAACTTTTCTGGACGATAATGTTCTTTAACTTTTTTATAATTCCTCGTTCATAGTATTATTTGATAACTAATAGTCCCCGGCCATACCCACATAAATAAAATAAAATTTCAAAAAAATCTTTTTTTTCTTTTTTTTTCTTTTTTTTTTTTTTTATCTTTACACCTCCACATTGACCCAAGTAAATAAAAATCTTTTGGCATTTGTTATTATTACTTATTTCTCTTAGAAAAGTAATTAACCCTTAATTAATAATTGCTGCTTATAATTAAAATGATATTTATCGTGGTTTAATATAATGTTAAATGTTTAATTAGGAAAAAAATCATTTTATTACAAGAGAAATAAGTAAATTCACAATGTAAAAAGTTTTTTTAGTCTTGTCAAACATGTCCTTAAAGTGTGTGACATTCCACATCTTAAATGTCTTAATGGCTCTTAATGTCTTAATGACCTTAACGCCAAACATGCCTTTAGGCGTTTAAAGTGTGTAACACCCCCACACTTTAATATCTTAATGACCCACTAACAAAAATAACCTGAAAAATTAAAAAGACTTAGAGACAAGCCACACATGGAGGACCATAAATTTGAAAATTAACACCTGAAAAGTCTTAATAATGTTATAACTCTATGTGAATAAATGAAGCTCTCATTAAAGTAACTTGAACTATAGTTTATTATTGACTCGCCATGAACGAACACTACAACAAAATGGACATTCCATGTGTAACGACCCGACTTTTACAAACTAATCAGATCATTACTCAATACATGCCAAACTTCAAAGAACGACACTATGCTGAATAGTGAAGAAGGATCAAAGCTTTTCATAAAAATTTCTACTTATATTAATTCAAGAAAATAACACTTTAATAAGTATAAAAGGAAATTTTGGTTCGGGGTACCCCTAAAAATCCATAAAAGAAATTGCATGAATGAAAAATCCACATAATTAATAAATAGACAAGTCTCAAAACAAAATTAGACAGTTTGGACAACAATTTTAGTAAAAACATGCATGACTACGCGGAAGCTACTATGGGTCCCGTGATGCCATCAAGGATTCTTCTTGTCATTCGCCAGCACATTCCTTCCTTTACCTGAAAAACATATAAGATGAAAGGTTGAGTAATTATATTACTCAGTAAGTGACCCCACTACCGGAGTCAGGCTAGGCACCTAGGTCCTTTAGGTGTGTCAAACATGAGACATGCATCTATCATACTTCTATAGGGGAATGGTTATACCCACCCACCGTTGGTTATGGATGCCCACAAACCTCTAGAGCCCTGAAAGAAACTCTTACCTCTGGTGATTTCGAAGGAACACAAACCTCTAATGCACTCGAAGGAGCACAACCTCTGGTGAACCCGAAGGAACACAACCTCTAGTGAACCCGAAGGAGCACATCCTCTAGTGATCCTGAAGAAACACCACCTCCTGTGGACCCGAAGGAACACATCCTCTAGTGATCCCGAAGGAACACAGCCTCTTATGGACATCCAACCGACGTAGGGGAGTTACCACTACCCATCATACATGATCAATCAAATTCACACTTCTTCCATTCCATGAATTCATACATTAACAGAACTGTTCATAAACATCTCATAGTATAAGCTTATACACTATCAGGCACATACAACTTAAAGACATGGAAATTTCATACAAGCATCTTAAATCATATGTGGCTTTGAAAATCTACTACATCATGGCAACTAAACATAAGGCCCGAAGGCGGTTCAGGTAGTAAGATCACTTACTTGAGGGTTGATCCATAAAGCTAACCACACTGCAACCTTTGCAAAAATTCCTGAACAAACTTGGAATAAAATTTCCCTAACTTAAGTTATTCATCCAGCCTAACCTATCATGAGCAAATTCAAAATTTGTTCGAGAGAGTCCTTACCCGAACGTGACCAAACTCGCAGTTTCCTCCGACCCTACGGACTAAAACAATCGCCGACCACCTATTAAGATTTACCAATTAATTCGTATTCCCAAATAATTGCCAAAACATGCCACTAACCTACTCAGGGTTGAGATACTTACTTAGGGAGTCCCGGTCCGGCGACTGTTGGTTAGCCGAGAATGAGATCTGTGCGAGAGCGAGAGCCAACGAGAGCGAGAGCCAGCGAGAGAGCGAGAGTCTGAGAGCGTGAGAGCGTGATCCTGGCGTGGAGAGCGTGATTTCCGAGTGTGAGAGTGGGAGGGAGCGTGAGTCGGCAAGATCAGCGAGAGAGCTAGAGAGCGAGAGCCACGGGAGAGCGTGAGAGAAGCGACGGAGAAGGAGAGATGGCGACGGAGAGGGAGGGAGATGGCGGCAGAGAGGGAGAGAGATGGCGACGAAGAGGGAGAGAGATGGCGGGGCAGAGGGAGAATGGAAGAGGAGGGAGGCAGCGACGACGACGAAGGCGGCCAGGAAGGAGTGAGGAGAGAGAGAGGCGGCGGAGAGAGAGCTTTTCTCTTTTTTTTTTCTTCTTTTCTTGACTACACGTATACCGAGAAGGATTTAAAATAAATCCTAATTCCTTCCCCTCCTTAGCCCATTAATTCCAATTTTTTCCTTTTTGTTTTCCCAACCAAATAAAATAAAATAAAATCTTATTTACTAAATCCATTTATGTTTTATTTGCCCCAAAGTAAGCTATCTTTTGCCAATTCCCAACAATTTCCTTAAATCCACCTAAGACTCACCAACCTCTATAAATGCAAATTTTAAAACTTTCCTCCTTAAACTAAATAAATACATACAATAAATATAATTTCCTTTTCATGCATAATGACTTAAATTTACTTAATAGGAGGATTTACCTTAATGATTTGAGTTGTCACACCAAGATACATAAACTGTAGTAAATTTGGATGGGAGAGAGAAAAAACAGTCATTAAAGCCCAAAATAGGCATTTTCTACGGGGAAAAATGGAATTTTTTGGTTTTTCCGAAATTTATGACAGTTTTTTTTTTCATGAATTTATGACTGTAAATAACAAGTCAATAAATGTGCGAATATGAAAAAAGTGCAATTTTGGCGGAAAAAGACGAAAAATTAGGATTTTTCGACTATGATGATAATTTTTTTATGTCACCAATTTATGACTAGATTTAGTAGTCATTGAAGAGTGACTATTCTTTAGAGTCATTAAATTGACGGAGGAAAACACTTTTGACAAGAAAATTTGGGTTATTTTTTTTTTAAAAAAAAACATTTATGACTTGTAATAATTTTCATTAAGGAGCAATGGACGGAAAAACTAGTTACAATATTTGGTAAATTAATTTTAAATTAAAAAAATTAATAGTACTTAGTAAATTTTAATTTTGAATTTGAGAAAACTAGTTACGGGGTTTGGTAAATTGATTTTAAATTAGAAGAATATAAATTGCGCTTGGTAAATTTTAATTTTAAATTAGAAAAAAACTAGTTACGATGATCGATAAATGAATACGAAATTTGTGTAATTTAATTATATGAACCAAAGTATACTTAGTTTAGTTTAAGAGTATTGTGGCTTTTAAATTAACTACTAGTATTATTGTTTTAGAAAAAAGCAAACAATGTTTGGTAAATTTAAACTTTACCTAAGCAACATTGGTTACAGTGTAGTTTTGCTTTTACTCCAACAAATTGAACTTTTCTTGACTCTTGAACATGTGGCAAAAATAGGGAAGAAAGAGAAAAAACTCATCAAAGCCTCACGTGTTTTTTTGGGAAAATCAGAGTTTTTTTGGATTTTTGAAAAATAAAAAAGCGATTTTCAATAAGAAAATATGAGTATTTTTTAATATTTCAACTTTTATGACTATTTTTTTGTGTTATCAATCTATGACTTGTATTAATTACAATTAAAGAGCATTAAATGGAAAAAAAAACTAGCTACAGTGTTAAATAAATTATGTTTAAATTAGAAAAATATTAATAGTGCTTAGTAAAATTTAATTTTAAAGTAGAAAAAAATTAGTTACGTTGTTCAATAAATTAATATTAAATTTGTGTAATTTAATTATATGAACCAAATTAGACTTTCACTTAGTTTGAGATTGGTGTACTATTAAAGAGAGAGAGAGATTGTTGTAGATTTAAAAATAATTGTTAGTAGTTATGCTTTTAGAAAAACCAGTTACATATGATGTGCATTGCATGTGTTTTGTAAAGTATAAAAAATAATTTAATTATAAAAATTTAACAGTACAACTTTAATTTATGAATAAAAGTGTTTGGTATTTTAAATAAGTCAGACAAAAATATTTCTAAAAATTTTCTTGAAGGTATTGTTGGGTTTTATGACCTAAAACACGTTGTTTGTAATTTATGGTTTTTATTCTCAATAAAGTTGTTATCGAGGTTTATTCAGTAAAGTTGTTATTGAATATGTGAATTGCATTTAAATCCAATAAACTAAGAACCCATGGCTATATGCTGAATGCTTAAACTTTATATGATAAAAGTGGATTAAGTTTAAGTAATAGCCAAAATAGTCTATAATATATGGATAAAGGTTGGGTATCTTATCCTAGGGACACTATGGATACAACCTAGTTAATATTTGATACAAACGATGTGATCCTAAATCGTTCATGTAGAGACATGTGAGTGAGGGTATCATATGCAATGAGTTTGCATAAGACTGGACTAAGAAATAATCACATTTACTTTATAATACTATTTACTATTAAAATTAATTATTTTAACTTGATGACCTAGGTAACTTGATCCTAATCTTAAGCTAACTATGAACTCCTGTTTGTTTGAGATTATCCTTTAATCTGCATAGGTGAGAGTGGCCATTATCTGCATAGGTGAGAGTGGCCACATGCCCCCCATTAGGGATAAGATTGGGAGATAGTCCTGCTAGATGGAATTCACTCCTACCTTACTAAAGGATAGTAGATAAGTTGTTCCCTTAAGTATTGAATCCAGGTCTTTAATAAGAGTCCCACTCTCTCATTAGCCTAAGAGGGATTCAATTAGAGGATCAGTGGGGCTTAAGGAACAAGAAGTAATTACAAGGGTAAAACAGTATTTTGACCCAGTTGTAATTACGAACAACTTGTGAAGGATCGACTTACTAATTATGATTATATCAAATTGACAGAAATATATCTACAGTCAGGAGAATGTAGCTACTAGGCTTTAGTGGAGTGACCCGGTAGTTAATGAATATTAATTAATTAGGTTAAAGAGTTTAACCGGTTAATTTCGGATCGTTGGAGCTCATGATCTGTAAGTCCATTAGGTCCCTTGTTAGCTCGTGAACTAAACCTTATAATAGTATACTGAGACAATTTGAAGTATTCAAATTTAAAAAAAAAAAAGAGCATTTTCTGATTTGGTTCGTTTAATTGTGAATTAGATGAATTAGAATTTTTAATAATTTAAATGTGATTTAAATATTATACCAGTGAATAAAGATTCATCGAGTTTGAAATTGTTGAAAAAGTTGAAACGTATTAATTTAATATAATTAATTAATTGGTTAATTAATTATTATTTAAATTAATTATATTAAATTGAATTTTTTATTTATGAAATCAAAATTGATTTCTCAAATTTTCAAATTGAGAACATAACTTTCAATTGCATGGTGAAGGAGGAGGTAGAGACCTCTCCTTCACATGCAAATCTCTTCAAAGCACCTTATTCACCTTTGTGTGTCTTTTAGCATGTGTACTTGAGTTGTATGTATTCTCTTTAAATAAGGAAGAGAAAAAGCTGAAAGATGTTGGTTTTTTTTAAAGAAAAACCTTACGGGAAGGAAGATTTTTTTCTCTTCCAAAATTGTGTTTTCAACACTTTATGCTCATTTTTTTACTCAATTTGGTTCCCACCATCTATTCTAAGGCCTAAGAATAACGCAGAAACTTTGATGGTGGTCCATGAACAGTTCGTGATCAGTTTTTGGAGGTTCTCGGGGACAAATTTTGAGCTACAACAAATTGATGTAAGCATGTTTTTCCTTTGTATTCAATTCATCCAAGCATGTTTTTCCTTTAAATTGATGTAATTAAAGTGCTTTGCATCCTTTTAAAGTGCTTTGCATCTGTTTTTATTTTCATTGCATGTTTTCTAACTCCATCAGGTATCACTTTTCTTTCGTTTAACAATTTTTCTAAACAACACTCCATAAACATCTTGATAAAACTTAGTAAGAAAACCTAGCTTCTACTTTCCTCTCCTTCTCTTCCTCTCCTTGTTGTGAAATGATACCATCCGCAACCCTTCCCTTATTTGTCCTTCTCCTTTAACCTTCCATCAGCGAACTTCAAACTTCGAGCAGTACTGCAGGTTCATTTGTGTGTGACGGTGGAAGATTCAATTTGTTGAGGTTTCAGTGTGGACCAACTACGGTGGCGCTTCCCTCCTCTAGCGACAATCAGTTATGAGTTTTGAGTTACTCACTTCGTAACGAGTTCAAATGTGTAGGATTAAATTTATTTAGATACTAACCAGCAAAGTTTTGAGTCGTGTTAGATAAGAATAAATGGTATAACACTCTAAATTCATTTTTGAACTAATTTTGAGGTGATTTAGATTTGTCTTTAATGCTTGAAAGCTCTTATTTGTAGGTTCTAAGTAGTTTTAAAACTATTTGGGTACATTTCAATAATGACCCAAGTTCTCGATGAGTTTTAAGTGTTATTACCCCATTTAAGTGTTAATTCAATTTACATTGTTAGTGATAAAAGATTTGGAAATTAGATTCTAATTTAATGAGAGATTTGAAAATTTGAATTCAAGTTATAAATAATTTTGAAGTTTTAAATTAAATTAGGAGGGAGATATTTTGGATTTCGAAGTTTTTAGAGTCATAAAAACCTATTTTTGTTGTAGTCCAAGCTTGAATGCATTTCTTCAAATCATTTTGGCATGTTTAATCTGCCTTTATTCACATCAATTAATATGCATTTATGTTCAAATCATTGTCATTTTTTAAAAGTACTAGTCTATTATCACATGCAATGCATGTGCATATTATTTAATTTTAAAATAATTTAACTTAAGTTAAAATTCATGTCAATTATTGTTAAGTAAGCTTTACCTTAGCGATTTTTACAAATATTTACCTTAGCGATTTTTACAAATATTATCTAGTATTGTTATTTAAATTTGAATTAAAATTAATTTTAATATGTTCTTATATCTTCTTGTTTATTTTGTCTGTGATCTGATTAAAAAATAATGGTTTTTTTGGTGTAAGAAAATTTTAAATTCTATTTTGAATATCAAAATTGTTTTGAGATCTTAAAAGAAGAAAACTTACCTTGAAATTTAAGATTATAAACCAGTTTTAAACAAATATATTTTTAGAATTTTTGCTTTTATTTATATCTACATGATTGTCTAAAGCATTTTTTAAATCCTTTTATAACTTTTTTTTATCAAACAAATTAAGGGTTAACATATTTTATGTTGATCAAATCGATATAATTATAAAATTAAGGATTATACTTAATGAAATGATTAAACTTTCAATGTCTAATAAATTACTAAATTAAAAAGAAGTGTAAGGGAGAGACCAAATGGACAATTCAAAGATGAAGACCTTTTAAAATTTAGAAACAAAGTTATATTAAACTCAATCTTCAAATTTAACTTATAAATTACTAAATTAATTTTTTAAAAAATGTAAATTAAACTTCGTGTCTATTTAAGTGTTTTCATGCGAGTCTATGTTTTCTATAAAAAATAATTATAATAAAAAGAAAGAAATAAATCCATAATAATTATGAAATTAGTTTGTCAATGATTGCTTTCTTTGAAAAATATTTTTTAACTGTATTATCAAATTCTCTCACACCATATTACCATTTTTGTACTATAGCAAAATATATTATATATAACAAACATTATGAAAATTGATGTAATTGCTAGATTATTGAAATCTAAATATTATAATCCTAATTAATTTAGATATACCTTCTTTTATTTATTATGTATTTTTCCTGTATATTTATATTATGTATTATCTTTGTAATCAATACACAGAAATTATGATTCAAATAAAGAGTATATATTTATATCATATCATAGCCTTAACTTTAGAGTCAACTTTCACGCCGCTGCTGACTAGATTCATCGCTGACCAAGTCAAGCGAACTCTGCTGCTGTCGTTTTCGTTCACAGATCTGACCGTAGATCCATTTTTGTTCCAAGATCCGCCGCAATTTCCGTTTGCAACCCATCTCCGTTCAATGCCGTCATCTTTGTTCGCAGATTCGTCGGCTCTGTTCACCATTTCCGTCTGCAACTCCGACCAGGCATCCGTCGTTTTCATCAGCAACCTACACGTAGATCCGTCAGCAACCCATCGCCTTTGTCTGCAACTTCGTCTAGACTTCCATCATCGGCAGCCCACACAGATCCATTAGATCCCATAGATCCGACGATTATATCAGTAACCCACGTAGAGATTCGTCGCCCAGCCGCCTTTTTTAGATTGTTTCAAATCCGAATCCGTCCTAAATCAGATCCATTTGACCGATCTCAGATCCGCCCAAAATCAAACTCGATTCTGCTCCATTGCTCACTCAATCACCTACTCAGAGTTATAGTTGCACAGATCTATGAGTTCACCTGCAATCCCCTTCCTCTTGTATTGATTTTCAATGGAGAAAAGTGATGTTTTGTTCCCTATTACCACTATACTTGACAGTTCAAACTATATCACGTGGGCTCATCAAATGAGAAATTTTTTAATTAGTCGAAAACTGTGGCGAATCGTCACAGGGGACATCACCAAAACTATAAAAAACACACCTAAAAAGGGTGGCATTGATAATGATGTAGAATAAGATCCGAAGGAAGATGCTAGATTTATAGAACGATTGGAGGATTTGGATAGCAAAACTCATAAAATAATAACTTGGTTTGGTAACACCTCTATTCCTACCATACATACTCAATATGATGTTTTTGACATTGCTAAAGAACTTTGGGATTTTTTAGCTACAAGTTTTCAATCCATTGATCTTGTTCATTACTATTAGTTACATGCCAACCTTGTTAGTCTTAATCAGGCAGTTGGGCAGTCTGTGAATGAATTTCTCGCTACGTTTTAGCCTATCTGGACACAGTTGGACCAAGCTAAAATCAGTTCTGATCATTTGCGCCTCATCAAAGTTCTCATGGAACTTTGCCCATAATATGAATTAAGTTCGTGCTGCCTTATTATATCGCAGTCCTCTACCATCCTTTGATGCAACAATCCAGGAAATACTGTTTGAAGAGAAAAGACTTGGCATAGTCTCATCTCAACCATCTGACACAACTTTTGCAACTGTTCACTTGCGACCTGCAACTGAGTCACTTTTTTTGCAAGAATTGTAAACTTCTTGGGCACAAATTTACTAACTGTCCTACCATTGAGTGTAGGTATTTCCACAAGCGGGGCCATATTCTAGACAAATATCCTACTAAATCACAGGTCACGTTAAATCAAAAAACACTTTTAAAACTAGTTCTACATCTGTTGTTGCTGCTGCCTCTGATGTTCCTTCTGCCCCAAGTCTCCAGATCAGTGACCTTCACGAGTTACTGAAACAAGTGATATCTTCCAGTTCTATTGCTCTTGCTGTCACACCAGGTACATCTTACCTACTTGATTCAGCCTGTTGTAATCATATAACCTCCAATATTGCAATATTATCATCCACCACCCTTGTCAAATCTCTCCCTTCGATTCATTCTGCTGATGGTAATCACATGTCTATTTCTCACATTGGCACAGTTGATACACCCACCATAAATCTTTCTGACACTTATCATGTCCCCAATATAACATTTAATCTAGCCTCAGTTGGTCAACTATGTGAACTTGGTCTAACTATTATTTCTCTCCCCATGGTTGTCAAGTTCAGGATTCGCAAACGGGACAGGCGATTGGTACGGGAAGCAAGGTAGGAAGATTATTTGAGCTCACATCTTTTCAACCACCTCATCTTCCATCTATTGCTGCTGCTGCCACTGATACTGGTGTATATCAATGACATCTCCGTCTTGGTCATGCATCATCTGAAAAACTACGCATTTTAGTTTCTGTTGGTAATTTGAATAATGTTTCTAAATTCAGTTCATTTGACTGTTTGCATTGTAAACTTGCAAAACAACCTGTTTTATCCTTTCCTATTTCTTCGTCATTATGTGATACACCATTTGGTCTAATTTACTCGGATATTTGGGGTCCTGCTCCTACTACTATAGTCAATGGTTATAAATATTTTGTTTTATTCATTGATGACTATTCACGTTTTACATGGATATACTTCCTTAAAAACCGTTATGCTTTATCTCAAATTTACATTGATTTTGCTTGTATGGTTTCCACCCAATTTTCTTGAACCATCAAAATTCTTTGAACAGATAATGAAATGGAGTATAAGGACTCTCACCTTCTATCTTTTCTTGCCCAACAGGGTGCTCTTATTCAACGTTCCTGTCCCCACACCTCCCAGTAGAATGGTCGAGCTGAACAAAAACATCGCCACATACTAGATTCCGTTCACACTCAACTTCTCTCCGCAACTTATCCTGAAAAATTTTGGGGTGAAGTTGTTTTCACGTCTGTTTACATTATTAATCGTTTTCCCTCCTCCGTATCAGTAACTTGTCTCCTTTTGAACGGTTATACAGTACTCCTCCTTCGTACTCCCATCTTAAAGTCTTTGGATGTGATTGCTTTGTTCTACTGCATCCCCATGAACATACCAAACTTGAACCTCGTGCCGGTTTGTGTTATTTTTTTTGCCATAGTTCTGAACATAAAGGATATCGTTGCTCGGATGCCATCTCTAAACGCTTACGTATCTCTCGTCATGTCACCTTTTGGGAACATCACATGTTTTCTAGTCTATCCTCCTTTCGTACCTCCCTATCTAGCTCTTAATCCTTCTCCATTAATTCCTCCTCTGATCTATTTCCCACTAATGATCCTTTACCTGGCCCTAAGTCTCACATACTACTCGTCTTCGAGCTCAATCAATCTATCATTGATGCGCCCTTGGATTAGTCATCTACTCCCAGGGCTGAGCCTGAACCTACCCTATTCATCGATCCACTTGGGTAAGAGAAACTCTCTTCATCTCAAAACTATCACTGTTTTTCCACCATCATGTTTTTAGTTGAACCTTCTTCGTATTAGGAGGCCTATACTAACCCTTTGTGGCAGCAAGCAATGAATGAAGAACTTCAGGCTTTAGAGAAAACTCATACGTGGGACTATGTTGACCTACCTCCTGGCAAGAAACCTATTGGCTGCAAGTGGATTTGTAAAATCAAAACTCATTCTGATGGATTTATTGAATGATACAAAGCCCGACTAGTGGCCAAAGGCTACTCTTAGGAATATGGGATTGACTATGAGGAGACATTTGCTTTAGTTACTCGAATGGCATCGGTTCGCAGTCTGTTAGTAGTAGTTGCTGCCAAATAATGACCCCTTCTCTAGATGGATGTCAAAAATGCATTTCTCAATGGCAGTCTATTTGAAGAAGTATATTTGAAGCCACCTCCTGACACTTCTCCTCCCCCTTGGAAAGTCTGTCTCCTCCGTCGTGCTCTATACGGACTGAAACAAGCTCCATAAGCCTGGTTTGCAACCTTTAGCTCTACCATCACTCAACTTGGGTTTACCTCCAATTCGCATGATTCTGCTCTATTTACTCGTTAGACTCCTCATGGTATTGTTCTCCTTCTTTTATATATTGATGACATGATTATTACAGGACAAGATCCTGAAGCCATATCAGACCTACAATGTTACTTGGGAAAGCATTTTGAGATGAAAAACTTAGGTTCACTTAGTTATTTTCTAGGACTCGAAGTCTCACACTTTGCTAATGAATATTATTTATCTCAAGCAAAATACGCCTATGATCTTCTGGCTAGATCCGACATCACTGACTCCGCCACATCCTCAACACCATTAGACCCGAATTTTCGTCTGACTCCCTTTGATGGTGTTCCTCTCAAAGACCCCACTTTATATAGACAACTTGTTGGCAGTTTAATCTACTTAACTGTCACTCACCCAAATATTGCTTATGTTGTTCATGTTGTTAGTCAATTGATCATGGCAGCTGCTCGCACTATACATTTTACTGTTGTGCTTCGCATTCTACGCTATGTCAAAGGTACTCTGGGTCATGGACTTTAATTCTCCTCACAATCATCCCTGATTTTACCTGGATACTCTAATGCTAATTGGGCGAGAGACCCCACTAGTCGTCGTTCCACCATCGGTTATTGCTTCTAGTTGGGGGATTCTCTTATCTCTTGGCGTAGCAAGAAACAAAGTGTTGTTTCACGTTCCAGCGCCGAGTCTGAATATCGTACACTTGCTAATGCAACTTCGGAATTACTATGGCTTTGTTTGCTCTTTGCTGATGTGGGGCCCTTCAAAAAACTTAGGCACTAGATATTCAAATTGGTCATTTTAGTGCCTAAGTTTTTTAGAGTAGGTTTAAAAGATCACTCAACTAATAAATCTAAAAAAATTTTTTAAAAAATTGATTAAATATATGATGTGGCAAGATGATTCGAAAAAAATATATATTTTAATCTTTCTTAATTCTTCATATCCTCTTTCTTCTCCCTCTCTCTCTTCACTCTCTCCTCTATCTCCATCTTCTCTTTGTTACTCATTTTGTTTAAGTAAGTTTTATTTTTTATTTTTACTTTTTTGTAAATTAAAATAGTTGAACCGTAAAACTATTCTTGAAAAAAAAAACACAGAGCAAAAACAGTAAATGCAAATATATTTGTAAAAGAAAAGACCAAAAGTAGTAAACCCAACAAAAAAGAAAACAAATAGAAACACAAAAATCTGGAAAAAAAAATTAGAGAATCAAAATAAAAAAGAAATAGAAAATTAATAAATAGAAATTAGTTAGACACGGTAAAAAACTTGTTTTTTGTTTTTAAAAATAAGAGTAAGATGGAGAAGATGGAGATGGAGGAGAGAGGACAAGAGAGTGAAGAGAGAGAGAGAGGAGAAGAGGAAGAAAGAGGAGTTGAGAGAGAAGTTAGAAAGATTAAAAAATATATATTTTTTCCAAATCAGATTGCCCCATCTTACTTTTAATTGATTTTATGTTTAAATTTAATAGATCTATTAGATGAGGGACCTTCTAAACTTATTATTGAAAATTAAGGAATTAAATGACTAATTTGAAATATTAGAGACCAAATACACCTATTCTTGAAAATTCAGAAACCAAAATGACATTTTTCTCTTTTTTTTTTTTTTAATTTGAAAGTTAAATCACTCATTTCAACTAAAAATAATTATTGAGTTTAATTCATTCTTTTTTCTTATAATGATTTTAATTCTTTCATAAAAAAAATAAAATAGATAAATAAAATATCATGATAAAATCGAAACGTGGTTGATTTCGATTATGCTTCTCATTTTTAATACATAAAAACATCCCAAAAAAGATGAAAAAGCAAACATACTAAATTTCTATCATCATATGGACATTTCTATCGACACTTTTAAAATTTTCATGAATTCAATATTGATATGGAGAGTAAATCAATCTTATGAGTAATAAAATGTAACTATGATACATATAATCTAAGTAATAAACTTATTAAAAATCATAAAAATATTTTATATTATTACTTGAAAAAAAATTTATTTTTAGTTTATGAATTTTTGAAGAATATATGGTTTTCTTTAGTTTTCAAAAATGTAAATTTTTAGTCCGTTTCTAAATTTTTAAGAATATATTTGAAAAGTGAAGTACTTTTTTATTATTTAAAATAATTATATGACATTTTAAATTACAAAATAATTTTATTTAAAATACATTTCATAATTATATAATTACATTTTAAGGTCTCTATAAAATTATTTTCTAATTTAAAATGTCATATAATTATCAAAGATGGTTTAAATCTATTCTTAAAAACTTGGAAAAAAAAGAAAAAAGAAAAAACACTTTATGAAAATTTAGGGACCAAATACACCTATCCTTAAGAACTCAAGATACAAGAATTGCATTTTAAAAACTCAAGGGCCAAACTTATCTATTTTTCAAAACTCAATGACTAAAAAAGTAATTTTTTAATTATTTTTTTTTAATTGTTTGTTTTTTTTATAATTTTTCTCGAAATATCTATTTACATCGATATTTTTATTAACATTTTTGTAAAATTGAGACCTCAACATTGACGTAAATGAAGGAAAAATTAAAAGAAAAATAGTTATGAAAACATAGTTTAAATACTATTTTGGTCCCTACACTTTTTTATTCTTATTCAATTTAGTCTATGTACTTTTAAAATATTCAATTTGGTTTATGTTCTTTCACATTTGGTTTTATTTGGTTCACGTAATTTCAAAATGTTATTCATTTTGGTCTATATACTTTAAAAATAATGACTATTTTGGTTGTTTAATTTTCACTTTCGGCTCATTTTTTTCCCCTAAACTCTATATTAAAATTTTAGAAATAAGGATTAGATTGGGCACATTTTAAAAGTACAAAAAAAAAAAATAATAATAAATAAATATTTTGGAAGTACAAAAACCAAATTGAACTAAAGTCGAAAATACAAAACGAAATAGTATTTATACCAAAAGTCATCATCCTACTTTGGAGATGAGATTTATATTTATAGTGTTTATATTATATTTTATTTGACACTAGATAAAGATAGAGTAAATCCCCACTTTTTTAAAGACAAACATAACAAACAACGATATAGCTACCACAAACAACCACACTTAAAACCTCTAACCAACTTAGGAAGAATATGGAATTATTCAAGAATACATATTGAATGCTAAGATTACGCATTGAGTTTTTGGTAGTAGATCTATAATAAAAAAAATGTTTGTGATTGTTACAGAAGAAATGAAACAAAAGATACGGTAGAGAAAAATTCCTATACTATGATAGTATGAAAACCCCCCACTATTCTATACCGCGTCAATGAATTTTTAAAAATAAAGTGGACCAACTAATATTAATGTAAAATCCACAATTATTTATGAAATCGGACTTATGTGTGAACAAAGAAAATATGATAATCACGTAATATTAGAAAAATTTGTGAAAAGAATATTATCCATCAATGACTAAAACTACATTTTCTTTTTATGATTTTCTTTCATAAAAGAACAGAAATATATTTTGTTTTTAGAAAAAGGTCATGGATCGAAACGTGATTGATTTCGATTTTGCTTCTATTTTTAATATGTAAAAAATCCCTAAAAGAAAAAGAAAAAAGAAAAAAAAAAAATTTTGTACAATAATAGCAAGAGTCACAGGCCCGTGATTTTGTATCAATGCATTGGCCCAATAAGCGCTTTACACGTACGCAGGTGATTGGGGCTTCACTTTTGCATTGCCCATTGCTCGAAACGTGGAAGCCAGTAAACTGTCGTTGAAAAGATCTCCCAATATTAAATTTATTTGGTCACCTTTTTAATTTTGATTTCTTTTTATACAAAATAACGTTTTTAGATGCCAAAATAATTAGGTTTAAATTGCGTCTTAAGGCCTATTAAATATCAATAATTTAAATGTTTGAGATAATTAGTAATATTTGAATAGCTAATATTATGGTTGAATTTGGATTGAATGGAATAGTCCAAGTATAGCAAATCATTTATTCAATCAAATTCAATCCTATTTAAGATAAGGAAAGATTCGTCTAATCCATTCTTAAAAGTAAAAAGTAAATTCTATTTCATTCTCCTAAAAGTACATAATTATAACTTCATATGAGATCTAAAACTTGAGATAGATTTTGATATGGGATTTAAGACTTGAACTTTTGACTTTTTCTCTATTATCTAGTTCTTTTACTAACTTAGACATTGGAGCCATTTTTTTTTCTTTGTTTTGCAGGCCATCTCTTCTTCAAATTACTAATTTACCATTGTTGTCTTTGTCACGTGAAGATCTGCATTTTTTCCTATCCAAAATTTAGCATCATAGATAAGATAATTAATGTTTGGAAGTTAAATATATGTATTTAATTTACCAATTTTGTATATAGAAAACAAAATTAAATACTTAATTAAATGTAAGAGAATAAGTAATGTACTCATAAATTAAATTTAGCATTATTTCCTATATTATGGTATTAATTAATTATTTAATCACTTAAAAATAAAAATAAATGAATATTTTTAGATTAACATTATTAAATATTTATTTAATGATTTACCTTAATTAAATAAATATACATTAATTAGAATATTAATAATTTAAAATTATTTTTTTATATTAAATAGGGAAGATAACATACCAAATTTATTATTTAGTATCATTTATAATAATTTATTAATTAATCATACTATATTTTTTCTATTCATCTTTAGATACAAAAATCTTTGTTTCATGGAGGGTACTAAAAACTCATATCAATCTCTGTTGCATGGAGGGTACTAAAAACCCATATCAGGTGGTGTTTAAAGTTCCCTCGATAATAATGTCATGGATTTTAAAGAGTGAAATCATGTGAAACAAACAATGATATTTAACAATGATATTAAATGTCTGTCTAAAATCTCATGAAAAAAATTGTGAAATAAAGCCTTAACTGGCCATTTGGATCATATATATTGTTTTCATAGGTATTGATGTTCAATATCTGGGATTTAATTGTTTAGGTTTTAAATGTTTAAGAATAATTAATGTATGTGTTTGGATATGCAAGATAATTAATGTATGAAAGTTAAATATAAGTGTTTGATCTACCAACTTTGTATATACAAACTAAAATTAAATAATTACTCAATTAAAGGTCATAAATTAGATTTAGTATTATTTAATATATTGTTATATTAATTAATTATTTAATCACTTAAAATAAAATAAATGATTATTTTTATATTAACATTAATTAAACTTAATTTAATTATTTAAGTTAATAACTAAAAATAATAAATAAATATGAGTTACTTAAAATGTTAATAATCAGTGATAAAAATGTATATTAATACTTAATATAATCATTGTAAATGTAAATGGTGAAATTTACTAATTATAAATAGCATATTTATATTTGATAATGAGTTAAAATCAATAGTAATGGTTAATTGATATTAATTAATTAATTAGACTTATTTTTTTATTTTTTTTATTTTTTAGGTATAAAAATCTTACATGTATGGAAGGTATTAGAAAGCTTAGGTTAGATGGTTTTTAAAATTTCTAAATAATAATATACTAAGTTTTAAAAAGTGTCATTTGTGAAACAAACAAAAATATTAAACATCTATCTAAAATCTCCCGGCAAAACTTGTGAAACAAACGTGCTCTTAGTAGTTGGAAATTAGGTTATATTTAAGGTATATTAAACGATCTTTGTTGCAACATAGTTGAAATTAAGTTTCGATGAATTTTTGATAAAATTAAAGTCTTTTGACCCAATGGTCATGAGTAACTTACTTCAAATATACACGTTAGTTTAGAAGCAAGTAGTCTTGATTAAATTATTTTGTGAAGTGATTTGAATCTTACTTCTCGATAGTTTTGATATTGATCATCAACGTAAAGATAGTTTTATCTTCATCATTGGATTGATAAAATATGAATTTGGGGTTTTAATGTGTAGTATTCACATGGGTTCAAATTCCATGATGTTGAGTTCTTATATTATTACTTGCATTAGGTTTTTTTTTTTTTTCATTATTATTTTTTATAATACTTATTTATTTATTTATTATTATTATATTTTTTTTTACCCCTGCACTAGGGTTTCTTATTAGACTATTTTGATCCTTGTTTGCAAAATTTTAAAATGAAGTTTAGAAAAATAGCTAAAAGTGAAAATTAAAGTAAAAAAATATTATTTTTTAAAAGTACATGTACCAAAATAGAGATTTTAAAAATATATGGACCAAATTAAAAGTATATAAAAAAAAAACCTTCATAGTTATACAAAGTAAAGTCTATAGCCATAAAAAAAAGTATTAAACTACGGTTTCATAATTATTGTAATTTAAAAAATTTTCCTTTATATATGAACTTGAAAAAAAAAATTATTTTGTATGTTCTTAGAAACTTTTACATGTTTTTCTTAGACAAAGTGTGACTTTAGGTGGTTTTGAGGGTCAACATGAGACTTAGATATTTTTTTAGTTTGTTTCGAGATTGAAAGTGTCACTTAGGCATTTCTTAGAGACTTTTTACGTGGTTTATTCATAAACAAAGTATAACTTAGCTACCTCTAATTAACTATTTTGGTGACTAATTTGCACTATCTTTATGAACTGGTATATATAGTTGCAATCATTTCTTTTTATGAACTAGTATATGTATAGTTGTCAATTGTCCCTCTATATTTTGTTAGCTCTTTGGAAATGAGTATATGTTTGTTGCTTCCAGTTTTGTGAGCCCTTCAATCACATATTGTATAGATAAAAAAAATGTCAAATGACTTGATTTACATTTTCATCCATTAGATTATGATTTAGATATGTTATTTCTTTATTTTCATGTGCTTATATATTGCATTATTTTATTTGATAGATTTTATGCCTCTACGGTCTCCCGTACAAGATTTCATAAAGTGAAAGGTAATATTCAAAAGACGTTCTTTTTGAAACTTTAGTCTCAAAGTGCTGGATTCGATTAAGTATTGAAGTATTATGACTATCCTGTAGTTATGGTAGTCACACATTAGTTGTATTGATAAATTGTTTGGTTGTTTATGGTGCTTCTTGCTTGTTCAAAACATAAACTTGTTGAGTTTATTCTATTAGGTGTAGTTAAATTGTTTGTATTTCATAATTTGTTTTTTACTTGGGTGTCAAATTGAGGCCTTAAGCACTTTTTTAGTTTATTTCAAGATTGAAAGTATCACTTAGATACATCTTAAGAGCATTTTACGTTTCTATGGTATAATTGCTTCAATATTTGGTTTTGTTGAAATTTGATCATTTCTTAACCTTGTTCTTACTCTCATGTTTTTATGTTTGAAACTCGATCTTTTTCAGCTTTAACTTGCTCTGTGATTCTTCAAATTATTGCCTTGCAATGTCCTTTGCATTAATTTTGTTCTTGCGATGTTGAGTTCTGAACGATCAAAGGATACATAATCCCCGTGTTACAAAGATTTTCTTATTTGCTTCTTTAATCTGTTTATTTAATTGAAATTTGATTTGGTGCTTTAGTAGGAATATGCTAATTTAGTCATTACTTTTCTAAAGGTTATGAGATCGATGACATGCCCCTTCTATGATACATTATATTTGAAATTTCATTATAGGAGTTGATGGAACTATCTTAGGGTTGTTGATGTGACATCCCAAATTTTCAAGTAATTTGTTTTTCTAAAAAATTTATTTTCTTGAATTATTTGGTTAGTTGTTTAAATTTTGAAGCCTTAATTGGATTATGTTGAGAAAATAATTCAATTTAAAGTAATCGTGATAAAAGATTTGGATTTGATTCAATTAGTGGAAAATTGAATTTATTTGGGAGAGATTTAAAAGTTGGATTTAAATTAGAAATTGGATGAGATTTAAGAACTTGATTAATTTAAGAAAATATGAGGATAAGTTAGAATTGAATTTAAGTTGGGGAATTGATTTGTTAGAAGATATTTTGGTTAAATAAATTATTAAGTGGTGGTTGGAAAAGATTTGATTTGATGGGTTGAGGAATATTATATTAAATAAGTTGTGTTTTGTTTTGGGAAAAGGAAAAGGAAAAGGCAAAGGAAAATGAAAATTTAAATATATATATTTAGGGTTCTGGAAAAGGAAAAGGAAAGAGAATTTAAAGAAGTATATATATATATACTTAAGCCAATCTTGGATGTCAATGGATTTGCAAGTTGTTGCCCAGCTGCTCTCTCTGGCATTATCTCTTTTTGTGAGTTAGATTTCAAGACTTGGTTAGGTCAGGACTGTTTGGGTAAGTATTGTTGATTTTCTCGTAATTTCGTGAATTGGTTTCAATTGTTGTTACTCATTGAGGTTGGATTTTAGATTCAGGCTTTCATGGATTTTGGAATCAGAAACAAGCTGTCCAAGCGGGTTTAAGGGTCCATTTTGGTTGGACTTATTGTTTGAAGTATGGAAGAAGATTGTGGCTTAGTTGCACTTTGGGGTTTTATCTCAACCATTATGTGAGAATTGGCTGCTTGGTTAGCTATTTGCACCTAGTCTCAATGTAAGTGGTCTTACTACCTGAACCGCCTTCCCGCCATATGTTTAGTTGCATGATGAGTAAAATTTCTAAGCCCCATGTGAGATAGCATGCTTGTATGAAATTCCCATGTTTTCAAGGATGTATGTGAAATGCATATGCTTGTATTATGAGATGTTTGTAAACAGCGCTGTTAATGTATGAATTCATGGAAGGAAAGGAGTGAGAATTGAATTTGGTCATGTGTGCTGGGTAGTGGTAACTCCCCTACGTCGGTTGGATGTTCACCAGAGGTTGTGGTCCTTTGGGGTCACCAGAGGTTGTGTTCCTTCGGGTTCACCAGAGGTTGTGGTCCTTCGCGGTCACCAGAGGTTGTGTTCCTTCGGGTTCCCCAGAGGTTGTGGTCCTTAGAGGTCACCAGAGGTTGTGTACCTTCGGGTTCACCAGAGGTTGTGGTCCTTCGGGGTCACCAGAGGTTGTGTTCCTTCGGGTTCACCAGAGGTTGTGGTCCTTCGGGATCACCAGAGGTTGTGTTCCTTCGGGTTCACCAAAGGTTGTGGTCCTTCGGGATCACCAGAGGTTTGTGGTCCTTCGGGATCACCAAAGGTTTGTGTTCCTTCGGGATCACCAGAGGTAAGAGTTCCTTCGGGGCTCCAGAGGTTTGTGGACATCCAAAACCAACTGTAGGGCGAGTATAACCAGTTCCCTATAAAAGTGTGTTAGATACGCATGTCTTATGATTGATGCACTTAAAGGACTTGGGTGCCTAGCCCGGCTCCGGTAGTGGGGTCACTTACTGAGTAATATAATTGCTCATTCTTTCATCTTATTTTTTTTTTCAGGTAAGGGAAAGAACGTGCTGGCAAATGACAAGAGGAATCCTTGATGGCTTCACGGGACCCGCAGTAGCTTCCGCTTAGAACTACATGTTTTAATGAGTTTTGTTAAATTGTCAAATTTTGTTTTGAAGTTTGCCTTTTATTTTGCATGTGGATTCCTGTTCATGAAATTTTATTTATTTTATTAGGGGTACCCCGAACCAAAATTCTCTTTTATATGTTATGCATTGTTTTTCTTGAATTTAAATAACCAGAAATTTCCATGGAAAGCATTGTTTCTTTCTTACGAACCGCACAGTGTCTTTCTTGAAAATTTGCATGCATTGAGTAATGGTCCGTTTAGATTGTATTAGTCGGGTCGTTATAGTTGAGTTGTGCTTATTTTATTATTTCTAAGATTTTGGTGGGTTGTTGCATACTTTTGGCTAAAAGCAATAGATGGTTCAAAGTATGTTGTAATTCTTTTATTCACAATTGACTTTTGTTGTTTGCTTGGTTAAGCACGTTTGCTACATTTTGATTTTCTTTATTTTTTTCTTCACATTGCTTTCTTTTCTTTCAGTCTATCTGTTGGCAATATCAATTGAATTGGATAAGTTGTTGACATTGGAAAGATAAAACTTTCTTTCATTATCACCATTGTCAATATTGATGTGCAGAATTTAACTCTAAAATGATTTTTTGTTTTCTTACTAGGTTTTACATTTCATCCTATGAAGGTTGAAGGAATACTTTTTGTCGTGCAAGGAACTTATTGGTGGCCAATAGGTATATCATTTCTTACATGAGGACCATTGCAATATATTTTCGATTGAGTTGACAATCTTTCATAAGGATCATTGCAATATATGATATTAATTAGAAGATTTGATTATGCGTGTTGTAATGTTGTAGGTATAGGTTACAAGAATCCATCGAAGGAATGAAGTTAGAAATAATAGATGTGTTTATAAGATTTTTTTTGTAGGGTTAGTGGAAGAATTTTGATGGAAATGTGCTTATTTGTGCTTTCTTGTAAAGCCTATATACTAATTGTTATTAGTCGAACTGTTTGTATTATCAACCTTATAATGAATTTATATATGTGTGAAATTGTTATATGTTGGGAAGTTGTTGGTCTGTATAAGTATAATTAGTTCATTTTGAAGAATATATGTGTAATGATAGAATTCAACGAAATAACAATAAAAAAAATGTATTTCATTGACAGTAGAAAAATGTCGTTAAATTTTTTTTGACATTTAATAACTGTCATGAATGAACATAACAATACCGAAAATACGAAATCCCAAGTCATGGTTAAGATACTATTGACAATTAAAAAATGTCGTTATAATTTCTTTTTGATAACATTTAATAAGTGTCGTCAATATGCATAACATTACAGAAAATATGAAATCTTCAGTTTATCGGTGATAAAGATAAAAAGTCATAATATGCTAAAAAAATGACAAATAACATTGTTGACTATCGCATGAATAAAGGACCACCTCCCTTCCCTTCAAATAGTCATTTCTCCAAATTACACTTGAGCATATCGCTTGTCTGAAAGCTTAACTACGAAATAGTTATCGTTTCAAATTACACTTGAGCATATCGCCTATCTGAAAGCTGAACCACATAATAGTCACCCTTTTAAATTACACTTGAGCACACCATATGTCAAAAAGCTAAACCATTGATGGATACCACCATGACTACATCGTCTTTCAAGGTCTTCTACTTCCACTTCTTTGACATGGCTAATTTGAAACTTGGCTAAGATACTAGTTTGTTAGGGACAACATATCTCTAAATATCTTCACATTGGTATGATATTATCCACTTTGGGCATATATCCTCATGGCTTTTATACCAGTTTGTTAGGGACAACATACTGCCACAATGGTATGATATTGTCACTTTGGGCAAACACCCTCATAGATTTACTTTTGGTTTCACCTAAAACGTCTTATATTATTGGAGATAGTTATCCTCCTTTGTGCATTGTCATCCTCTTATCTATCGCCTAATGTGGGACTTTGATTGCATTCCCAACATCTTTGTTTCTTATTGTTGGGAGTTACCTTTAGCAAGGCTTAAGCCCATTGAGAGGGCTCAGGACAAGAGAAAACTTGGGAGACCGTGCGTCCTAAAGCGAGAAAATACGGTCTCATTCTTTTGGTCGGTCTAGTCATGCTTACTTCATTTCACTAAAGTAGAAATGGGCGAGTCAGACTCACTGGGTACGAACCTTGCAATCTCAACAACTCCACCCACGCTGACAATGCCAACATAGCACACATCTTAAGTGAGTGTTAGACGATGGGTCCTATAAATAATCTCATTCTACCACCTCACGAGGTATGCAATATCAGAATGTCAAGTCAAACTAAACACTTCGTGTAATAACTTAGGAATCGTATAGTGGAATTGACAAAAAGAAAGATAATTATGCATTGTGACTTTGCATTAAATCTTTACAAGTGAAATAATAATCTCTATTCTAGTGTTAATAGTGGTCTCCGACTTGAACTATAATATTATATAAAGGAAAAATATAGAACTATTACCCCCCACATAGTTATTTAAGTGTTGACATTAGTTGGTTAACATGTTACGACTTTGTGTTAGTCCCAACATTTCTTGAATGTATTTATATATCCCTATAAAGATCGACCTCACTAGCTCGCACTAATATAAGTATTGTCAAGGATGCTTCTATTAACAATAACATTCCACTGATAAGAGATACAAATTTTCTTTAGGAGTGTTTATAGAAAACTTAACTCTTTAGAACATTATAAGAGAAATAAACTTACATAACACGGGTGAATTAGGTAGGTAAAGATTACATTTTTACGGCAACCTTGTATTTCATTTTCCCCTCTAAACTCAGTTATTAGCATCTTTGATTACTAGGTGGGTATCCTAATATATGACTATGATAATCATAAAGGCTTCAACCCGTCCCTCATATGTTTAAATTTTGTTATTTTTATACCAAAAATAGAATTAACCTAGACTAATAATAACATGAGAATCTTCTAATGATTTATGACTCATCAGTAAATTTTAGTAAATTTTTGTTTTCATTTATAACAAAAATATTTGAGATTAGTAAATCAACAACATATAGGCTAATAATAATATAAAAATCTTCAACTGATTTGTGATGAACGCACTTATCACATTCATTAAGTTTATAACCCGCTATTTAACATGCAATTAGAATCAAATTTTAGTGTCATTATTACTTTGGGGCTTAAAATTTTTGTTTTCATTTATAACAAAAATATTTGAGTTAAAGATTAGTAAATTATCAACATACAGGCTAATAATAATATAAGAATCTTCTGTGACGGACGCACTTATCACATTTATTAAGTTTATAACCCGCTATTTAACGTGCAATTAGAATCAAATTTTTAGTGTCATTATTACTTTGGGGCTTAAAATTTTTGTTTTTCATTTATAACAAAAATATTCGAGTTAAAGATTAGTAAATCATCAAATATAAGCTAATAATAATATAACAATCTTCTAATGATTTATGACAGACGCACTTATCACATTCATTAAGTTTATAACCTGCTATTTAGCATGCAATTAGAATCAAATTTTTAGTGTCATCATTATTTTCAGGTTTGTTTTAATTAAGCCATATAGAGATTTTGTAAGCTTATACACTTTGTTCTCTTGCCCAAGTTTTATAAAATTTTTAGGTTGATCCATATAAATTTAATCTTCTAAATCACCATTTAGAAAAGCTATTTTCAATCGAATTCATTGATGACTATTCATGTAAAATATCGTAGCAATTGCAATTAGCAATCTGATTATCATAACTAAACAAAAAAATATTAAAGAAGTTTAAATCTTCTGCCATAAATCTAGCTTTATACTGATCCATATAAGCATTCGATGGCCTATTGATGACTGAATTGTGGAACTGCAAAGTTGGTTCAATCATTAGGGTTAGAGTTAAGTGTATGTATACACTGTCAGCAAGTGGAAAGTATTCCAATTATTGAAATCCCCCCCAGAGGCTATTGGCAAATTTAGTTTAATTGATAAATTAGTGTAATTAAAAAAGTAACAGTAGTAATCAAGTAAATAAATAATGATAATTGATTGGTGAAAAGAAATGTAAATAATTCAATGGAAAATATGAGATTCAAGTTAGTTTCAGCAACTAAAGCAAAATAATGCATAGAATGCAACCACATTTCAACTGTATTTTACTAAGATGTCGTGAACCACATTCAAACTTCTACTCAACTTTTTTTTCAAGTATCTTTCCAAGTTGATGAACTGAAACCCATGTTGCCTAAAAAATGAAAACTTTTAGAATAGAAAAGTCATCAATCCAGTCAAACAAGTGAAAATATTCCAAGTATCAAGTTCCAAGAGGGTGGATATAACAAAATTCTCAAATTGAGCAAAACTTTTCCTCAACAAAACAAGTTTCGTAACTAGTATGATTTTCTTTAGAGAAGTGTCATGTTGTAATAAAAGATAATAATGAGAAAGAAGATATTCAAACATGTGTGTGTCCAATGGAAAGGAAATATGACCTATCATGCAATTGTAATTTAACACCTATTCAACCTTCTAAAACTATCCTTAGGAACTTAGATGTTGAACCTATGTCTATAGCTAATGTGAACTTAGTTGAATAAAAATACAATTCAATGGTTCTAAAGATTTTGTATAATGTCGAGGGTAAAAAACAAAGTATTATTTTTAACCTTTTCTCATAGATTTCTTTTATGAAAACTAAGTTTTATCTAACCATTTTGATATTAGATTCAACTTTTTTATACTAATATTTCTATTTATTAGACTCAACTTTCTGTCAATTTTTTTTTTTTTTATATTTTTCTATTTATAATAATTTAATTTTCTAAGAAGATATAAAATAGAGCTGAAATTTGAAAGTTAGAACAAAAAATATAGAAGTGAAGGTAAAGATAAAAAGTGCAAAAACAAAAAAATAAAGAAGAGAAGTGCAAAACGAAAAAGAACAGGAAAAGTCTGCTTCACTTTCTTCTATGTAACCTAATTTATATATTTGTCAAGAAGAGTTGGGGGTAATTACAACCTTAATCTCCTAAGGCCATGTTTGCAATTGTAAAAAGATTTGTTTCTTATTTATTCATAATTCAAAGAATTAGTGTTAACTACTTTTTCTTGAAACGTATTTCTTCTACTAATAAAACAATATAGAAATTGAAATCTTTGAGCTCCAACGAGTGGTTTTCTCCAAGGAATGATACTCATTTTTTTTCTTTTTTTTTTTTTTTTATGTCGGCTGCCCTTTTTTTATAGGTATAGGGTTTCTTCAAAATTGGATTGGCCAACAAATTATTGTCTAATAAGGTTGAAATTCATGCAAAATCTTTCCAAAAATGGCCAACTTCATGAATCATGTCCATTTGCAATTCTAGTATTTTCTCCCTTTTCCTAAATAAAGCCATAAAAATGCAAGGATTAATATATATTCTAGAATTAAGGACTTTCAAACATGATCAAATGGTATAAGCTTATCTTAACTCAATTTGGCAAATAATCTAAAGTTCATTAATAACTTAGGTTTATAAGCTTGATAAGTTCAAGAAATGAGACTTGTTGAAAGCCTAAGCAATTAAAGTTACCTTTCAAAACTTTCAGTGCCTAAATTAGGACTTAGAGAATTTAACCTACAACTCTTGTAGTACTCCTTGTGTCTAAGATCGCGTGTTGTTTAATATTTAGGGTCTAAATTCTATATTTTCTAGTAAGATTTGCTTGTTTTAAGTGGTTGCCAATTCAAATTAACAAGATTGATCATGCAATTCAATAGGAAAAATGATAACATGTTTAACGCATCCACATACAAACTTAGTTTGACATGGATGAAATATGAGAATTCTTTAGTAAACGATGAACCATAAATACAAAATGTCAAGGGTGAAATAAAAAAAGAAAAAGTAAAAACAGTGAACTAAATAACAGTCTCAAATCTTTAAACTCTTAAAGAAGTCTTGCTTACTCTATCCAAACTTTCTATTTACCATTTGAATGTGAAGGAAGCGACTTGCCATATGTATTTTCACGCTTGTCTCTTTGAATCTCAAATTTATTCTATAAGGTGTACCCTATTGCTTGGCAAATGTAAAAGTAATATTATCAGAATAATTATAAAAGTGATTAGCAAACCAATTTAGAAGATAGTACCAACAGTTGTAGTAACTTTTCTCAAGCATATTAATTTTTTTTTTTTTTTTTTTTTTTTTTTGTGTGTGTGTGTGTGTGTGTGTTTCAGGAACTCTTCAAGTCTGATGTTTTTAGTATCAATTTTCTTGAAGTTGTTTTATGTGAGAACATAGCTGATTTTGAAAAGATTAAAGTAGAAGAGGAGTCAAAAGAGACACATTATAACTCTTGTTTTTCCACTTTTGATCAAACTTCTTCTAAATGCATCTTTTCATTCCAAGTTTCCAGAAAACGACAAAAGAAGAGGCATCATTTTTTCCAAATCGTTTCCAACCAGCTTGTTTTGGCCAATTTTTTTTTCTTCCTTTTTTTAAAAATACAATATTAAATCTATTTATCCCTAATCTTAATTATAGGATAAGGTTGTGCCATCTCAATTATTACATTTCAGACGAAGAAGAAGAAGAAGAAGAGGAAAAAAAGAAAAAAAGAAGCCCCTCGATCCTCGATAAGTCGTTTGGACAAGAATTTAAACAAATAAAAAGAAAAAAAAAAAAAAAAAAAAAAAAAAAAAAAAAAAAAAGAAAGAAAAGAAAACCAACGTGCGGAAGGGGCAAAATGGACATTCCATATTTTATCGTAAAACAAAACCGGTGGGAAGAAAAAAGAAAAGCCTGGAAGCTGCTGTTTAGTTTATTTTAATTTTAATTTTATTTTTATATTTAATTATCGTTTTTCTCTGGATTCCTCAAGTCAGACGAGAAGAAGAATTTGAAAAGGACGTAAAGAAAGCACCGAGAGACGAAGATGGACAGGTGCCAGTCTTTCTCCATTTCAGTTGTCCTTTTCGTTCCATTGAAACCCTCCAACAGCAACACCGTCTTTTTTTCAAACACCTTTCGTCCTTATTTAACACTCTCATCATTCTGTAAGCACCCCTTCTCTCTCTGGATTCTCTGTTTTCCCCATTTGGATTATTGCTTCATGTTGTATCTTCTTTTGGAGCTTTCTGTATCTCCATTGACTGAGTTTTCAAGCTTTTTCCATGGCCGCCACTCCCAAGAAGTTTGCTCGTAGCCCCAGCATTAGAGAACGTGTCGAGGATACACTCTCCGCTCACCGCAATGAACTTGTGTCTCTCCTTTCCAGGTCTCCAATGTTTTTATATCCTTGCGCTTGGAATCGTTTGAGGAAGAAGATTGTGTGTGTTTGTGTGTTTGTGTGTCTCCTATTTGTCATTTTCCACTATTTTTCTGGGATGATAGTTCAGGCCGGGAGATGGAACTAGCTTTTTTACTGATGCTTTTGTTGTGGACTTTGAAGGTATGTTGATCAGGGAAAAGGGATTTTACAGCCCCATCATTTGATCGCTGAACTTGAGAATATAATTGGAGATGATGGCTGCAAACTGCACCTTTCCACTGGACCCTTCGGCGAGATCCTCAAATCTTCTCAGGTGATGATTAGTGATGTTACGTATCTGTGTTCTTGTGGAACACTAGAAGTCATTTTAAATTTGTCCATTGGGCTTTGAATGTGCTGTCTGTCGTTTTAGTTCTTCTGGTTTGTTGGATCAGAATCTACAAATGAAATTTGAATATAATGGTTGACTTTATCACAGGAAGCTATTGTTCTGCCGCCATTTGTTGCCATTGCTGTTCGCCCCAGACCTGGTGTCTGGGAGTATGTCCGTGTTAATATCTACGAACTGAGCGTCGAGCAATTAAGTGTATCCGAGTATCTTCATTTTAAAGAAGAGCTTGTGGAGGGACAGTATGTGGTTTTTATTGATTGTAAATGTTTTCTGAACGACTCATTTTCGGATCCTTATACCTTACAATTCAATCAATATTTCTATTGAGCTTATTTTCTCTTTGTCTTTGCATGATAACGTCAGGTTTAATGAAAATTTCGTACTTGAGCTTGACTTTGAGCCATTCAATGCAAACTTTCCTCGCCCCATCCGATCCTCATCCATTGGGAATGGCGTTCAATTCCTTAATCGTCATCTGTCATCGATCATGTTCCGCAACAGGGAGTCATTGGAGCCATTACTTGACTTCCTTCGAGCCCACCGATACAAAGGGAGTGTAAGTTCACTGAATAGGTGTTAATTGCTTTATTTAGCTTACGGGATCAACATTGTGCCATCATTTAAACTTATGCTGTGAATGAGTATAAATCCAATTTTCAAGCTCATGTGATGAATCGGGATCAACATTGTGCTATCATATAAACTTATGCTGTGAATGAGTATAAATTTAATTTTCAAGCTCATGTGATGAATGTATAGAAGGTGAAATATGGAAAAAGCACCAGTCTGAATCATGATTGAATGTCTTCTAATAATTGTTTTGTGCAGGGAATAATGTTGAATGATCGAATACAAAGCCTTCCCAAACTACAGGCAGCATTGTCAAAGGCTGAGGAGTACCTTTTGAAGTTGCTGCCCAGTACACCCTATTCTGAATTTGAATATGTGTAAGAGTATTCCCCCTGCTCATGTGGGTACTTGATTTTTGTTATTAGAAAGCAGCCTGATGATCCTTGGAATTTATTTATGATAATGATTGTGCCAGTAACTGATATTTGCTATTTCCCTTCGTCATCTCATTCAGATTACAAGGAATGGGTTTTGATAGGGGTTGGGGTGATACAGCAGAACGAGTGCTAGGGACAATGCATCTTCTCTTGGATATCCTTCAAGCTCCTGATCCTTCTGTATTAGAAACATTTTTAGGGAGGATCCCAATGGTGTTTAATGTTGTCATTTTATCTCCACATGGTTACTTTGGTCAGGCCAATGTTTTAGGTCTGCCAGACACTGGCGGGCAGGTACCAGAAATTTGTTTTTTTTTTTTTTTTTTGGCACTTCTGTTTATTTGTTCCCTCTGATTCAGATCTCTCTTTATCTTTTGGCTTCTGCAGTTAAATAGATGAGTACCTAGACCATCATCAGAAAATGCTGAAAGTAATAACTGTCTTTTCCTTTTTGCAATTTCAAATTTCCAGGTAGTTTATATTTTGGACCAGGTACGTGCTTTGGAGAAGGAAATGATTTCTAGAATTAAGAAGCAAGGGTTAGATGTAACTCCTAGAATTTTAATTGTAAGTATGCTTCCTTTCCCAGCTATCATGAGTAAAACTTAAGTTTCCTTTTGATGAGTAAGAACTCAAATTCTTTTCTTTATTTATATCGATACCTCTAATTTTTTTGTCAGAGTTTCTATGTAATCTAACCATGTAGTGGGCTATTGTTTTAGGTTACCAGGTTAATACCTGATGCAAAGGGAACTACATGTAATCAGCATCTGGAAAAAGTTATCGGAACTGAGCATTCACACATTTTGCGTGTTCCTTTTAGGTCAGAAAATGGAATTCTACGCAAATGGATTTCAAGGTTTGATGTATGGCCTTATCTAGAGACCTTTGCTGAGGTAATGTGCGCAATTCTGTATAAAGGATCAACACTTGTCAATCTTGCTATTCACTGATATCTATATGTTTGTACAAACCCTACTGCTTAAGTGAAATTATGTAACTTTTTTACTTCTGTTAATGCTTCATATTTGATCACCAGTACAGTGCTTTTTTGCACTCATTTCGTGTAATGATGTTGTGAATGCCATTACTTTCTGTCCACCCGATACACCTTTTCAGTTGAACCTATAATCTGTGGCATAAATGCCTATTTGAATTCCATCACCACTTCTTTTATCCCTTCCGGTGTCTGTATCAACTCGCAAGCCATAAAATTTTGTACTATTGATTTATCAGTTCTTATATGTGAGTCAGATTTGTGATATACCACGTTACTTGGAACAGGATGCAGCTAGTGAAATTATAGCTGAGCTGCAGGGTATTCCGGATTTTATTATTGGAAACTACAGTGACGGAAATCTTGTTGCTTCCTTATTGGCATATAAAATGGGAGTTACTCAGGTACTTTAGGTTAGGATAAACTTTTGGTATTTCTACTTTTTTGTCATTTATTGACATCTGATTTGCAATGTTCAGTGTACCATAGCTCATGCGTTGGAGAAGACAAAATATCCGGAGTCAGACATATACTGGAAAAACTTTGAGGAGAAATATCACTTCTCATGTCAGTTCACTGCTGATTTAATAGCCATGAATAATGCAGATTTTATCATCACCAGTACATACCAGGAGATTGCTGGAACGTATGTCTTAACTATTTTTATGCTGCTTGATTCCTTGTGTCACCAATTTTGCCAATATCATCGCCCTGTCAGTATTGAAGGTTTAAGTGTCATTGATATGAAACCCTAACAATTTGAAATTAGGAATCCTTCTGTTATGATAACCCCTTATTATCACTTGCTAAACCACGCAAATCTATTTGATTTCAATTCCAAGGGCAGGATTAGATAGGATTACTTTGTGATTGAAGACTGGGAGATTAGGAGAATTGATTCGCTAATTAGAGTTTGAACACTTGACAAATAGTTGATCCATCTTTCATTTAACCTTATATCAAGAATTGCGAAGTCGTTATGAAACTCTGTCATCAAACCCAAAATGTTTCATTTTAAAATAAATTGATACGTACAGTGATCTAATCATGAGCTAAACCTAGTTTGTTTAGCTTATTAGCTAAAAGATCCCATTTCTCCTGAAACATAACATTCCAATTAATTCGACTCAATAATGAAATAAGAAACCTAATTAAAGTCTTAACTTTGACCCAAACATAAGCACCTTAAAATAATAAATCTTGCTAACATAAAGCCCCATTTCTTTTTCTTGTAGCATCATTTGATTGAAAGTATAGAGCTTTTGTTCATTTTTCCTTCCTTGACCTCCCTTTATTGAGTTCAGTTCACGGTTTGTGTGTGGGAATTAAAAGCCAATTGTAGTTACTTTGCTTGAGCATGTAATTGGCCTTGGAGCTAAGGCAAGGACATCCTGATTCGTATCCGTTGTGCAATTGGTGTTCTCTAATATACCTTTCAATGATGTACAGAAATAATAACTTACAATCTTTTTCTGGAGCCCTTTAAGAAAGACTTCTTTCCCATTTTCAGTCTTTGAATCCTCATCCCTTTTAATTCACTCTTCCATCGTTGGTTAGACATTAATTCACTCTTCCATCTTTGATTAGACATTGATATTGCCCTATTATAACTTCTACTGTAGATATTTTCCATGAATAATTTTAGTAATCAACTTGGTTACAGAAGATTTGGGATTTGAGATGAGAGATGTTTGATAACTTGAAAGAATAGATGTTCAGTGCTAATAAACTTATTCACAAAATTTGCGGAATTGATACTATCTTACTTGCAGGAAGAATATGGTTGGTCAATATGAGAGCCACACTGCCTTTACACTTCCTGGGCTCTATCGAGTTGTCCACGGAATTGATGTCTTTGACCCAAAGTTCAATATAGTCTCTCCTGGAGCAGACATGACCATTTATTTTCCCTATACTGAAAAGCAGTTGAGACTTACAGCTTTGCACGACTCACTGGAGAAGTTATTATATGACCCAGAACAAAATGATGAACATGTGTAAGTCTCTCTTTTGCCCAACTTTCTCATTCTGTCCATGCATGTCAGAAATTTGGTGTACAAATCGCTTCAAAGAAGCACTCTCCACGGTTAATTCTATGCGGGAACAAGATTTAAGTTCTAGTTCATACTAAATGGAAAAGACTAATATTTGCTTTGCATGTATACAGTGGCGCAATAGATGATAGGTCAAAACCTTTGATCTTCACCATGGCGAGGTTAGACAAAGTGAAAAATATTACTGGATTGGTTGAGCTGTATGGCAAGAATGACAGACTGAGGGAGCTAGCAAACCTTGTTGTCGTTGGTGGTTATGTTGACGTGAAGAATTCCAAAGACAGGGAAGAAATGAGAGAAATTGAGAAAATGCATGACCTCATGAAAAAGTACAAATTACATGGTCAATTGCGTTGGATATCGGCTCAAACAAATCGAGCTCGTAATGGCGAGTTATATCGCTATATTGCTGACACAAGAGGTGTATTTGTACAGGTTGGTGATCATAAAATTAACTTTTTTTTTTCAACCTCATTTCTTTGAACAGTATTAATCCTCGGCTTCAAAATTTTCAATCTGCAGCCAGCAATTTATGAAGCATTTGGCCTTACCGTTGTGGAGGCCATGACTTGCGGGCTACCAACATTTGCTACCTGCCATGGTGGTCCTGCTGAAATTATTGAACATGGCATATCTGGATTTCACATTGACCCTTATCATCCAGACCAAGCTGGTGCTCTTTTAGTAGATTTCTTTGAGAAGTGCAAGGAGGATCCGAGTCATTGGATTCGAATCTCTGAAGCGGGGCTCCAAAGGATTTACGAGCGGTAATATGCATGTTTATATTTGAAATTTACTGCTTACCACTCATTATGCTGCTGTGGAAAATAATTCTCAATATGCCGTTGTAGGTATACATGGAAAATTTATTCTGAACGACTGATGACCCTGGCTGGAGTTTATGGTTTCTGGAAGTATGTTTCGAAACTTGAAAGGCGCGAGACGCGTAGGTATCTAGAGATGTTCTACATTCTCAAATTCCGTGATCTGGTAAGTATTATCTTCATGATTGAATGCTACATTTTATCTTTAGCAAACCAAGTTGTATTCATGTTCTTTTCTTCATTGTCTGCTAATCTGATGGTTTTTATGACAATCTTATTTGCTTTTGTTGCTTTAGGCAAAATCCGTTCCTTTGGCAATTGATGATCATTGAGGTTATGGTGGTAATGTGAAGTTAAAGCTACTTTACAAATGTGTCATGCTTTTGAGTCTGTATAAAAATAAAGTTATAGTTTGTGTATGTATGTTTATGTGGAAGAAGTCATCTTGTATTGTATTATATGTGAAAGCTAATTGGAGATGTATTTACCTTGGGCTTTTAGATCTTTTTTCTTTGTTATGATCTTGATTCTTGACTGACTGCTCCCCACCTTATGGGCTGTCTCATAATAACTGTCGTTATTGGACGTGGATTCAAAAATTTTACATATCTCTAACGACCACTAGAAATAAATTCGAATTGTTTTCAGAAACAGTGAATCATGCTTTCTTTTGAACCATTTTTTGAAGCTAAAGTTGCAGTATTAAAATTGGCTTTTGGGAGGAGGTTTGACTTCAAAAATATTAACTTATCATAACTAGGATTATTGCAATCGGTAGAATTTCTAGGTTAATAGTGCAAACAAAGAAATATATATATATAGTAACATTTTCAAAGAATTGTTTGTAAAATCTATTAGGATAGACTTCTACCAGTGATGTACTTTATCATAGATTGATATTAAGAGCTTAATTAGTGATGTAAATTCAGGTTTTAAAAACTTACTTCCCTAGCTCAATGGTCTAGTTTCATGGCACTGGAAATATATTGATTTATCATAGATACAAGAAGTGAGAATGTAGTCATGAGTAAAGAGAAATCACGTGGAAACACAATTGGTTGTTAGTGGAAGACTTTGCGTTCAGTCAATTTTTGAAAGGCAAATTGGTCTCTCGAGAACTCTTGATGGTGCACCAAAGTAACGTAGGTTGAGGGCAACCCTCTCTTGCCTTCACTTTCCCCTTCTTAGTATGAACCTTGAGTTATGTCCATCCATAAGTTCTTATGTTTTATGATTCACTATTTTCCTAATGTTTTTAAAAGCTGATTCAAGTTTTGAAAAAAGAAAAAAGATAGTTTTTAAAATGTATTAGTTGCACAAATAACAATCAGTCTCGAAATAATAAAAGATGTAGCACAAGGAAAAACATCCTAGGGATATGACACAAAATTAGTGCCAGATATCATTGATAGTAGCTATCATTTTGCGCTTCTATCGGTTTTCTCATTGAAAGCTATCACTAATAGCAATTATTAGTGATAGCCACTGATAGCTACTTTCAATTGCTAGCACTGATAGCTGCTGTCAGTGATTGCTTTCAAAATTGAGAAATATTAATACAACCTTGAAATAATGAGACTTGAAATATTAGCTTTCAAAAATTTGCTATAAGTTATTAGTGGATACATTTTTATCAATAAACTTGAAATATTACTAATGAGGACTTTCATGAGTAGTTGTCAACTTTGGAAGGAAACTATTAACTTTCAAAAATTAACATTTAAAGCTATAACTAATATAAGTCTAACTATGAGGGGTTTTTAAATGACTATCATTGATATCTACCTAAGCTATATCATCAGTATCATTAATATTATTCATTTAATTGATATATACCTAAGTCATGCACTAATAACTTCTATTAGTGGCTATCACTGATAACTTCAGTCAGTTGCTATCACATATAGCTTTTAGCAGTGGTTATCAATGATAGACTTTCATCAAATAGAATCAACTTTTATATCATTGATATCATTGATATATGGATATCACCTAAGTTCTATCACTGATTTCACTTATATCGTGGTTATCGATGATAACTTCTATCACTAATAATATGCTACTAGAGATAACTTTTGTCATTCCCTTTTACGATCAAATAATATGCTATCGTTGGTAGCTTCTATCCTTGATGACATGCTATTAGTGATAACTTCTACACATCCCACTTACCCTTTAGTTCGAGATTCAACTTTATTAATTAAATTCACTAGGTTGATTATCAATGATAGACTTCCACAAGTGGCTATTAATTGTGGAAGAAAATCATCAAAGATCAAGCTATCAATGATAGCCACTATTAGTGGCTATCATTGATAGACTTACATTAGTAACTATCAGTTTTGAAAGATTAACACTCAAAGCTACAGTGACTATTATTGACAAGCTTTTATCATGATTAGACTTTTTATCACTAAAATAGACTTCTATCGCTGATATCTACCTGAGTTTGATATCACTGATACATAAATATGACTGATATTTATCTAAGTTCTATAATATAATATCATTGATAACTGATATTACTAAGACACAAATATTTAGTGAATTCTTTTTTAACATTTAGAAACATGAGTGATAACTAGTG
Organism: Citrullus colocynthis; assembly: GCA_031780015.1. Classification (NCBI taxonomy): domain Eukaryota; kingdom Viridiplantae; phylum Streptophyta; class Magnoliopsida; order Cucurbitales; family Cucurbitaceae; genus Citrullus; species Citrullus colocynthis. The sequence goes on along the minus strand of QLSR01001496.1, from coordinate 78,919 downwards.
AATTCTTCAACCAATGATGGAATTCTTTGAGTGATTGAGTTATAAGTATATTAGTGGGAGTGACTAAGTTATAAGTATATTAGTGGCTATCACTAACAACTTTATATTATTATGTCATAATAATGAAGTCTATCACTGATAGCTACTAATAGATTCAATAAATTTTAGACTTTTAGTTTTGTCTTGAGCATTTACTAATAAATTAGTATATACTAGTTGATAAAAATCTGTAAGTCATAGACTTTTATCGTTGATTAAAGTAGTTTGCCAATGATACAAGCCTAATATTGATAGACTATAATAGACTTAGTCTATTAGTAATATCATATGCTATCAGTGATAAAAGTTTATTACTGTAGATTTCATACTTTTGAAGTCCTATAAAAAGGTTTCATTTTTTGAGAAATAAACTTGTTTAATAACTATTCTCATTTTTTATTTCTAATTCCTAAGAAATGTTTCCAAAAATGGTACAAATTTTAGGTCTAAAAAATTAGTTTCTTTCAAATCCATTTCTATTTGCTATTTATATTTAACATTTCGTTATAATAATCAAACTTGATGATTGGCTTATTGATGTTAAGTCACTTATGAACTGTCCAGTTTCAAATCTTGGGTTTGAAACCCGATCTTTTAAATTACTTTTTAATCTTTCTAAAGAAAAGGAAAAGAAAAAAGAAGGGATATTTTCAAAAATAGAAACACGGTTGAATATAGTAATTACAAATATAAAAAAATTTTACTTTCTATCTGTGATTGACCGCGATAGACCCAGATAGACATTTATCACTTTATTAGATAAACACGGATAGATGTCTATTTGCGTCTATCACGGTCTATCACAGATAGAAAGTGAAATTTTATCATATTTGTCAATAGTTTGATGTTTTTTTTTCTATTTATAATAATTTAAAAAAAAAAAGGAAGAAGAAAATATGAGGAGATTAGGAAAAAGAAGAAAGAGAATAAGAAAATATGAGGAGATTGAGAAGATTGAGGAGATTGAAGCAAAAACAGAAAAAAAAAAAAAAGGGAAAAAAAGAAGGGGAAGAAGAAAATATGAGGAGATTAAGAAAGGAAAAAAGGGAAGAAGAAAATACGAGGAGATTGGGGAGATGGAAGCAAAAATTGAAAAAAAAAATAGAAAATGAAGAAGAAAATATGACGAGATTGGGAAGATGAAAACAAAAGTTGCAAAAGAGAAGGGAAAAAAGGGGGAAAAAGAAAGGAAGGAAGAAAAGAAGTTGTGTAAGACAATGTATGACAAAATTGAAAATCACAAAAATTCAAAAGTTGATTGGTCAATACTTGCTATATTTGCAAATATTTTAAAGAGGTGTTGTATTTTTAGATTTTTATCTTATTTTGCTATTTATTACAAAATTGAGAGGGAGCAGCCCTAAGTTCTCCTAAATTTTTAAAAATAGAAAACTAAAAATGAAATTGATATCTAAGTTTCTAAAATGTGGCTTAAATTTTGAAATATAAAATTTGAGAAGTCTTTTAAAAAGTAGATGACACTAGGGGTGTTCAAAAAATCCAATCAACCAAGCCCAACCCATACCGTTTAACTTGAGTTATCAATTCATTTGGATTGAATTGGGTTCAAATTAATAAAAATTTTATAGGTTGGATTGGTTTATGGGTTCAATCAAAATAATCCAAACCAACTCAAACCAACCTGAACTTAGTAATTCTAAAAGGTTTTTCTACATGGAAGACCTTCGATATAGCCCAATATTATATTTATGTCTATGTCTATGTCATCCCCTATTACGCTGGTTATTTTAAAAAAAAGTTGGTGACCTTTTACATTTTAATCCTCCTACCAATTAAAAAAGAAAAAAAGAAAAAAGAAAAAAGAAAAACTTTTCAACTTCCCATGCTCACGTGTTCATTTTAGCGGATTTTAAATGTTCTCAACTATTCACAAAACGAAATAAACTACCCTCTACTTGCAATTGGAAACCATACTCTTTGTGGAAGGAAGGAAAAAACCGACTAGCACAATTTTCCTGATTCTTCTTTATACTGCACCTCGTCGTAGAAGACCTATGGTTTCCGCAATTTTCGATTGTCGGTTGTTCCACCTTCTCTTCTGCGTCCCACCGTTGGACCTCACGATCGCACCGTCACACTTTCTCTTCTGCAATTTTCCATTGCCGGGGTTCCACAGTCCACGCAGAATGTAATAAGAGATAAAAATTGTTCATTATTGAGTAAATCTTGTTCAAATTGAAGTTACTATTAGTTAGAGTTTGTATGTACATTGGTCCAAAAACATACATGTGAGGTTAATGGTCTATAAATCGCAATAAACGATTTGTTTGGGTTAAAAACTGAGAATGTCGATTTATATGTTGCATTATTTCTTCATAAGGATATTTTTCTTTTTTTATATTTTATTTTTTGTAATAAGTATCGAACATATACGTTAGTATATAGTAAATATTTTAGGTATGATAAATGGTTTACTGACTGGTTTAGGTAGATCAATATTGAATTGTATATTTCTTGTTGAAGTTATTTTTAGTTGGAAGAAATATATGTTGAAAAAATGAAAGGTTTGTCATTATTAAACTTTATTTGTGGCATTTAGTGTGATTTTTGGGTTTTGTGTCTTTTAGTTTTTTGTAACCAATAGTGACTCTTGAGTTATAGGAATTATGTGAGTTATGAGCATTTGATAACATTTATAACTTTAAACTATTGACATTCCTATGGTTATGATTGTAAGCTTATATAAAGGCATGCTTAGTTGAATGGAAAATATATATCTCTCATTCTCATATTTGTCCTCCACGTTTTTTTTCCTAATATAGTGGTATCAGAGCTAGTAGAAAATATTGAGAAAAAAATGGCCAATGATGGGATAGGTTCACTTCAACTACCAATGCTTACCAAGCTCAACTTTGACAATTGGAGCATCAAGATAAAAGTGTTACTAGGAGCACAAGACGTGTGGGAAATCGTGGAGAGCGATTTCCAAGATGTAGAAGCTGGAGCCGGTCAAGCGCAAAGAGATGCGTTAAAAGAGACAAGAAAGAAGGACAAGAAGGCATTTTATGTCTTGTATCAATTGGTGGACGAAGACACATCTGAGACCATCGCCAATGTGGAGACGTCAAAGGAGGCATGGGACAAGTTCCAATTGACTCATAGAGGAGCCGATCGTGTGAAAAAGGTATGGTTGCAAACCTTACGTGGTGAATTTGAATCTTTACAAATGAAGGAGACAGAGGTGATAGCGGAATATCACACAAAAGTAATGACTGTCGTCAACCAATTGAGATGGAATGGTGAAGAAATCACCGATGTTCGTGTCATGGAGAAGGTTCTATGAAGTCTAAATACAAAGTTCGAGATTATCGCCACGCGATCGATGAGATACAGGATCTCGAGAACATGACAATTGAACAATTTATAGGCTTGTTACAAGCCTATGAGGAGAAAAAGAAAAAGAGTATAGAGCAAACAGAGAACGTTGAACAACTTCTCCAACTTAAAATCAAGGAGGAGAATAGTCGTGGACGTGGAAGAGGTCGTGGTGGTCGAGGCCATGGTGGAAAAGGTGAAGCCAACACCAATGTTTCTTAAAACTCGTCTGAATCCTTAAGAGGAAGAGGAGGTCGAGGCCGTGGAAGACGTGGTGGAAGGTCCGGGAGAGATAAATCTCAGCATCAGGACTAATCAACCGCTAGCACATCAAAAGCCCATCAAGGGCAATCCAATTATGTAGAGGAGAATGGAACCTTATTTATGGTTTCAAAGGGAGAAGAAGAGAGTCAAGATAGTATGTGGTATCTTGACACAAGAGCCTCGAATCACATGTGTGGAAAACACAAGATGTTTGTGGAGTTGAACGAGATGGAGAAAGGTAATATTGCTTTTGGAGACAATTCTTTAGCCGCCATCAAAGGAATAGGTAAAATTTTCATTCGGCTAAAAAATGGAGAAAATCAATATATCACCAATGTTTATTACATTCCCAATGTAAAAAATAATATATTGAGTGTAGGACAATGTTTAGAGAAAGGTTTTGAAGTTCAAATGAAAAACAATTGTTTTTATTTGAGGGATAATCATGAGAGATTTATTGCTAAAGTCTCCCTAACCAAAAACCGAATGTTTCCTTTGAATATATGTAATGATGTTCCAAAATGCTTGAAGACGTGTTATGAAGATCTCTCTCGGCTATGACATCTACGGTTGGGGCACCTAAATTTTGGAAGTCTAGAAGATTTGTCAAAGAAGAAAATGGTGCGAGGTTTACCATACATTCATAAGCCAAACCAAGTGTGTCAAGGGTGTTTGCTTGGCAAACATCATCGAAGTAGTTTTTAGAAGGAGTTTATGACAAGAGCAAAGAAGCTTTTAGAACTCATCCATGCCGATATGTGTGGAATGATCAAACCAGAGTCTCATGGTAAAAGTAAATATTTTCTTCTTTTTATTGATGATTTTTCTAGAAAACATGGGTGTACTTTTTGAAGGAAAAATCAGAAGTATTTGAAATTTTCAAGAGATTTAAGCCACGTGTGGAGAATGAAAGCAACCTTACAATCAAGGCCATGAGAACCGATCGAGATGGTGAATTCACGTCAAATGATTTCAAACAATTTTGTGATGAGAAAGGCATCCGACGTCCGTTAACAGTCCCAAGGACATTGCAACAAAATGGCGTGGTGGAGAGGAAGAATCGGACAATCTTGAACATGGCAAGAAGCATGCTAAAGACAAAGAAGATGTCGAAGGAATTTTGGGCGAAGACCATAGCTTGTGCGGTTTATTTGACAAATCGAGCACCAACCAAAAGTGTGTTTGACAAGACGCCTCAAGAAGCATGGAATGAAAGAAAGCCCGGGATTGGTCACTTCAAGGTGTTTGGGAGTATTGCATATGCTCATGTGTCGGAAGGAAAAAGGACCAAACTCGATGATTGAAGCGAGAAACTCATCTTCATCAGCTATGATGCAAGTTTAAAGGGTTATTGTCTTTATAATCCTTTGAATGAGAAGGTAATTATTAGTCGTGATGTTGTTTTTGATGAGGAAGCCTCTTGGGATTGGAATATACAAGAGGATGAGTATGATTTCCTTCCATATTTTGAAGAAGACAATGAAAATGAGTCGATCAGGGATGAAATGGGTGAAAGTTTGCCCATTCCAGTGCCACCTCATTTGACCGATCGATCATCATTTGAAGGTTCATCCAGCGATTCAGAAAACGAAATTGGCCCAAGAGGAACTCGAAGTCTACGAGAACTTAATGAGGTAAATGAAAATCAAAATGATATTATTCTCTATTGTCTTCTTGGTGATTGTGAGCCTATTGGTATCCAAGAAGCCATTGCAAACAAAAAATGGAAGGATGCCATGGATGAAGAAATTCGAGCGATAGAGAAAAATGACACTTGGGAGTTGACCAAGCTTCTGAAAGGACACAAACCGATCGGAGTGAAGTGGGTATACAAGACAAAGAGAAAAGCCAATGGCGATGTTGAGAGGCACAAGGCAAGACTAGTGGTGAAAGGGTATAGCCAACGACATGACATTGAAACTATTCGTTTGATTATTGCTTTGGCAGCCCATAATCATTGGAAGATACATCAAATGGATGTCAAATCGGCGTTCTTGAACAAAATCCTTGAGGAAGAGGTCTATGTGGAACAACTATTGGGTTATGAAGTCAAGGGTGAAGAAGACAAAGTGCCTCGATTGAAGAAGGCACTTTATGGTTTAAAGAAAGCACCAAGAGCATGGAATTCGAAGATTGACAAGTATTTTCAAGAAAAGAAGTATATGAAGTGTCCTTATAAGCATGTCCTCTATATAAAAATGCAAGGTGAAAGCATACTAATCATTTGTTTATATGTTGATGATTTAGTATTTACCGGAAACAATCCTAGCATGTTTGATGAGTTCAAAAGAGAGATGACAAAGGAGTTTGAAATGACAGACATTGGTCTCATGAGTTACTATCTTGGGATCGAGGTCAAACAAGGTGAAGATGAGATTTTTATATCCTAAAAGGGCTATGCTAAAAAAGTGCTCAAAAAGTTTAATATGAATAATGCTAATATAGTTGGAACACCGATGAAATGTGGAGTCAAAATCACCTAGCAAGATGGAGGAGAGAAGGTAAATTCTACATATTTCAAATGCTTGGTTGGAAGTTTGAGATACTTGACATGTACAAGACCGAATATTCTTTATTTGATTGGAATTATTAGTCGATTCATGGAGGAACCAACAAAAACACATTGCAAAATGGCAAAAGGATACTTCGTTACATCAAAGGAACGATTGGGTAATGGTCTTTCCTATGTCTCTTATAGCAATTTTGATATTATTGGTTATTGTGATAGTGATTGGAATGGTGATTTGGATGATCGAAAGAGCATTACGGGGTTTGTGTGTTTTATTGGTGAAACAACATTCACATGGATGTCAAAAAAGCAACCCATAGTCACATTATCAACATGTGAGGCAGAGTACGTTGCAACAACTTCATGTGTATGTCATGCAATTTGGCTAAGAAACTTAGTGAAGGAGTTGAAATTTCAAATGGAAGATCCAATGGAAATTTTTGTTGACAACAAATCTGCTATTGCTTTAGCCAAAAGTCCAATATTTCATAGGAGGAGCAAGCACATTGATACCCAATTTCATTTCATTCGGGATTGTATTACGAAGAAAGAAGTGGAACTCAAATATATCAAGTCACAAGACCAAGGGGTAGACATTTTCACAAAGCCCCTCAAGTTGGAGACTTTTATCAAAATGAGAAGTTTACTTGGTGTAACAAATCAAGTTTACAGGGGGGTGTTGAAAAAATGAAAGGTTTGTCATTATTAAAATTTATTTGTGGCATTTAGTGTGATTTTTGAGTTTTGTGTCATTTAGTTTTTTGTAACCAATAGTGATTCTTGAGTTATAGAAATTATGTGAGTTATGAGCATTTGATAACATTTATAACTTTAAACCATTGGCATTCCTATGGTTATGATTGTAAGCCTATATAAAGACATGCTTAGTTGAATGAAAAATATATATCTCTTATTCTCATATTTGTCCTCCACGTTTTTTTTCCTAACAATATAATGTTTTTTGATTTGTTATTAAGTAGTTAGCAAAGTTTTGTGGAACCCGTATAGAAAAGTTATGTAAATATTTCCTGAGGCCTTAAGTAACTATTTTATGTATCCTATTTGTCTTTTAGATATTAGAATTGTGTCGATTAAAAGTGTAGTTTTGAGCTCAAGTGTGTAATGTGTTTGATGAAAATTCCAAAATAAAATAAACGGTCCTTTGGAATCATTGTGCTTACTGTGAATGTGACCATCGAGGTTTTTTTATTTTTTATTTTTATTTTTTTTAATTTGGTGCTTACTAATTGTACTTTGGTATATAGTTATTTCAATATATACTTTGGTATATAGTAAATAAATTCCAATGTTATACATGGTTATGTGTAAACTTGTATAATATTAGATTATTGATTTCCTCCATTACGAATCATTTATAGAATAATGGTTCCAGTGAAACTACCGGTGAAAAAGGAAGATAGAAGACGAAGCGATCGACTTCTAGAGTCAACAAGTAGGGCAATATATAATCCACAAAGGAACAAGACTGATATCATTGACCCTTCATCTAATGGACGATTTAATGTAAAGCATATAAATCATATACAAGTGTACATTTATATCAATTTACTCATTTACTCAACATAATCATTTTAATTGTATAGGATGAGGACAAAAATTCATTAGCTATACTAATCAAAATATTAATGATGTACCTAATATTTATATTATTTAAAAAGTTTACATATTATATAAACTTGTAAACTTTTTTGCTCATCGTATGTATACACACAATTGTGCTTAAAAATCTAACATGGTTTATATACTTTGACATATTTTGTATGTATAGTTCGATATAGCTAATATACTACAGAATATAATCGATATATATATATACTGGTTACTTACCTATATAACTCCAAACTAGAAACCTCTATAGAAAAAAAAATGAAGAACTATTAACAACATGACTAAACATGAACATGTTATACTTCCAAATTGTACAATCCGTAATAGGCAAGAAAAATTAACACATAGAGATAAATAATCACCTAATATAGAAATAAAACAAACCCAAAAATAGCAAATCAGTTTGATGAACTGTAAAATGAAAATATTGATGGTGTGCAATTTCTGTGCTGAGAATGCAATTTTTATCGTGAGATTGCAATTTATGTGCTGGTCGGAACTGCAATTTTTGTGGTGAGAGTGCCGGTCGGACGTGGAGTCTCCAATCGGAGAAGAGTGCAAGTTTACGTTAGACCTTTTCGTCGAGTGAGTGAAGTTGGAGGTTGTAGTTTTGTTAAAAATAGATAAAAAAAATTCTTACAATAAATGAAATAATAACCATTAACCAATATTAAATGTATTAAATATGAAGATTGTCTACCAAATTTAAAGTCAACAAATGTAAACTAATTAAGGAAATAAAAAAAAAATCAGTAAATATTAAATTAATAATATACAAGGTCATAATGGTCCAAATTTCTATATAACTTCCTTCAATGAAATAATTCAAGATGAAAGTTTGTGAAAAATACGGGGTCAAGAGGATTTTCTAGGTAAATCTTCCATTCTAAAAAAATATGTTGTTTTTACTTATGGTATAATGATTTTTACATATATTTATTTTTATTTTATTTTATTTTAGGATTTTTTTGGTTAATTTATTCTCCAACAATTCCTAAAAATAATTTTTTAACACCTTAGAAAGAAAAATTTTATAATATAAATTGAAATTGAGCCGTTAATCTTAATTAAATATATGAAAATTATAAAATAAAATTTTTACATTTCAACATTTTGCTTATTTTTAGAACAAAAATTTAAATAGATGACCTGACTAACTCGAAACAACCTAACCCAAATATTTCATGGTTGAGTTTATTATTTAATAAAGACTATTTGGGTTGAAGAAATTTACAACCCGAACAATTGGATTAGTTCTCAAGAGTACTTTGACCCAATCCAACCCACTCATGAACATCCCTAGAAGACGCAATAAAAAGAGGGAAAAAAAAAATTAAACATAGTATTTTCAATTTTAGAAAAATGATTTAGTTGGTTACTCCATCAAATTTTCAAGAATATTCATAAATTATACTTTGTTTATTAAAAAAGTTAATAGAAAAATACCTTTTGGTTCTTATGTTTATCGTTGAGATCCTAAACTATTTAATTTTAGTCTTTGAGATAATAGAACCGTTAACGACTAAACAAAAAGTTGATTGGAGTAAATTTTAAAAAGAAATTGATGATGTGGCGATCTAAGTTATAAAACAAAATCCAAGAGACATTAGAAGGGGGCTCTAGAGCGGCACCAAAATAGTTTTTTCTCCAAAGTTAAATATACTTTAGAAAAAAAAATATCGTTAAGGTTGAGACGTTTTCAGAAATGTTCGTAAGGATGGACAAAGGAATAAGTTATTAGACAAATAAAATTCAACAAGAATATTATTGATGATTGGAAAAAGAAGAAAATAAATAATGCAGCTGTGGGGTTCGAAACCACGCGCACTTACGTAATATATATATATATATTCTCTTTTATATCTCATATTTTATTATCCAATTTATTATTTATTTTTATAATGTAATCAAATGTCTCGTCAGCTGTGGGAGAACTAAATGCCTTTTTTTCCCTTCTTCTTTGAGTTCAACTAAATGTTTCTTGATATATAAATATTTAATTTAAGTTCGTTGAATATTTATATATGATTTTAACTTCTACATTTTAAACTCTTATTTTAGCCTCTCTATTCTAAATATATATATATCTTTATCGTTATTTTATCTTAGGATATCATTAACAATTCGTGGCAAGTAAAATGTAGAAGTCAACCTAGAGTTGTAACATCATTTTTTCAAAATGTTTCTAAATCCTTTCATCGACTAGGCTTTGGTGATGATTTTTTTGTCACTTTTTTTTCTTTTTTCCCTCTTTGTAATGTAAATACAGCTTTAGCAAAAACTTAATTTTGTCGCTAATTGTGGTAGTTGTTCGCTTTCAACTTCTCTCTCCTTTTTCTTTTGTTAGTTCAAATTTCTTTACATTTGATTCTTATATACTAAAATTTTCATTTTTCTTATCCTTGTATTTTTTGGAAAATATTTTATCAAAATCGTGGCCATAAATAATACGGTTGAATGAGAAATTCTAGATCAATCACAAATAGCTACATATTTCACAAATTTATGCCGAAATTATAAATTATCAAATTTGAGACTAATTAAAAGTCAATACGTGTCCCAATTGAAATTGAAGATAAAAGTTGGTTGATCTCGATATTGTCATGTGTCTTCATCATGACCCTCGGATTGAATGAACTAGTTTGATGTTAATATTTGGGCTTAAGTTCAATTGAGTCCAAAAATAAGCCTATTGTGGCCCAAACGCCAACCAAGCTCAAACCTATTTAAGACTCATGGGAACTCTATAAATAGGATCATTACCCTTCATTTGGGGAGAGATTCGAAGAACTGAAGAATAAAGCTTTGAAACTCTAAAGACAAAAGCTCCCATGCTATGAAGTTCGGAAGACCGAAGCTCTCAATCTTTGAAAGTTTGAAGATCGAGACTCTTAAATTATGAAGATCTAGACACCAAAACTCCTAAGCTTTGAAGAGTTACGAGAGACTAAAACTTCTCTTAAGTTCCTGAAGACTTCGAATTGAAGCTCCAAGAAGATTTGAAAGACCTGAACTTCTTTTAAAGTTTGAGAGAAAGCATCAAAGTAATATATATTAGTGATTGTACAACTATACCGAAATTAATACAAACTTAAAGTTTATTCAACGAATCAAATGTCTCAAAAAATTTGTCAAATGTACATTATACCCAATAAATTTGACAAAATATTGTCATGACTTTGAATTTTAGAACTAAAATAGGGTTTTTGTTTTTTTTCTATTTAAATAAAATTTAAGTTTGGATTTTTTTATGCAAATATTATAAGGATTGTACAAGGATGATTTTAAAAGTCCAACGAAAATATGATTTATACTTAATATTTTCAAAAAAATTAAAGAGTTTGACATTTGATACAAGGGGCTCAATCAACCCTTTTATTCTAAAAAGTTTTTAAAAAAAAATTATTTCAGTTTTAACATGAATCTATGGTTTGAAAAAAAAGGTAAGATTTAGTTCCTATGGATATTTTTTTTTAAAATAATGTTATTTTAATAACTAATGACAATAATAAGGTGCATGAAAAAATTTTGACAAAATTAAAGTTGCTATAGACGGGGTACACAATTTTTGTCTATGTCACTAAAATTGTGAACGGAGTTTACGATTTAATGGTCCACATTTGAAAAGAAAAGAACCAACAAAATAAAAAAGAGAGATAATTTCGATTAAATCAAAATTTCCATACATGTAGTTGAAAGAAGAGACAGAGGAGAAGGGGAGGGTCTCGTGAGAGGTAGGGGAAGGAGGATAGAAGGAAAAAAATATTGATGATTATTGGGAGTTTGAAGGAGAGAAGAGAGAAGAAAAAGAATTAATGATAATTATTGGGAGTCGGAGAAGGAGATAAGAGAGAATAAAATTAATTATTTATATTACAAATACTAATACTCTGTGTGAGGTAAATGGAAATCAGATCGTTTTATTATTTCACTCTTGGTTAATATAAATACAAGATATATATTAAATATAGTACATTATATATGCTAACAAACTAAATACAGTAAAACAAAATATGGTTAATATAACTAATACACCCCCCTCAAGATGGAGCATGGAGATTAAACACACCCATCTTGGCCATAAAAGAGTGAATAGAAGTAGTTGGAAGGGCCTTCGTAAACTATGGGGGATTGTATTGGCGAGATCCAATGGTAAACAATTGCCCAAAAGAAAAACCGCTTGGAAGTTCAAGGACCTTTAGTACTGTACTCTACCCCCAAACCTATAGCCTTCGGTGCCAAGCAAGACTGCCCTTGTCCTTTTTCTTTCTCCATTTCGCCTCATTCTTTCTTAACTTTGTTCCACCGAATAGAAAGAACCTTTAAGAAACCAACAACAATTTTATCCCGAACAAAATGACAATCAATCTCGATATGCTTTGTGCGCTCATGAAAAGTGGGATTAGTTGCAATGGAGACAGCAACTTGATTGTCACAAAAGACGAGGGCAAACAACGGAGAAGTAATGTATAAGTCTTGAAGAAGCTGATGAATCCATGTAAGCTCACTAGAAACAGTAGCTAATGCACGATATTCGGCTTCAGCTGAAGAGCAAGAAATGGTAGTATGCTTCTTTGACTTCCATGATACCAAAGAGTCACCTACGAACACACAAAAACCAGTGACAGATTGCCATGTGTCAGGGTAGGAGCCCTAGTCTGAATCAACGAACACCTTTAGTTGGAAAGATGAAGAAAAAGATAAAAAAAACACCCTGTCCAACTGTGCCTTTAAGGTAAGGCAGAAGTTGATGTACAACTTCCACATGTCCCTTGCAAGGACTAGCAAGGAACTGGCTTAACTTATGAACTACAAAACAAATGTCAAGGCAAGAGGTTTGAAGGTAAAATAACATCCCAATAAGTCTTCTATAGACAGTAACGATATCAAAAGATAACAGTACACCAACCTCTTTGGAAAGATTTAGATTGGGAGTCATACGATGTTTGATCGGCTTTGCAGCTAAAAACCGGTATCTTCTAAAATTCGAAGGCAATATTTTTGTTGAGACAAGTAAATACCATCCTTAGAACAAGAGAATTCTAGAGCTAGAAAATATTTTGCAGACCCCAAATCTTTCAACAAAAAATGTGAATGAAACACTCCTTTTAACACTCTCAATTTTAGTAGAACAAGGATTGGTAAGCAAAACATCATCCACGTATACTAACAAGGCAACAATGGACATGCTAGACCCTCGAGTAAATAAACTATAATCGAGATTCAATTCCTTTTCTCAAAATTTATTTTCATGAATGTCCAAACTTTTAGATATAAGATTTAATGACAATTTTTTTTTGAACAAATATCATGAATTTTTTTCTTTAAGAGTAATGTAACTTGGGCCCATCATGGCCTAAACTAGGGTTCGATGTAAAGTCCAGGGCCCTCTATCTTGATTCAAGGAGGAATAAATGTAAGAAAATCCTAGATCATGTACTTTATTAAAACCTCATGAAGAATAAGTTAACTTTACTAAATGTTTCAAAACTACTCTTATCGGATAACAATTCTTTAAAAATCGAGGCTTAGAGATGTGTGGCATTGACCTAAAACAGTGTTGTGATTTAAAGATTCATTCTAGGTCACTTTCATATTCTTCAATTTCTAAATTATCGTCCAATATTGTAAAGAAAATTACCACTCCAATGATATTTTTGAAATGTTTATGAACGTTCATAAATAATATTTAGACTCTTAAAAGTATGGGATAATTCTTCAAATAAATGACAAAGTTTAAGGACTTTTTTTTTAATAGTTTAACTTATATTTTATAGACGGAAGTTTTTCAGTTAAACTAAGTATAGAATGAAAAAAATGAAAACTTCGATTACTTTCAATTTCATAGGAAGGAGTGGATGTTAATTACTACTTTAACTAAATACACTTTCCCATCGGAAGATTATCAGCATTTTATGATTACAGTTCCATTAACATGGAAAGGGAAGCAATAATCAAAATGAGGGGCCTAAAGCTGGCCAAAGGAGTGCGCAAAATAGGCGAGCGATCCGACGAGCGGGGCATTAATGTAAGTAGAAGGTTCGGATTGCTCGAAATCCGATCGCTCATCTGGAAATCCGTCGTTCCGATCGGGCCCTCCGACCACCGCGCCGATGAGAATGTTAGGGTTGGGGGAATTGGAATTCATGGCAGAGAAGCCAGAGGAGCAGCCGATCTTGGTCGGATGCTCTGCAATGGACGGCAGCGATGAGCCTCTGTGGTGGATTCTCTGTGGGTAGCGGCCGCCATATCCGACCATGTATGACATCTTCAATGGATTCTCTCCCAGCAGGTAATCGATCTACACAACCCATTTAAATTTTCTTATTTTCATCTTTAAATTCTTTTTTTTTTTTTTTTTTTTTTTTTTCCCCGCATCTATTAGACATTAGATTAAAATTCTATTTAAACATAATAAATTTAAATTGCTCTTAAAAAAATTCCATTATATCTAAATCAATTGATTTAATTCTAAAAATTTCAAAGTTAGCCAAGTACCTAGATGCAATATAATATTGAAAGTTTAAAGATATATTAAGATAAAACCAATAGTTTAAAGACTTATTAAATACACTATAAACCAAATATACACAAACCTCAAATTTTAGCGTCAGAAACTTATAATCCAACTTAATTTTTTTTAATAAATTGTCTATCAAACACAAAATTGAAAATTTAAAGGGATTTAAGATAATTTTTGAAGTTTAAAGTTGACACAAGCTATTTATAAATTTATCTTAAAATAAATATGTTGAAGAGAAATTATTTTAAATGACAAAATTGTTAAAAATATTTACAGATAATAGTAAAATATAACAGTATATCTGCGATAAATCGCAACAAACTACTTTTTGCGTCTATCATAATAATCTATCATGGTATATCTTAAATAGATAGTAAAACTTTGCTATATTTGTAAATATTTTAGTTAATTTTTCTATATTTGAAAACAACCCATTGAAAGTTCATATCCAAAATAATTATATTCTAAAGTTAAAATAATCAAACAGAATTACTAAAGTCCTATTTGATCTATTTAGTTTTTTTTTTTTAGTCTAATTGTATAAATATTAATTGTTATATTATCCATTTTCTACTCGTGTTTTAAAAAATCAAACCAAGTTTGAAAATTAAAAAAAAAATAATTTTTGAAAAATACATTTTCTTTTAATTAGAAATTTAAGTATTTATTTAAAGATGAGTGAAAAAGAAAAAAGAAAAAAAAAAAAGAAAAGAAATCGTTAACCAACCAAAGCCAGAATAAAAGAATAATGGATTTAAAGTTTAAATGAATATAAGATACCTGTTTCTTGGCAATGGCTCGTAGAATGTTGGGAGTGATGGTTCGGCCGTTGCAATCGGCAGTTGTGCGAGCAGAGGTTAAGTATTTGGCATAGGTTAACAGTAGAAATGAGGTTGATGTCACATATTGCATATTGCTATCACCCATTTTAAATAAAAGACCTCCTACATTCATATAATTCAACTTTCTCTCAATTCAAACACACCTCGATAAATTAAAAAATGTTAAACTACCATTTTGATATTTTGTACTTTTAGTCTCGTTATATTTTAGCATATACTTTTAAATGTCTAAATTTAATCTATACTCCTGTTGGAGATTTTTCTCTCAATTGTTTTAAACCAGCTTGTAGAGTTTTCGTTGTTGTCTCAAATATAGTCTTAACATCTAACTGTGACATTAGAAATCTCTGCAAAATATTTTCTTTCCTTATCTAGGAATGTTCTGCTGATATATTCTGCTCGATATTTTTCCTTAATGGAATCGATGCTTATCTTTTCCAATTTCGATATATTTTTCCTTTCTTGGCGTCGATTTATAAAAGGAGATTAACGGTGTTTTTAGGGTAGCCTCTTTTGTATATCGTGCAGAGGAAATTTCTATTCTAAGTGGTCAAGTTGTGCAATAATGTGTTTTGTTCTTTGCTCTCTTCTTTCTGCTATGCATCTTCAATATTTGTTGAGAGCAAAACATTGAAGAAAATTTGTCTTAGAGGGAGCCAAGACATCACTACAGAGAAAAGATTCTCGATCTTAAGGGGAATTTAAGACTTCATTCATTGAGAAGGAGTTCTTAAGCCTTAGGGGGAGCCTAAGGTATTAAAAACAGAGAATGGAGTTCTCAATATTTAGGGAGGCCTAAGTTCTCACGTGAAGGGAGCTCACTAAGCTACGAGAAAGATAATTAAGTTGAGAGGAGTCTCACACATTGTCGGAAGCCGAAGTGTCTATCACTAATATTATCAAACTTAGGGGGAGCCTAAGTATTATTGGGAGGGAGTCTCACATTTAGGGGAGCCTACGTGTTTAGCAAGTTAAGCTCCATAAGTATCACCGTAGAAAAATCGAAATTTTACAGATAAGTACATTGTTGTAAATACTTAACCATTCAATATTAGTGAATTATTTTTTTTTATGCACACTGCCCCCAGATGTAGGTGGTTTTCACCAAACTGGGTTGTCAACTCTTGTGCACAATCTCTCTTTTGCTTATTGTTATATTAGTTGGTTGTTATAAGCATTTGTCTGTGCTTTTTGTTTAATATATCGGTTTGAGTAATAAGTCATCTAATAGCTTTTTCATTTTTAATAAATCTTAAACCTCACCCTTTGAAGTTACTTTTAATCGGTATTAGTTAAATAGTAATAATAACAATTTTCTTGCAAGGAAAAAAAAAAAACTTTGAATATGTTTCCAAAATTTAGAGTCATAAATATAACAGGGAGTCAGAGACTAACTTTTATCTATAAAATCAGCAAGGCTATTTTTAAGATTTTATTAGAAGTTAGAGATAAATGAGAAATTTTCAAAAGTAAATTTCTTAAAAATTTTCATCTATCACGACTAACTCCCTTTTAGAAAGTTCGTTGAAATAAATTTTCTTCATCTTTTCTGGCCGAGATCGACCATCGAAATTTAAATAAATTTTTTTTTTTAAAAAAATTATTTAATCTGACATCCAAATTATCCAAATTATCGATTTTTTGGGACTTTATCAATGGAATCTTAGCCTGGATGACCACTGGAATAGTAGAAATCACACTGCGAGATCCATTTATAATCTTTTCAAATCTTCTCCCAATTCCCAAATCTTACTTAATCTTTCCAAATTCCCAAATCTTACTTAATCTTTCCAAAATTTAACTAAATCACGGCCATCACTCTGAGACCATTTAGAAAAATCAATTTGCATAATTATAAATCCATTTGGGAAATCAATTTGTAAATTGAAATTAAGATAATTGTGGAAACAGAAATTAGAGATAGGATATATTGGCAAAGATTTTATTGAGAAAGCCCAAAAAAATCCATAGTTTAGATGTTAGATAAAAAAGTAAAATTTGTATTTGAATCATTGGTGGTTGATTTTGGTTAGGAAAGACCGAGAAAACTATTTTAATGAATTTTCTAAAAGAGTGCTAGTTGTGAAAGATGAAAACATTTAAGGATTACTTTTGACAATTTTTGAAGATAAATATTAAAAAATAAAAAATAATGTTATAATAAAAAATTTGATAAATAAATATGTTAAAAGAAAGAGGAGAGAGAGACCTGGGGTGTATTGAGCAGAGGAGGAAGGAGAGCCTGGTATGAGAGAACATATAAAATTGTCTGCATGACCTTTATAATCATGAAGAGACTTCACATTTTGGATTAAGAAGGCCTGAAAATTGGTTTATAAATCAAAGCTTAAACCAAACACATATGACCTTAATAAAAACAGGTATGATATTTTACTCTTAAAATAAGTTATATGCGTGGATAAGACATATATTTTACATTTATAGAATTGAAAGTTCAATTTTAACCAGTATTCAATAAATTAAAAGAAAGAAGGAAAAAAAAATATCACATATCCTATTGTATGTGTTATATAGTTCTATTATATATAACTATATATCTATCTTTTTGGACTATATATGGATTTCTTTTCAAATTCGTAATGAGGTAAGTCGTTTGGACTTCTTCATTCTTTAAATCATGTTAAACTATTTCTAAAGCAACTTATTCTACTTTTTTTCTCTTTTTAACAAAAACAAATTAGTCTTTGAAACAATAAAAAGTAATTTAGATGTAAATTTATATTTGATTAAGATGTTAAATATATGAATAACTGGGATATTAATTAAATGTATCTACAATATCTCAACTAGTTGAGTTAATACTATTTCTTAAATTAAAAAAAAAAAACTATAATGAGTGATTATTATTTTATGAAAAACTTAAAGATGATTTTAAAGGGTTAAAATTCATTCTAAAAATATATGTTTTAATCAATTCAATATTTGACTTTACATTTTCTAAAAATATTTTCATATTATCAAAATTTGATTTCAAATAATTTAAGATATGTGTAAAAAATAATATGGTAGTTGCAAATATAGCAGCCATGACCAAAATATTTGCAGATATAGCATAATGCTAAAGATTTTGCAAATATAGCAAAATTAAAATTTTACTTTTAAAATTTATTAGTGACGAACTATAAGATTTTACTATATTTACAATTTTTTTTAAAATGTTATTCTACACTTAATTATTATTGTTTAGCTAACCCAATTAACTATCTAAAAGTATCCATTATTTTAGAATCACTTTAAAGAAAAGTGTTTTGCCTTGATAAAAAACTAAATTTCAAACTCGTTACAATATTTTTATTTTTATTTTTGAAATACGAACTCCTCACATGATAAAGCAGTCAGTCTGTCAGTCTGTTTAAAAAGCTGCATGAATGAAAATAAAATAGTTAACAAATAGGAAAGCAGATGTAAATACCAAAGTTTATACTTAAAAATAATTCTCCGCAACAGCTTTAAAATTAAATAAATAGAAAGTTTCAATCCCAAAATCTTAACACTTTTACAATTATTTTTGGACTTATTTATTTTATGTATAATCCTACAAAACTCCAAACTGATCCTCATAAATAGTGTATGGTTAATTTATTTTAGAACTCCTCTTAGACTTGAGTACATTAAATTGCATTTCAAAAAAAATTGTAAATATAGTAAAAT
>QLSR01001496.1:14069-59760 GCA_031780015.1 Citrullus colocynthis | reverse complement strand
AAAAAAAAAAAAAAAAAAAAAAAAAAGAAGAAGAAGAAGAAGAAACAAAGAAAAAAGTACATTAAATTACAAATATTATCAACAACTTAACTAATTTCTTTCAGAAAAAGTTTTGTTTAAAAACATAATAATTCAACAGCTTAACTAATTTCTTAAATGGTCTAAAAATTTAAAAATAAGTTTAACAAAGTATAGAATAATCATAACGAGTACCAAAAAAGTAATTATAAAGAAAACTATTAATTTAGAAACACATATTGAAATAAGTTAAATGAGATATTTAGCCTACCAACTTTTAAATTTACGTCAAATAAGCCGTTGAAAATTAATAAATAAAAAAGGAACCTTTGAAAGAAGAATTCTTGCTCCAACATGCTTGTTATCCCAACCAAAAGTATTATCAAACTCTCCACCTCCAAGATTCTGCCCATTCTCTTGTATGTAATTCAAGTAGTTACCATTCTTTGTAGCTCTGTGTAGCCAAGCAGCACCCCACAATAACTCATCCTGCCAGTGTCAAACAAATTAAACTAAGATTAAAATCATTCAATAATCTTCTTGTTATTGTTAATTTCAAATCCATGGTGAAATGGTGAAAAATTACTTGATAGCCAGAGAAAGAGCAGTAAAAAGGGCAGACATAATTCTTCAGTCCATTGCTGTAGGATCCTCTGTACTTATCAGCGAATTCAAACACCTAAAACAAAACCCAATTCAGATTTCAGCAACTTAAAACTAAGTTTTGTTTAGTATTGTTTCTGTTTCTTGTGTTTTCAACCGTTGTTGAACCTATTCGTAAGATTTCGATGATAATTTTTTCCACAGAAATTTACCCTTATAGCTCTTTTGATTAAGAGGTTGGAGTAGGTGGGATCAGATCTTTTGAAGACTAATGAAGCAGAAGCAAGAGCAGCTGCAGTTTCAGCTGCTACTTCAGAACCAGGGGTATTCTTGTCTATTTTCAACACAGTTCTTGGTGTGTCCATATCTTCTGGCCTCTCCCAACAAGCATGGTCCTTGTTAGCATCACCCACCTGTGCAAAACGACATAGACCGATCTCTTTCATATATCTTTACAATGGGTGTGATATTATTGTACTGAAAAAGATTTCGTACCATATTCTTACCTACTAAATCCAAGATCTTTCTCATTAATCCTATATGATGTGATATGATCACCGTTTCGTCGAGCAAAAATAAGAACATGTTTGGAACTGCTTTTCAAAAGTGATTTAAAGCTTGTTTGTATCATTATTTGCAGGTAAAACAAATACATAAGCATTTTTTTCTCACTAAAACCGTTGTTTAGAATTAAAACACTGAAAACAAACTTTAGGTGCTACCTGAATGTCCAGCCTCGCAATTGTTCAACAAAATCTTGTCATGTGACGTTTTTTTTTGTCAGTTTGAATTGTTTTTATTTTTTTACCATCTACCAAAGAAGGGTGCATGGGTGATAGCACTGTAAATGTGCTATCTTGTTCGGCTTAATCCGAGAATATTTCTTGGTTTTACTTGTTTATTTGACTATTTTACAAATATCGAGCACCTTTGAGGTAGAATCGAACATTAGAGTTAAAATGGAGCCAAATCGGGTCATACGGAGCTAAATTGCATCAACCTGGAGAGAGAGAGGGGCAAATGACAATTTTGCCCTTGAAGTCATGGCGCAGCGACGCTGCCTAGGTGTCGTTTCAGTGCTTTTCCCGAGAGGCTGAAGTTGCAATAACGCCCCCAGCGTCGCGGCACTCCAAAGCCGAAATGTGTACATATCGCGACAGCACAGCGCTCCGACATATTATAAAAAGAAATCCCTTGACTTTTAGGTCACCATCCAGCCACTAGCCGATTTTCCCTACGAATTCTCTCTATTTTCTTCTCCTCCTTGATTATTTCTTGTATGAACTTGATTCTTGGATGCTCATTATGATGTATCGAAGCTAAGGTACCTAGTTCTAGCTCGGGTTTTTAGGAATTTTCTTTCACTTTAATGTTCTTATGAGTTTTTTGAACTAAATTCTATTGTATGCATGATTTGATTATGGATTTTAAAGTATTATGATCATCTTAGTAGACGCTGGTAAATACTGTGATCATTGCTTTTGATCGATATACGATTTGTGATACTTCGTTGTATGTTGATCATAGGAAGCAATTGGTTCGATTAGCTTGCGAATCTAAATTGATAAGTATTGTTCTAATCAATCTAAAATTGAATCAATAGAATATTCCATTTCGGCCTTTCCAGTTAAATGTTCTGCCTAATTCTCCATAGAACTTAGTGTAGTTAGGTACACTTGAATTTTGCAGGTCTTTCATCGATTCAATTTATCTCAATTCATCGATTAGGACAATTTAATTAACCTTTCTAATTAGATTGGTTAGGTGCAAATTACAATAAATTCAGTGATGATGACTCGATGATTAAGAACATTGAATAAAGAAAATTTCGTTGTAACCCAAGCTAGATGTTTTTCTAACTGTTATCACGACCTCTATCTTTAGTTTAGTACCATTCAAATTTCATTAGTTCTTGCAATAAACCATTTTAAAACACCTCCTTGATTTACCAGAAATGGCTAATTACTTGATTGAGAGCTAATTGTATTTCCTGTGTTCGACACCGTCTTGCCACTACTACGGTTTGGTAAGTATGATAATTTATTTGACACGAAATTAGACGATGAATTCCGTCTACCAATAGAATTAGGCTACACCTAATCATTACCATTAAAACAATGATATGTTTATTTACATTTTTTCAAAAGTAATTTTATACATAAATTCGTTTGGTTTGTTCTACACTCAAAATGCTTTCCACCAATGTCAAATTACTATAAATAAGTACTATTAAACACAAGAATGAATTAATAAGTTCAAATTTGTAATTCCAACCCCATAACTGGCCTACTGTGAGGGTTCGCAGCCATGGGAAAGTGATTGGGATAGTGAGAGGGTATTTTAGTCATTTTGATATGTGATGAAAAGTTGGAAAGAATTCCCAAATAGCCACTCGAAAATCTTGTTTTAGAATTTCAACTGTTTTACTCAAAATTACTCATTTTTTAAAATAAAAAAGAAAAAATGTAGTTAATAGGAGAAAAGGAAGTGAAGATGACCTGAACAAAAATGGTGTCAGGAAGAGCAGTGGCTTTGAGGAGATAATCAGTGGCCCAACGAATGGCTTCTTTAGCATTATTAAGCTCATTTTTCATTACTCCACCAAACTCAATAACACTCCATGAAAGCATAGTGGTGGTGAATGCCATAGGAAACCCAAACTTCACGTTATCCCCAGCATCATAGTACCCACCAACCAAATCAACCTATACACCATTTTCATTAATTTCAACACTTCAAAAAAGTTCGAATAAATAACATAACGTTATCAGTTTAAGGTTTTGAATACAGTAGTGATTTGACTTACGTTCATTGCTGAGCCATCGAATAAACCAGAGTCTTTCCTCCAAGTCATCTTTTGATTTGGAGGGAGTTTCCCAGACCTTTGGCCTTGGAAAAAGAGGATAGATTTGGCGAGAGCATCTCTATAGTTATGAGGGGTAAAACGAGGGCGGCGATGGTGGCCGACGGTGGCAGGAGAAGCATCGGAAAAGTTGAGAAGAAGAAAAGAGAAGGCAATGAGTTTGAAAGAGAGGGGAGAAAGAGCCATGTTTTAGTTTTGTTGAGGTACAATTGGTGGTGGATATCAAGGAGTATTTATAGAGCAAACTGCTAAGGAGAAAAACGTTTTCTTTTTGGTCAGTTACAGTCATCATGAAGTCCATGTTTGCCAAGGACTGCCTTGTTCAACCGGAAAGAAGTTAGTTACCAAATTAGCATTAAATAAGCTAAATTATAACATTTCAAAACTACCTTCTATTATAAATTTTTTAGAATTTTGAACAAAAATCAGAATTTAGAATTGTGTGGCAATAACCTAAAATAATGTATTGATTCAAATTTTCATTTCACGTCACTTACTACACCATTTTCTATCTCAATTTCTATCCAAAATCTAAAAACTTTCTACTCCCAAAATGTTTATGAAAGTCCAAGGATGATATCGCAATTTTAAATTCGGAAGTATAAGGGTTTTTTTTTTTTTTTTTTTTTTTTTTTAATTTAAACAAATGACAAGTTTAAAGGTATAGTTTATAATTTGACCTTAAAAAATATAAGAAACAGTAAATAAAATTGACTGATGGCTCAATTTTATAAAATATTCTTTGTTAAAATACCACTTTGGCCCCTATTTTGAAATTTGTTCAATCTTAGTTTTGGTGCTATCAAATGTTTAATTTTAGTTTAAATATTTTGAGAAATCTTAAACTTAGTCCCTACTATTTGATTTTTTTAATAAAAAATTGGTTATTTATTAGCATTCTTATTAGAATTTTTGAAAACATATTCACATATTTTTATATTTCGTTGGATGAAAATTATTATTATTATTTAGCGAATTTTAATAAAATTGACTTTGATGGACTAAACTTAAGATTTATTAAAAGTATAAGGACTAAAACGTTTGGGCGTACATAGACTAAAATTGAACTAACCTCAAAGTACAGGGACCAAAATGGTATTTTAACTAATATTCTTTTGTTTCTCAAATTAAAATATCATCTTGGTCTATCTATTTTAAATTAACTTTGTGGCCTTGAAATATGGAGAAGGGGTGTTTGAACATAGAACCTCTTGGACCACTTACTTTGATATCATCTTAAATGATTGATTGACGCAAAAACTTAAGTTGATGGGTAAAAACAAAATTTTATATCATCTAATAGAGACAACCTTTTTCCCTTTTTCGCTGGTTTATATGACTTCGTTACACATCTAACATGTTAATTAGCATCATGGAAATTAAAAATAATGCCAAAGACAAAAGCAATTACTTGTTCAAATTTAGAGAATGAAGGCTCCTAGGTTTTTCTTTAAAATTAAACATATAAATATTACTTAATTTCCATCCATAAATTTCTATATTTTGTGATCCCACTTTTTACTAATATTTTCAAAATTAAGCCAACTAAAAGAATAATTTTCATTTTTTTTTTAATTTTAGAATTTAACTATGAATTCAAAGTGTTTCTTTTTAACAAAAGTGAAAACCAGGATTGAAAAATTGAGAGCAACCAAAATTTAATTTAAAAAATATAAAACTAAAAACAAATTGTTACCAAACGGGACGTGAAATAAATATTTTAGAAGTTGAGAGACTTGAGTTGAAGTAAATCAGAATATCTAAAAAAGAAAAAAGAAAAAAAAAAGAGAGAGAGAAATATTTCACCCTTACATACCTATTTATCTCTTGGAATAAAAAGCTTTTGAATTGTGATTTACCATACTTGTTCTATAAACAAGGAGTTGATGATGTTGGAGAAAGGGGGAGGAGAAAATATGGAGATAATATTGAAGATCTTTGAGTTCAGAGACTAAGTCACAAAATGGTTGGTTGATGCCCATAAAATGAATACACCTTTCATTTCTACTTGAGAAATGGAGCTTCTTATTCAACTATATTACTCAAACATCACCAAAATTTTCCCATCCCCATTTTCCTATAAATAAATAAATAAATAAATAAATATATATATATATATATATATATATATATATATATATATATATATATATATATATATATACATATATATATATATATAGATATATACATATATATAGTATATCCAACATGTTGTATATATATAATTGATTATTCCAATCAAGCCTTGTTTGACACCTTTCATTTAACAACACCAACTACTAACGACGAATGTTGTACTAGTGCTTTAATTTATTTGTAACTGAGTTAATTGAGTTTACAAATTTGTTTGTTGCAATCCTAGTTCAAATATGTCAACGTGAGCACAACTCAATGGTAACTATCATATATATTCATTTATATTTTTGAGGTTGGAGGTTCAAATCCCCATATTTCACTTGTACTTAGAAAAAAATAATGCTTCAAATGTCACCTTTTACATCTATCTTATATACACTCACAAGAGTTTTAATTTGGACCTATCAACAAGAAGAATATTGCATACTCAAACTTCAAATAAGTTAGCAGAGGGATCAAGAAATCAAAAACAAAAACACCACCTAATTGACTTGATTTTTTTTTAAAAAAATATTCTAAAAAAAAAAGAACTAATAAAAAATAACCGATACATTTGTTCCTAGAAAAAAAAATTAAAATAATGATTACTGTAAACTTGTATGATAACCATTTTGTTTATCATCATCATAGTTGTTAGAAAATTATGAGTTTATAAACATTATATCTATCCATAATTTCCTTGCTATGTTACCCTAAATTCAAGTCAAATTTTGAAATATAAGAAAAAGAATTTTAATTAACTTATATTTTGTTTTTTAAATTTTGTTTGGAATTCAATATATTTTTAATTTTATCTTGGTAAAGAGACCAACATAATTTTCAAAAAGATAAAAACAAAATAGTTATAATCCAACAGCATAAAGAACAAAAGTCTATAAGTGGTTGGAAAATTTTATGCTTAGGACAAAGAAAAAACCAAGATGAAATTCAATATAATGTTGAATTCAAAGATGAAAATGGTGAAGCAAAGTGCATGCATGTTTGTTAGAAGGAGGGCTTCCATTTCCATGTGCATCAATAATGCATATGATACTCTCTCCCACATGCAAAAGCATTAAGCAGTTCATGTTCTTGTTCTCTCTACCTTTACATGCTTCTCTGTAAAAGAGAATGATAAACCTTATTTCAACATCTCTGCATACAACCAACAGATCAAAAGCTGACACACACATAAAAAAAAAAAAAATAAATAAATAAACTTTTTCACTATTGTCATCCCAATTTTGTGGATCTAGTTTTTCTTTTTCATTTTTAAAAGTGTCATTCGATTACATTTTATTCTTTATGTTTTTTTTTTTTTTAATAATTGTTTTTAATGTTTAAAGATGTATGAGAGTTTGATAATCCCTTTGTTTTTAGTTCAACAGATGTACGAGCAAAAAATTTTAGTATTACTTTTCTACAATGTAAGGTGAAGATTTGAACATCTTAAACCTCTATATATGGAGGTTGAGTAAGGAGTAGATGTTTATAGTTGTGAAGCTCTCACAATATGGAGTTAATAAAACATGAGATTAATTTTATTTTTTTAGTCGTGGGGCCTAGAATTCTTTGGACACTTGTAGAGTTAAGATTAAACCTATAACTTTAGAAAAGGTCATCAATGACTTTTAACCATTGAAGCTATGTTTAGATTGACATATGTTTGTTGAATTTTATTGAAAAGAATTATGTATATTTTTTTTATCTTAAAAAAGGACTACATACAAAATGAGCTAATTAAGGTTTTTTTTTTCCTTTTTTTTTTTTAAACTTTGCTTTTTTCTTCCCAATTTCTTTATCATGATTTTCACTTTTTCGAGGAAACATTTGGATTTTTCTTAGCTAAATTCTAAAGTTAAAAACATAATTTTGAGAACTACTATTAGTTTTCAAATTTTCAAAATTATTTTTAGGGAGTAGATAAAAAATGGATTTCTACCTAGAAAAGCTTAATAATAAAGCCTAATGATTGCAGTGAAAATGTGCTACCTCACTTTGCTTAATTCTGGATTGTCTGATTTTTTACGAATTTACTTCTTGATTTAGACAGTTTTTCGAGCAATGGAGCTTCAGGACGGTTCACATGCATATCAGGTTTAAACGAGATAGTTAGCAGGCAAATCGAGCAAAATGGAGCAAGAAGGCAACAAACAGCTTGGCGCCGCGACGCTCACATGGCACCAATGCTACACTTTTTCCAAATTGCGCAAGATAGAGTTTTGAAGGTAGCGCTGTGGCGCCGGTCTATTTTTGGCATAAAATTCCCTAGCTGTCAATGAACGAGGAGAATTATTTTTGCACGAATTCTCAGTCTTGGGGGAGATCTTGCCTGTATTTTTCTTCCTCTCTAACACTTGAAAACTTCTTGAACTATTATTGTGGGATTCAAGCATGTATCAAGGCTAAAGGTACTATAGTCTAGCTCGGGATTTTGAGATATTTCTTGATTTGCAACTCTTGAGGTTATGAACATTTTTGTATTGTAATTTTATGGTTTATTAAATTTTGCTCTTTGTTCTTTTTTATTTGGTTGAATGTGTTTGGGATTATTTGAGAGATCGGCCAAACATCGTTTAATTTTCTGTTAATAGATCTAAATCTGTACGTAACTTTTAGATTCTTAGATCGCCAAGTGACAAAAGTTAAGTTAGAATTGTGTATTGATTTGGCGATTTCCAATCCAATAACATTTGTCTGACTAACTTGAGAGAGATTCACATCAAACAAATAGTTAAATATTTCCAAATTATTTAGTTTGGCTTAGTAAAATCCCTAGATATCAATGCTAATTGATTTGCATGTTTTGGATGCTTTCATCTGAACATAAAAATTGATTTGATCTGTAGGACGTCTGTTTAACTTTCCTAAATGTGATTGGCTAAGTTCTATTCTTATAAAATTACAAGATATAAGTGCGAATAATCGATTATTGACTAGTAACCAATGATAGCCTTATTATATCCCGGGCTAGATGTTTTCCTCATTGATAGTTTAAATAAAATCTCATTGTGTTTCTGTGTTATCACTTTATTTTTAAATTGAAGTAATCAACACCAACAACCCCCTCCCCCCCACTTCGGTTACTTTGAAACACAACGGTTCCTTGAGATTTGACCCGTACTATCACTGTCGCAAGCTTAGTAAAAAATGATATTTATTTGAGAGCTAAGGTGTTCGAAAAGCCTTGATTATCGCCTAAATTCTATAAAAGTTTTAAACTTCCTAGTATTTTTAGGAATGACCTAGTTTGATTTGTTTTTAACACTAATATTTGGGTTCATTTACTATTTCTTAAAAAAAAAAAAAAAAAAAGGGACAAATCAGGAAAAAAAAAAAGGGACAAATCAGGAAAGGAAAATGCTCTTTCTCCACGCTTTTTGTTTCTCTATTGTAGCCCTTAAAATCTCATCTTTTTCCTTCTCTCTACCGCAACCACACCCCACTTTCTTCCTCTCTGTCTCTCTCTAAACTCTCTCATCTCTCTTGACAATCCTTTCTCTATTACCCATCTTCTCTATCTAGCCTAATTGAAGCCGACAACAGAAATCGATGACGACGACGAAGGCTCACTACTCGCAAGCAACCGGAGCACACATTGGTAGCGAAATGAAGCGTCCTTCATAGACACAAAGGGATGGACAGATTTGGAATGGATCAGACAAATTTCTAGAAAGCAGGGGGCACACGAACGGAACTCCAACAGGTGATGAGAATAGAACTCCACGGATCTGACGACGATAGGCTTTCCATGACATATTTGGTCGATCAATCCCTAGTTCAGATCTGCTCAGGGATTTATTTCAACGTTTATATACTTTGTACTATGTACTAGACATACTATGAGAATGTAGTAGATAAATATATATATAATATAAGGTTTATTTCTACATTTTTGTTTTTAGTGTCAAATACGTATGAATTTATTTCAAATTTCAAATAATTTGAGGACGCCGTCTATTTTAGCTTATACCCTAATTTATCATGTGCTAGCATTATTATTATATAGTATGAGGTATATATTTGTAAATAACTAAATAGATATGTGTATATAAGACAAAGAGTATGTGAAATATAATTTTAATATGAGGTATATATTATGTAACTAACCTAAAATCTATACTTGTTCTAAATACGTTCGATATAGATATCGTACTTGTTTGAAACAATTTTGTATATATTTTAATAAGCCTCGTATATATACATAAAAACGAAATGCAGATTAAAAACAAAGAAATTCAAAATAGAAAATGGAACGGTTTGTGCTGAAGAAATTTGAAAGGGAGGTAAAAGGAACAAAAGAAACCAAATAGCAAAATTCTCCAAAATTGAAAGGAAAAAGGAATTACAAAGAAGATTATGCATTAAATGAAAAAAATTAAAAAAAAAAAAAAGATTATGTATTAAATGAATATGAAACAATACAAACAAAACTCCTAAACTCAAGTAGAATGATTCAAAAATCTTGAATTAAATGAATACAAATGAAAATTCATAAATAATGTTTTATAAAGTCAAAATTAAAAATATGTTAACAAGGAAACAAATCCGTACGAATTTCTTAAAATTAAAATGAAGGTTAATTTAGTCCAAAATTATGACTAAAACCTCTTAGTGATATAATTCAATTTTAAAGATATTTATGAAATTTATGGTAAACAAAAGATTTGTCTGTATAAAAATCTTTTTTAAAAAAAAATCTATAATATATATAGAGAGAGGTATGAACGAAGGAAAAATTTTTTTTGGACAACTTTATCCTTACATATATATATATATATATATTTTTGTAATACCTAAATTAACCTTATAATATACTACCTACCCTTACTCTCTGTCTACACCCAAAATCCACGTTTTTCCCACTTTCCACTCCTCCAAAATACCATTTTCTCTTTCTCTTATTTTATCTCATTAATTACTTCCTCTTTATGTCTCCACACTTTTCTCTCTAAATGTGGGATCTAAGAAAAACTCCAACCTTAACTATTTTCTCTCAAATAACTTCTCTCATTAACCATCTTTCCTCTCTCTCTTTCCACCCCACCAAAGTCCACTCTCTCCAACGTGGCCTAACTTTTTTCTCTCTAATTATTCTCTCATTAACCATCTTTTCTACCACCCATTTTCATTCCTCTTTCAAATTTATCTCACACCCATTCACATTCACATTTCCCTTCTCTTTCTCATTAACTCTTCCCTCTCTCTCCCAACCTATGAAATTACTCTCTCTCTCTCTCTCATTTTTTAGTATTCATATTCTTTCCTTCATGCCCACATCCCCTCCCATGCTTTTTCATGTATTCAAAAATCACAACTAAAATCTAAGAGGAGACTAAAAATAAAAAAATAAAAACTAGAAAAAACTTTATCAAAAGTAGTTTTGAAAATCTTTTATTTTATAAATTGTGAAACAATCATCATTATTGGATTAACGAGATGATCATTAGAAACTATGGTGGAAGACACATAGAGATGAAAAAGTCTCTTCAAATTGAGGATAATTTGCTTTCATTTTGCAAAATTAAAGCTTATGTTATTTAGATCAAAAAATAATCAAATGACTTTGAGGAGGTGTGTTTAATTTTGGAAAAAACAATGATAGGATGAATATACTTTCTTTTATATTTAATTAGTGATAAATTAACAATATAATCGTATATTTTATTGTTATCATTTAATTATATTTGTTTTTTTTCTTTGTATTTATCTCTTCAATGCGACCTTCAAGATTTCACTTTTTTCAATCTTGATTTATATTGCAAGCACTATATTTTCTCAATTTCCTTCATTTATTATTGAATACATTAGGGCTATTATAATTTATAATGTAATTTTTAGATATTCAAATAAAAACATTAAAAAAATCGATGATAGTAATATATCCAATCCTACTATCCTGCGTACTCAAAAAAATAAAACATTACACACCAAGATTCTTCCTTCTTAGTTTATATATGTATATATATAGTTGAGTAGAAACTATGAACTCAAAAAAAATTTAGTAAAATTAAATTTTATTGAGTAATAATTTATCTCTCATAATTCTTCATAAGTTACTTCTTTATCCTTTTAACTTCCTTAATCTCTATCATTCCTTCTTTCAATCTCCAATTATTTATTTATTTATTTTTTAAATTGTCATTCCATCTTTTTAAACTTCAATGCACTACTTAGCACAATTTCTCTTTCTCTCTCAATCTCTCCTATACTTATTCTCATTTCTTTGTTGGTTCTTTCTTCATCCTTTCTTATTCTTATTTTGTTGTTTGTCTTTATTATGTTGATGATATAGATTAAATTGTATTTAAGAAAATAGATCATTATTAATTCACCAAAAAAAAAAAAAAAGACTTTCAATTTGACTATTAAAAAAACAAGATATTTGAAAGAAATATATACACAAGTAAAGCGTTTAATATACATATTCAACTATATCAGATTTAGTTATCTAAAAGGAAAATTACCAAATGGATTGCACAAATGGTGGAAAACACTTTTTTTTGGACGACATAACCTATTATCATTTTAAAATACCTAAACTATCTTTCACTTAAACTTTTTTAATATTTAATATTTAATTATTCGTTATTCATTTCATTCCCTCTCTCCCAATTCACCATTAAGTTTCTCTACCTTTCTCTTTCTCAATTACTCATATCTCTCTTTCACTCTCTACCCATCCAAATTCCTACAATGAAATAAAGAATAAAAAATAAACTTAGAAAGACAAAGCGTATGAAAAGTTGGATTGGAAGGTAAAGAAAAAAATCATTTATTTTATAGAAATTAATTAAAAAATAATGATCTTACATTAATTATAATTAATAATGCAATTTAAAAATGTTTAGAAATTCAAAAATTTTATAATAGTCCTCAACTTCTACAACTATATAGGAGTTTTCTCTTACTTTTATCTACAAACATTGATTCTCTTCTTTTTTTTTTTTAAGATTGTTATTCTTTCTTCCTCAATATTATTTTTTATAAAATAGTTTTCGTTAAAAAAATAGAAGCTACATGGATTAGTATTTTCTTCGACTAAATAATTTATAGATATGGATAAGTTAGAATATGAAAAGGCAAATAAAAAATATTTAGTCAATTTATTTTAAATTTGTGATTATACAATTGTATACAACCTTACCTATATACTTAATTTCAAATGGAAAAAATCACGTGCAATGCACATATACAAATCTAGTATACATAAGTATTAGTAGTTTTTAGAAACATTATTTCCACCTATAGATTTTTAACAATTGCTCGTAATTACAACGGGGTTAAATCACTGTCATACCCCTATAAATACCTCTTGCTCCTTAAGTACCACCAATCCCTCTAATGAACAATCAATTTATAGGCCAACTATAAATTAAATCTCTCTTAGGCCAGTGAGAAGGTGAGACCTCATTGTTCAAGACCCGAAATCAGTCTTTAATGGAGCAATTCGTCTACTTACTCTAAAGATAGGAATGAGCGAATTCCATCTTTGTAACTATCTTCCCAGCTCCCTACTTGAACAAATCCCCAAGATGGTAGGTTTATTAAGTCGGCAACACGGGTCACTCTTACCCTTACAAATGAAAGGATTGCCCTCATAGCGAGGAGTTTATAACTCACTCAGGATTGAGATTGAGTTACATTTGATCATCTTATGAAATGCTAATCTCTTTAGTCAACAGTGTTATAAAGAGAGATTGATCATTTTGCAGTTTGATCTTATACAAACTCTTTGTATAGGATACCCCCACTCGCATGTCTCCACATGAATTAATTGGATAGTTTGTAACACTTACAGCTCTTGTAACAGTTACAAAGTAGGCTGTATCAGCAGTGTCGCAGGATAAAACACCCAACATTATCAATATGTTGCAAACCTTTTAGGTTATTACTGTAGGGTTGAAATCCCTTTGCAGCAAAAGATTTTCAAAGAACCAAACACAATATTTTAATTTAGATAAGAAAACAGTACATTTGGCAAATAATAAGAATGTTACAGAGACATTCTATTGCATACAAAGGCTATGCATACTGTGAAAAATTAAAGATTCTAAATCTATAATAAAATTACAGAGAAGAAAAGACCATAACTTCGTTGTGACTCAGGTGGATTTTCACCAACTCCTTTGGGAAAATATTGTTTCTCTCTACGATCTTTGCAAATTGCATAGTAACACCACCACTTGGACTTTTTCACTAGCAATCTCCTTAGGAGCCATTTGGTTCAAGGTTTTAAAGATGCTTGGGAATAAAGGAAACTTGGGAATAGGATGTTTGGAATAAGATGTTTGGGAATCAAAGATAATTGTGTTTGGTTGTATAGGAAATGTTATTAACTCTTGCTCTCTCTCTTGCTCACTCTCGCTCTCTCTCTCTCTATCTCTTTCGCTCTTTCTCTCTCACTCTATCACTCTATCTCTCTCGCTCTCCCTCTCTCTGTCGCTCTAGCTCTCTCTCTCTCTATCTCTCTCGCTCTCGCTCTCATCGTACGTCACTACTAAATTTATAAAAAAAACATTTTTGTAGAAGAGGATGAAGAAGAGAGGAAGTCAAGATAGAAAATAGTGAAAACAAAATTATACAAAAAAAAAAAAAAAAGAAAAGAAGAGAAGGAAGAAAAGGAAGAAGAGAAGGAAGAGTTACATAGGAAGGAATACGAAACTCTTGCTTCTCGATGGATTTGGAATGCCCCCACTTGTGTTGGTTAAAATATGTATGGGAACTATCTTTTCCAAGGTAAATAAAGAAAACCCACCAACCAAACATGGGATTTGTAAGCCCATGCCCATTCCCACCCTCTATACCCACCAACCAAACGACCCCTTAGGCAATAGATGAGGCAGGATTGTGGGAACCTTATTTTGTATTTTGGGAAATTCTACGGAGAGTAATTGGGAAAGCATGAGAGAGAGCCTCTCTTGGAAACCTATTTCTGCTATCTCACGAAAAAAGGAGAAGGAAGCCAAAAATTGACCCCCTCTCTATCTTTAGGCATGGATTATGGAGAGAAAAACGATCGTGAACTCATCCCCCTCACTATCAGTTATTATTGCTTTTTAGATAATTTACTTTTAGAATAAATTAAAATTAAATCTATTTAATTAATTTAAATAACGAATATTTAATTAATTGAACCAATAATCAATCAAATCCAATTTAATTGATTAATTATTTAAATAATATTTAAATGAATATCTCTCAAATAACTTATAGTTTAATGTGCATTTAATGCGCATTAGTTTTAACCTATAATTCTAATATGAATTCAATTCATATTAAATTTAATATTTGAACTCCTTCAAATAATTATTTCTCCCATAAATTAAATTTTGAATCAAATTCAAAATAAATTTATATATATAAAGTTTAATTAATTAAAAAAATAAACATATATTATAATATATCTACATACATTATATTGTTTTCCTTAGTAAATTTGAACATTTCAAATTACTATAATTACCTCGATACCCTTTACAAGCTACCAGTCGGACTTAATAGACCTACAAATCATAAGCTCCATGATATGAAATTAATTGGCTAAACTCATTAACCAAGGTAATTAGTATTCGTTACTGTGGGTACACTTCACTATAGACCCACAATTGCACTCTTTTCACTGCAGATATATTTCTGTGTCCACAGACATAGACTAACAACAAGAAGTTAGTCCTTCACGAGTGTTTGTAATAACAGCTGGGTCAAAATTATCGTTTTACCCCTAGGTTACCTTTACATCCTTAAGTACTAATTCTCCTCTAGTGAACAACTTGTGTACGGTCAAACCATTAAACAGAAACTCCTCTCGTGTCATTGAGAGAGTAGAGGCCTTTGTTCAAGACCTGACGACATCACTTAAGGGAACACTCTTCTACTTCCCTAAAGCAGGGAAGGAATGAATTCTATCTTGTGTGATTATGTTTCTAGCATCCTACTCGATCTTGTCCCCAAAATGGTAGGCTTATTGAGTCGACGAACTAGCCACTCTCACCCATACAAATCAAAAGACAATCCCTCGTGAATATGAGTCCATAACTCACTCAAGATTGAGACTAAGTTGCCTAGGTCATCCTAGTGAAATAGAAACCTAACAAATCAACGGTGTTACAACTAGCAGTTACTATTTTGCGATTCGATCTTATGCAAACTCATTACATAGGATACACCCACTCGCATGTCCCCTACACAAATGTGTTGGATCATTGCATTTGTATCAAATACAAAATGGGTCGTATCTATAGTGTCATCAAGATAAAGTACCCAATCTTATCCCTATATTATAGACCCTTTAGGTTATATCTTTAACACTGATCTTTGTATGTCTCCACATATTGTTCAAGACTCATTCAATAGCCTAGGATGTTAGTTTATTGTACTAGGGTTAATTAGGCAAGATAAGCATAATATAAACAATAACAATTTATTGGAAAAAAAAAAAAAACATTAATGTTCGATCAAATGTTACATTTATTATCTACGAGTTTTAGGACATAAAACCCAACAATTACTTCAACACGATCTACTTGTATGTCTACCATATATTGTTCAAGTTACATTAAATGACCTTCCATCTTAGTTTATTGGATTGAGTTATGCATAAATAAAATAAAATTTTATTTTATTAACAAAACAATTCATTTCTATAAGATTATAGACTACGAGATCCACAAGATTTAGGGCATTAATCCCAATAGGAACAAACATCTACTTACCCTAAAGTTGGGAAGGAGTAAATTCCATCTTGTGTAGCTATGTTCCCAGCTCCCCATTACGTCTCGTCCCCAAAATGGTAGGCTTATTAAGTTAGGGACACAAACCACTCTCACCCATACAGATCAAAGGAAATGAGCCCTCATAGACAGGAGTTTGCAACTCACTAGATTGAGATTGAGTTACATATGGTCATCCTATGAAATATTAACCTTTCCAATCAACAGTGTTACAAAGATAGGTCAATTATTTCTCGGTCCAGTCTCATACGAACTCTTTTTATAGGATACCCCCACTCACATGTCTTCACATAAACGATTTGGATCACATCATTTGTAATGACTTCAAAGTGGATCGTATGCGTAGTGTTACCAAGATAAGGTACCCAACCTTATCCATGTACTACCATTTAACAGGGGGAGTGTTTGGGAGGCTAGCATGTAATTAGGATTATTGGGAATCAGAGGAGTATTGCAATGCAGAAGGAATCAAGGACAAAATGAAAATGGGATTGTGAAGCGTGAAAACAATGAAAAAGAGGGTTGGGTTGAAAAACATGGGAACTAAATGAGTTTGGTATTACAAATGAGGCCCAAAATGCTCAATCCCAAACATGGGTTTTGGATTACATTACAACTCAATCCCATTCCAAGCTTGACCCCCAAATAGCCCCTATATGTCAAGCAAATACCATTCAAGTTACACTAAAGAACCTTGGATCTTAGTTTATTGGATTGAGTTATGCAATACTAATTGTCAAATAAAATAACACTTTATTTCATTAAATAAATAATTGTATTTACAAAGTATAAACCACGAATTTAGGGCATAAACCCCAACATGACTGCCATAGCAGCTAATTGAGCAGGAGGGTGGTGTCCTTGAAATGAAAAGTTCATGCAATTATGGCAATCCAATGCAATATGACCAGATTTTTTACAAATCTGACAAAAGATTTTTCTGCCTTGCTAAAATCCTACAGTATTAAAACCATTAGCACCAGAAAATTGGCCGAAGAAACTAGGTGGTTGAATAAATCTATTGGAAGGGAAAGGATTAGAAGAAGGCCCATGAAAGGCCCATCACAATTAAAAGAGAAATTTAAGTTATTAGGATTTTCGTAGAAAGAACCCCTTCCATACATTCCCCTTTCTCGAAAAGATCAGCCATATTTACTCTCGTGTTCCGATACTAGCAAAAACGTCCACTGCCGCAAGCAACATTTTGAAAGGCCCCCATGGCCTTCAGGGTGGGTTCAACTGCCAGAGATAGAGCTGCAACAATCTTTGATTCCACATCAAGGAGAACTTCAAGTTTGGCAAGGGTTAAGTAGGTAGCCTCGTATGAATTGATGTTCGAAAGGCGTTGTACTTAATCGGCAGGTCGTTGAGTATGTGTACCAACGTTTCTTCATAGTAGATTTTGAAAATAGTAGAGACAAGTTTGTCAACAAGAATTTTTGCCTTGCGAAAATTATTAGGGTTTATGCCCAATTTTCTGGTTTGTAATATATAAACAAACTATTTATTTAACGAAATAAATAGTAATTTTATTTGACATTTAGACTTGCTTAACTCAATCCAATAAACTAAGATCCAATATTATTTAATGTAACTTGAATAGTATGTCGTTGATATATAGGTCGATCATTGTTTAAGATATAATCTAAATAGTCAATAGTATATGGATAAGGTTGGGTACCTTATCCTTGTAACACTATAGATATGATCCACTTTGTAATCGTTATAAATAATTTGATTCAAATCATTCATGTAGAGACACGCTAGTGGGGGTATCCAAAACCACAACATAGTTAATCTCTTTTTGTAACACCGTTGATTGAAGAGATTAACATTTCATAAGATGACCATATGTAATTCAATCTCAATTCTAAGTGAGTTATGGACTCCTGCTTGTGGGGGTGATTCATGTCAACAATACATATTTTTAGGCCTTATTTTAGTAGTGTTTCTTGGAAAATATGGTCTCTTGCATGTTAAAATTTCTCATAATATGTGCTAAATAGATTAAATAATGAAGAGTAGGCCTTTTGGATGCTTAAAGTGTATTTTTGACGTATTGAACATGTTTTAGAGGCTTTTACATTGAACTTTGGCCATTTTGCAGAAATTGTTGCCGATTCGCCCGCATCGCCAAAATGGGATGCGTCCACATCAAAATCCTAAGTTCCAGGAATGTTGACTGGGAAGCCTTTAGGACGTCGATTTGGACCCTACCTAACCTCTCTTGAAACCTATAAAAAGGATTGAAGTTGTCCTTTCAAGGAGAGCATCATTCACCTGAAATCAGTCTACTCTAAGAAGAATTTCCACTTAACTTGCCAACCTTATTCCAAGAACGAGAGTTCCTCTAGAGTTTTTAGGTCTTAGGGCTTCCCTACCAAGTGAGAGCTTGTGTAGAGCAAAAGGATTGGCCCTTGAGAGAGGAAGCCATGTGAGGAGTTCTACTGTATTTTCAATAACCTATTTCCATTTCTCTTTTCCCCTTACTACTCTTGCATATTCATTCTATACTTATAATTATTAAATTAATGAAAATGATTCATTTATTCTTTATCATGAGCTAAATCCACTAAGGGGTTCAATTATGTGAATGCCCTAGCAATTCATGGCTTGAGCATTTCCCAAAGTGTTATGTCTTACATTACTTACACTTTTTCTTTTGTTGATTGCATGGAAAGCATTGTTAATTTTAACTGGCCATTTAAGTTATCAATACAGCTGAGTCCTAATGCCTGAAAAGGTTAGGGTGTAAGCGGATTTCACAAGGGAATATGGGGTTAAAACCTAAAAATAGGATCACTATGCGACCTTAGAGATAAGAGGCACCATAGGGTAAAGAATATGCACAAAATTATTCTAAGGTTCAACTAACCATAGAGATATAGGCTTAGCTCTTTAGGCTCCTAAAAGTTCTTGAACCAAGACTGAAAAGGTGAAGATTCTATCCATGTGTAAGGCAATACATCGACTTAATGTGGCTGCACCGCTCAGGTTTTGATGAACTTAGGCAAAAGCATAGTTGAAACCCTGCTTCCATCGTTATTTGTCTTTATCTTTTTAAGCATTCTTTACACCAATTCACAGAAATTGCACCCTAGTTACATTAGGTCACTTGATTGCATTGCTTTAAACCAAATCCAATTAGATAGCTAATCTCATGGGATTCAACTCTTGGAATACTCCAAGATTTATTACTTCATCAATAGTGTATGCTTGCACTTAGACCATATTTATTCTTATTTTATCACTCATACATATTTCGTCGATTAGAGGGTTTGTCCTTTAATTTGTATGAGTGAAAATAGCTCGTGTCGTCGACTCAATAAGCCTACTATTTTAGGGATAAGACCGATTGGGGGAGTTGGGAACATAGCTATATAAAATGGAATTCACTCCTTCCCGACATTTGGGTAAAGTATAGGAGTTGTTCCCTTAAGTGCTAACTTCAAGCCTTGAACAATAGGGCCCCTCCCTCTCGTTGGCCTGAGAGAGATTTTGTTTATGATAGGATCATATATATGTTGTTCATTAGTGGACTAATCAGACTTAAGGAGCAAAAGGTAATTACATGGGTAAAATGCCAATTTGACCCAGCTATAATTACGAACAACTCGTGAATGGTCGACTTACTTGTAATAGTTATATCCATGGATACAAAGCATTCTACCATGTGAAGAGTGCAATTGCATACCTTTAGTCAAGTGACCCACAATCCATGAATGTTAATTAATGTACTTAAAAAGTTTAAATTAATTAATCTTAGATCATTAGCGCTTTTGATCTATAGATTGATTAGGTCGCTCTGCTAGCTCACTAACGGGTAAGACAAGGATCAAAGAGTTCTTGAAGAATCTGAATTGTTCAAATTATATTAAGGGAATGTGAATTAGTTGTATGAGAAACAATTGATATAATGTATATAGATACATCCTAATATAAAATGAATTTTGAATGAGATTCAAGATTAAACTATATAATATGAGAGTTTATTTTATTTGAATAAGATTCAAATAATAAATAATATAAATGATTTTAAAAAATAATAAAAATAAATAATACGAATAAGATTTATATTAAAACTATAAGTTAAATTTAATGTGAATGAGGTTCACACTTAGACCATATATTAAGAGAGATGTATTTAATTAAACATGTTAATAAATAAATTACTTATTTATTAATTAATTATTTAATTAGTTGAAAAATTAAATTAGATTTAATTTAAATTAATTAAATAAATAAATTTAAAAAAAAAAAAAAAAAATTCCCCGGGCGTATTGCAGGGGGTGGGAGGGGAGTTAACTCCCCTCTCTTTCATTGCATGAAGAAATGCTCTGCATTTGGAAGCGTTGGTTTTTTCATGTAAGAATTATGATTCTCCCCCGATCTATCTCCCGCTGACTCTCAAACGTACAGAGAATTACTACTCTCCAAAAATTCTGCCCGTCTTTTCAAAAAGTAAAGGTTCCACGAACATCCATCCTCGCCAAGAGAATAGTGTGGAAGACCATTTGGTGGTGTCCAAATTGGTACCTTGATTTGCCGTTTAGGATAGGAATTTATTAAGGAAATTGCATATTGGTTTTCAAAGGTAAAGGCTTATTTCTCTATAATTTAGAATTAATAGCATGCTTAAGTATATGTTTCTCTTCTTTGGGAATTTCTGAAATTCATAATCTTAAATAATGGCATGGCGATCGTTCACTCCTGCTAGGATTCAATCCTCTCAAAAATATTGTTCCACGATCTCGACAGCCTCCTTTTTCATAGTATAGAGAGCAGATCGAAGCTCCAAAACGATGGATCGGGATTTTGAGGAATAATGTGCTTCAAGACTTAATCGAATTGGTCAGTGCAGATGTGATGTGAGAGAAAACAGATGAGGAAAGGGTAGCATTGATTAAGGTTATAAGGACTTGATCTTTGTAATCTCAGTTAATGTAATCGTGATTGGGTTCAGGTGGGTGGGTACAGGTTGTAGAGGTGCTAGAAGATTGGGTTTTAGAGGGGGATTGGATAAATTGGGGAGGAGTAGGTGTAGAGTTGTCAAGATTCCCAAAGAGGGCATGAACTCGAAAAATGGTTGATGTCTAGTATTTTCAGTGAACATAATTGGTGGAGTCAAGCCTAATAGGAATGAGATTGCAAATGTTAGAGAGAAGGCCAGAGATTTGAGGGGTGTAAACAGTTGGGAAGAGGAAGAAAAAGCCATTGCAGTGTGGACGAAGAAACGGGAAGGGAGAGAAGTGACATTGGTCAACATGGCTCTCGTACCAAAATAAAACAAAGGCATTTTTAAGATTTTGCTAGGAAGATCTAATGACAAATTAACAAGATATGAGATCAAAAGTTTCAACAACTTTAATGAATCTAATAAAGTATTTGTATAATTATTAATATTCATAGATGTTGGTTTGGCTATTTCTTTTTTGAAAGGATAAAAAAAATCATCTAGGTTCTTTATTTGTCCAACATTGTATTTATTTCTATTCTAATGGTACTTTTGAAATATTTATGAAAGGTCAAGGGTAATATTATTGTTTCAAAGAATGAATGATTTTTAATACCATAATTTTTTTTTTTTTTTTTTACAATCATTATTAGAATTTTTTTTTTTTAATTATTTTAAATTAAATTTAATTTAATTTTTTAAATAATTAAAAATTTATTTAATAAATAAGAATTTTTTTTTTTTAATTTTTATGAAAGGTCAAGGGTAATATTATTGTTTCAAAGAATGAATTATTTTTAAAACCATAATTTTTTTTTTTTTTTTTTACAATCATTAGTAGAATTTTGGTCTTTGCCTACGCACAAGAACGTCGACAGATTTTCAAAAATGAGTGGGTAAAGCTTTTGCTGACGTTTTTTTGCGTGGGTAGATAACGTTGGTAGAAGGCCGTGGGGAGATCTTTTGCCCACGTTTTTTGACATTTCGTCGGCAGAAATGCCCACGCAATGAAATGCGTGGGTAGAAATAGTCTTTTTGCCCACGTTACAAACGTCGGCAGAAGTTGGTTTCTAGCCACCCATCAACATTCGTGGGTAGAAATTGAATTTCTGCCCATGTTTTATCCATAGGCAGAAATTGATTTCTGTCCACACATCAACATTCGTGTGCAAAAATAACATTTCTTCCCCCGTTTATGCGTGGCTAGAAATCAATTTATGCCGACGTTTTACTTTCCATCGGCATAACTCGATTTCTTCCACGCATGAAACGTTGCCATAGCTTTATAATTACAACACATTTATTATTATAATATTATATGCTTGGGGATCAATATTTAAAATAAAAATAATCTCAATTTCCTGTAACAAAATAAATTTAATATTATAATAATAAGTTTAGCCAATTTCCTGTTACAAAATATGTTTAACATCATAACAACCCACAATCCCTTGAACATATAAAATCTGGAAAACTATCTTAGTGTTTGTTTCCTAAGCTATATTGGCTTTCATTTTGCTATACAAAATGAACAAAATAATATTAAATACACAAAAAGTGGTTTCGTTAGTTGGTTGG
This sequence comes from Citrullus colocynthis, assembly GCA_031780015.1. Taxonomy (NCBI): domain Eukaryota; kingdom Viridiplantae; phylum Streptophyta; class Magnoliopsida; order Cucurbitales; family Cucurbitaceae; genus Citrullus; species Citrullus colocynthis. The sequence continues at coordinate 36,893 of QLSR01001496.1, read as the reverse complement.
TCTTCACAAAAAAATGTTTTCCTTCATCAGTTGGGTCTCCACAAAAATAATTAACATTTCTGGCCTTCTTCAAAATATATAAACTTGAAAAGCATAATATTGAATTCCAATAAGCACAACATGATCAAAACTAATAAAGCAGATTAATTTGCATGACTTTCAAAATGATATTCAAGACCAACTAAAAAGTACCTCAAACTCAAAATCAACCTAAAAAGTGTCTAAGTGACACTTTCACCCTCAAAACAACTTAAAAAGTGGCTAAAAAGTGTCTAAATGGCACTTTAACTCCAAAAACAAGTCCAAAATGCACAACTATGACCTTTTAACTCAAAACCAACCAAAAAGTGGCTAAAAAATGTCTAAATGGCACTTTGACTACAAAAACAAGTTCAAAATGCATAATATGACCTCTTAACTCAAACTCAACCAAGAAGTGGCTAAAAGGTGTCTTAAACTCCAAAAACAAGTCCAAAATGCACAACTATGACCTCTAAACTCAAAACCAACCAAAGAGTGGCTAAAAAGTGTCTAAATGGCACTTTGACTACAAAAACAAATCCAAAATGCACAATATGACCTCTTAACTCAAACCCAACAAAAAAGTGGCTAAAAGGTGTCTTAAACTCCAAAAACAAGTTCAAAATGCACAACTATGACCTCTAAATTCAAAACCAAGCAAAGAGTGGCTAAAAAGTGTCTAAATGGCATTTTGACTACAAAAACAAGTCTAAAATGCACACTATGACCTCTTAACTCAAAACCAACCAAAAAGTGGATAAAAAGTGTCTAAACTCCAAAAATGCATGAATTGGCTACCATAACTGCAAGATAGCCATACCATATTATAACTTAAACATATAACGAAGGTACAAACATGCATGAATTGGCTACTGTAACTGCAGGATAGCCACAACACATTATAACTTAAACATATAATAAAGGTACTAAATGCATGAATTGGCTACCGTAACTGCAGGATAGCCACAACCATAATTTTGAACTTTAATTTAAAAAAAAATAAATACTTAAGAAGTTGAAGGTCCATCGCCTCCATGTCCTTGCCCCAACAATTTTTTAATGTCGGTCCATCTATCTTCCCATTTGGCAAGTTGACTCATTAACTTCTCATTTTGATCCACCATCTTTGCGTACTTTTCAGTGAGTTCATCCAAAACTAATCCAAAATGCATAACTATGAACTCTTAACTCAAAACCAAGCAAAAAGTACCTAAAAAGTGTTTAAATGATACTTTAACTCCCAAAACAACCTAGATAATTCTCAAGAGTCTTCACAATATCCAAGACCAACCAAAAAGTACGTAAGAAGTGTGTAAATAACAATTTAACTCCCAAAAACAACTTCAAAATGCCTAAGTATGACTTACAAACTCAATACCAATCAAAAAGTAATTAAAAAGTGTCCAAATGACACTTTAACTCCCAACTACAACTTTAAAATGCCTAAGTATGACTTTCAAACTCAAAACCCACCTAAAAAGTGTCTAAGTATCACTTTGACCCTCAAAACAACTTAAAAAGTGCATAAAAAGTGTCCAAGAGACTTATTAACTCCCAAAACAACCTAAATTCAAAATGTCTTAAGTTCCTAAAAAGTGTCAAAGAGAATTTTGTGACATGTTGATTAATAAAAAAGTTACACTTGGAAGTTTTGTTTGTCCAACTACAACCCAATAATTTTGTGCTGTATTGATTTAAAAAAAAGTTACACTTAAAAGTCCTATTTTTCCACCTACAAGAGTGTTCCGTTATTGATAATTCTCTAAACAACCTATTCATATATTTTGTATTCTAGTTTAAAGTTTTTACTAGAATAATAAATGAAAGTAAAAAAAGTAAAAAGACCAAAAACAAGTTCGATAAAAGCAAAGCAAATCAAGAAAACAATTAATGAGAAGCAATCCCACTGATAAGTACATGCAACAAAAGAAACAAAAGATATACTTATAACGGACATTTCATCAAACACATAATGGCTTCAAGTGTCTAAATGAACCAATCTAAATTCAACCCATTAAAAGTGTCTAAGTGTTCTTTTGAGTTTCAAAAGCAACAAAAATGTATCTGAAAAATGTCTAAATAACACTAATGACTTTCAAAACAACTTGAACATATTTAAGAGTGACTTCCAAACTCAAAATCAACCTAATAGATCAACATTAATCATTCTCATTGCAATTTCATCATTCTCATTACAATTTCATTCAAATTTTCACATGGTAATTATAATATTTGGTAAGTCTCACAATGCAAAGTCCACTGATTTAAACTATGTGTTCCAAAACGACAACTAATCTTCCAAAACGACAACTAATCTCATTCAAACATTCATTTGTAGAGGACAATTCTAGATCCAAAAAAAAAACTCAATTAACAAGTCTATATCACTATGGAAGACAACTCGAGATCCAAACAAATAGTCAATAAATAACTCACCCACGTTTATTGAGATGGCGGCAACCACAAGCACGAACGACGTTGTCTTCCATGAGCAGAACGTCGGGCACAAGCAGAAATGGCGTCGGCAAAAGCAAGATGGGGGCGTCAAGCACAATGACGGAGCGTTGGCTGAAGCAGCAGGCAGGCGTCGGGTAGCAGCAGCAGTGGTCATCGTTCGTCGCTGACGAGTGAAAGAAGATGGGTGGGAAGAAGTTTTTGTGGGGGGGTTGGGTAGATGAAAGAATGTGGGTGAAGATGTTTTTTTTTTGTTTTTTTTTTATGTAAAAAGAAAAATAAAATGAAAAAGAAAAAGGAGGGAGAGTGAGAGGAGGGAAAGTAAACAAAGGGGGGAATGTTTTTTAGGGTAAAAATGTGTGTGGAGAAAAAATAAGTGAGACTTAAAATCTTTTTTGCCACATTCCTTGGGTGGGCAGATGGGGAGAAACTAAATTCATCGTCGGCAAAAACCGACTTTAATGATTTCTAATACCACACTACTTTTTGTCCATACATATATTCTCATCGGCAGATATGATGTTATGCCCACGCATTAAAAATTCGTCAGCAGAAACTATCTCTGCCGACGTTTTTTGTTGCAAAAAAAAAGTGTCGACAAAGATAAAAATTATTGTAGTAAATATGCAGGGAGGAAAGGGGAGGGGATTGAACCTTCAACTTCAAAGTTGATAGTACAAATACTATGTCAGTTGAGTTGTGCTTATTTTGGTAATACATTAATTAGTTGAGCTATATCCATGTTGGTTGTTAAGAGGGTTAACTAGAGTCAGTATACCCAAGCTTAAAAATGTTTCTAATTGGAGTAATTCAATTTGAAACCAAAGTAGTCATCTAACTTCTTTTACAGTGTTTGAACTTCGTCACAAACCTTTCCATTATAAGACAATTCCTCTTTTAATTAAAATTTTGTTAAAACTCTACCTCAAATTCTTTGACTAAACTTAATTTCATTAGCCACCACATTTAAAAAAAAAAAAAAAAACCACAGAAAAATGGATGGATATTACATTGCTCTCCAAACAATAATGCTAATTAACCATCCCTTAATTTTATAAGTCAAAATAATGCGATTAAAATCCAACATAAAAACCATGTCTTTTTCTTTTAAATAATGCTTTCAACTAAATATTGAATAGTCAAACTTGTATATATGGATCACTAATACAAAATTTCAGAGGCATAAAAGCTTTCCAATATAGTAGACATGAATTGAATATAAATACAATTTTAATATAAAATTAGACATAATTAAAAATGAAAATTATGAGATGGCCATTACCCACAAAACCTTTTTTTAAAAAAGTTTTGTGTTTTATCCAACTACAACATCTCCCTCCCATTCAAACAATAATAATACACAACAATTAGCAACTCCTCATCCTAAAAAGAGGAATTAGATAATCTCAAACAAAAACAAAAACCCAAAAAAGAAAAAATGAAACACATAGTAAAAAGCTTCACCATATAAAAATAGCCAAGCCAGCCATTTTGCTCCAATCCTCCTCCATAAAAAGAAAAAAGAAATTATCAAAATAATTAATTTCCTTCTCCTTCCGCAATCTTGGAGATGGACATTGCAATTTCACATAGCTTAATAAACACTTCATTCTTCGGCGTCAACACTGTCGGCTTCGTTCCGAACGAAGCCTCGCACGTGCGCGCATCAGCAATCGCCGCATTGACCCATTTCTCGACGTCGCCATAGGCCTTCGCTATAATTGCAGCAATGGAGGCGTCAAGTTGTTGCGATGCATTCAGATACGCATCAAGGCAATCAAAGAGGCCCTGTTGTACTGCCGGCTCGTTTAAGCTCGTGTCGTTGAACATCACCTTGATACTCTCTGATATGTCAGAGGCATTGGAAGAGGCGAGGCGGAGGGCAACCAAGGCTAGCCCCAGCTTGTCGGCGGGGAAGCTATTGGGGTCGGAAGTCAGCGAGGTGATGCAAAGGTCTTTGTAGTCAGTTTGAGCACACATATGCTCGATCATGCGGAGTCCCTCCTCCTTCGCCGGGCGGGCAGCGTCAAGGCGCTGAACCGCCATGCAAAGGTAGAGGACCAATAAAATGGCTGAGACAAATTTCATGGCGCGTTGTTTTTTGTTTTTTGTTTTTTGTTTTTTGTTTTTTTGTTTTTGTATTTTGTATTGTTTTTTCTTTTTGGGGGAGAGATGGTAGCGTAATGGTAACTACTGGAAAAAGTTAAATAAATAAAGCAAAGGATCCATTTTTAGAGCCAAAAATAGGAGAAGTTACTGGTGGTTATAATCATATGATGCATGGTCAAAATATAATTTTTCAACTTAGATAAAAGTGTCAACTGCATTGTGCCCTAAATATTTTAGGCTGAAAATAGAGTATTTTTCGAGACACACACTACCCGATTATTCAGCTTAATTTGCTTAATTTGCTTATATTTAGTTTCTTGACCTAATAATAGAAGATGACAATTCTATGATTCAAAACCATGAGGACTTGTTTTTATTTGCATGCTTTATTAATTAACAAGGCTCATAATTAAAATTATGCCTCGATTTCTTAATTTTAACTTTAAACTAGAACTTTAATTTGGACAGTTGGTAACAATTTAATCTCTTAATTTTGGTCTATAGCGATTCAATTCCCTCTAACTATTTTTAATTGTATAACAATTTAGTTTCTTTACTTTCAAATTTGTAACAATTAATTCATATCATAAAAAGAGAACCATCATCATTAAATATCAATTTTTATAATTTAATGATGTAGACTTTATAGCTTATAAATATAATTGGTCCCTCATTAGTTTATTGATGTACCTATGTAAGAAATCTCATTAAAATTTTAATATTAATTTTCACAGTAAGGACTAAATTATTACAAAATTTAAAGTATACTAACTTTCATGATAAAGTTCAAGGACTAAATCGTTACAAATAAAAAATTAAAGACTAAATTGTTACTTTCATGAAAATTTAAACACCAAAATTGATTTTTAATCTAAACTTAAACACTATATATCTTTTGCGGAAATAAATATTGGTAGCTGCATTTTTAGAAAAATAAAGAAAGTAAAATAGTGTTCAATTATTTTTCGCATTTTGATATTAGTATGTACTTCATTATAATATATTTATTTAAAACTATATATGATTTGAATTCTAACTAATTGTGTTTAACATAAATTACTTGATAAAAATTTAAGAAAATAATTATTATTAAAAAATTGAATCCAATAAAATATATTAATAACAGAATAACATATTTGAAACTAAACGGTTAAGGTAGACAATAGATTCCTAGGAAAGCTATTGTATATGAGTTTTTACACTTAGTTAAAATTAAAAACTAAAAAGTGTTTAGATAGACTAATAAATAATTTGTTTTACAAAATAACGTAGACAGTTAAGATTTTTTCAAATAATGTAGTTATAGGTGTAGGGACGAAACTATGTCCATATCAAATGATAATTATTGAATTATTTATTAGCTTATAGTCGGATTGGTGTTTGATGTGCCTTTTTTTGTTTAAGTAAAATGTTCAAGTAATTACTTTAAAAGTTTTTTTTTTTAATACTGTCTAAAATAAAAATTTACCCAACTTAACTTAACGAAGTGTAAACATTCGATTTTATTCCTTTGATTTTGATGAGTGCTACAATATTTACTATTAATGAATGTTGCATTCTTTTACTTTCTAATAAATTTCCGTCTGAAAAGTGGTAAAAACTAATAATTATATGTGTGCGCTGAATGAATTATAAATCATATATTAATTTTGAAATTGCTTCAACTTCGTAAAGAACCCCAAAAACTTGATTAATGATGAAATTTGTGAGTTTGAGAAATTTGTATAATGATTGTTCTTTAGAATTAATCGTGCGGGACACGATAATGTTGAAATTCGTGAATGATTTTTACTTTTCTTTTTATTTAAATTAGCTATTGAATTCCATGATAATAAACAAATGTTAAAATATAGATTAAATTATATAAAATATTTCTAAACTTGGCACTATATCCTTAAACTTTTTAAGTTTAAAAAATATGCTTACTAATCATTTTGGATGGAAAACGTTAATGTTTTATATCAAAATTAAAATGCTATTGAATTTTTAAAAAATTCAAAAAACCTTTAAACTAAAAAAAGAATAAAAAATAAAAAATATTCTTACTATTATATAAATAGAAACGGTCAATACTGTGTCTAACTTCTTTATTTTTCATTTTTTCTTCCCTCTCTTCTTCAATACACTCTTACTTCATTTTTTTTCTTTTTTTTTTTTTTTTTTAACCGTGTGACATTTGTTTATTTAAATAAATGAAATTGTACATTTCAATTAAGTTATATGAACTATTAGTAAGAAGAAAGAGAATAAAGGAAGCACTAAGGAGTTCTAAGACTTAAATGTTTCGACAAAATTGTACGTTAATGGTTGAGTGTGTGTTAATAGCCAAATACTTTTTTTTAACTATTTACCGTTTTGGTATGTTTTAAGGGAGATTTTGATTTTGGAATTTCGTGAGATTTTATTGAATTTTATGTTTTATGGTTGATGAGAAAATTGATGTAAACTAAAAATTGGAAAGTTAAGACAAAAATGAGAAAATTTCAAATAAATTGATCACCATGTTAATGTTAGGAGAAATTTTAAACCTTTTTTAATTTTAGAATTATTTTTGTAATTGAGTATTAATGATTTCTATTCATATACTTATGATGAAGATATATTTAAACATTTTTTAATTAAGAATATTTTTGTAACTTTTGAAAGTTCAGAGGTATTTTTAAAACTTTAAGGATTTCCATCCCTAACTAATGACAAAAGTATTTTTTAACTCTTTTTAAAAGTTTAATAATATTTTTGAAACTTTTGAAAGTGTAAAGATATTTTTGACATTAAGTACTTTTTTTTATAGTACTAAAATATATGATGCTAAAGTTTAGTGTTCACATAGATGAAGTTCAAATTTTTGATGAAAATTGACACGTTACCTTACCACATTTAGGATATAAATTTATAATTTTTGTTGAATTTTAGTGTGTTATATATTTTCTTTTACAAAAATATGTTTTTTTTTTATTAGTTTAACGATAAGTAGGAATGAAAATTTTAACTTTCCATCATTCTTGTGAGGCTCTAATGCCTTAATTAGTTAAAAGATGTTCTACTTTCTAAAACTGCAGATTTATGAATAGTTTTTAAAAAGTTAAAATATCATTGTAATGTGAAGTTGGTTCTATTTTAGTTTCGAAGTTTTAAATGTTTAATTTTAATTTTTATATCTTCAATAAATCTTAAATTAAGTTCTTTATCAAAATTGGCTAAATAATAATAATTTTGATGTTAAGATATATAATATATGAATATGTTTTTTAAAATTTATTGAGAAAGTGCTAATAAATAACAAAAGTTTTTCTTAAAAAATTAACGATAAACAAATAGCCAGAATTAAAGTTAAGATGTATTAAAAATAGAAGAACTAGAATCATAGAATTGAAAATATATTAATTAAAATTGAACCAATTAAAAAAAATATTGGAACAAAGTGTTATTTTAATCTTTTAAAAGTCAATAATAGCAATGGCCATAATTAGTGGTAAAAAATACTAATTTTCAAAACTAACCAAGACAGAAAACTGTTTTCCATGTTGCTCTCATGTTTGTTGAGAGGAAACTATGGATGTTACGTAATTAAGACAAACTCTATGTACAAAAATGAATTTTTGTTAATATTTCTGATTTTATTTTTCATTTCCTCAACTACAAATCAACCTTTTCCACCTTTTTTAGAGTAATACTCAATGCATTCCAAATGTACCCATTTTTATGTTTCTATTATCATCACATAAAAAATGTACTAAAAGAATGAAACGCCTGAAAAAGTAATTATTTATTTTGTAGAGATTGAAAAATACGAACGAAAATTTATTACAAACAAATATATGAACGAGAAATTCAAAACAGCTGAAAGTATGAAAAGTTCCAAGACCCAGAAGAAAGTAACAACATTCAACAATGGCAATAGAGTTCAAAATTTCTTGATGAAGTCATGAATGTGAGTATTGATTTCATGTGGCTTTTCTTCGTGAACAAAGTGACCAGCATTTTCTACTATTACTACTTCCTCCAACAATGGCACGTCCCTTTTGAATCCACCATCGTGGATATATTCCTTGGCTCCTTTAAAATGGTAAGTTAAATCTGAATCACCAACAATGAATTTCACCGGTACTTGAATCCGCGCTCCCGTCCATGGCCCCGTCAGCTCCCAAGTTCTGCAACAAACATGAATTCAACTTCAGACATCCAAATTCAACCATCAGTGTTATCAGCTGCCTTCCACAAGATATAGCTAACAAAATGCATTTCTAAGTGAGGAAACAGCAACAAATTGACAGTTTCTTGCTATGAAAATGGACATCAAGAAAACATGTGTTCAATGTCCAAACATGAAACTACTGTTCAACATGAATCACAGAAAAGAGTGTTGATTGGGGCATATGTTGAGGATTCCATATTAGAAAAATTAAGTGACATAACAATGTTTTATAAGATACACGAATTACTCTCATTACCAATTAATGTTGAAACGAAACCTCATGTTATCTAATAATATGAAAATTGAACTCGGATGTGAATAAATGTGGCTTACAAGTCAAAAGCACGATAGTAGTTCAATGCTCCAGTGAAGCCTGTCTCCTTGAATTTGGCAGCATAATAGTTGATATCTTCTTCTGTCAACCAAGAAGGAAGGTTTTCCGGCGGCGGGATGGCTCGAAATCCGTATTCTTTAGGCAAGCATGGAGCATGTGTACTTTTATTCGATAGGGTTGTCTTGAACAGTTGAGCAGTGTCAATGCAGGCAAAATCTGCTTCTGCCTCTCCTGGAACCTGTTAGAAATCAATCTACATTTAGTTGTTTTAGATGCCATGAATGTATAAGAACAACAATCAATTACAAAAAGGTGAAAACTGTTTGAATATTATTTATTCATGAATGTATTAGCAAGAAGGAATCTTCCAACCAAAGGCACTCAACAACAACTTCTACAAAAGTCTTTCTCAGAAAAGTTAGCAATCACTTAGTTAACAGCTTGTAGATTTGAATTTGATTGTATCAAAGATGAAACAGTCAAAAAGCTGTAAAGAACATTAAAATGAACATGATAAGAAAGCGATCTTTTAGGCTTTGATTCATGAACAGTGTTATTGCAGTCTGGTTGGCCATCTTTGTCACCGGCAAAATGTTCTGTTTTTCGTCAAGCAATTTGTTCCATGATTGGCAGTCTTCATCTAGAAATATCTTTCCTTACTTAGTGCAGATTTGTGGTGTTGCTTTCGGTATTGCTTTACACAGAGGATACTTTCTGTTTTAGAGAATATCTTTAAACTGCCACTATATATTGCAATGGTGTTTCATTTTTAAGGTTAGCCACTTCGTTTGTTTTGCAGTGTTTTTGTGGAGTGAATCATAATCGTAAAATTGTCCTCTCCTTTATGCGTTCGAAGCTGTATTGTTAGCACTATTGTCAAAGCTTGTAGCCTATGGTCATCCAGACTATGGTGCAATTGTTAGATATTTTTACTAGTGAAGTTTTTCCTCTCTTACTATTTACTTTGTTAGTCCCTTTGTTATTTTCTAACATTTAGATTCACTTACTTTTTTCCAATCAGTACTCTGATCGAACACAATTAGTATTTTGCAATTTTGATTGTACATGTGAGTGAGAATGCACAGAGCAGACCTACAGTTAGAACACCAAAACTAAGCAAATTGATAACACCATTCGTCCAACTATAAGCAACTAAAACACAAACACAGAGATGAATCAAAATTAGGACCGGAATCAGAAGGTTAACATGAATTAAATCCCTTCATAGAAATCAATGGAAGTTGAGATTCACCTGAAACCTGCACATATAGAAATCATCACCATACACAGCTCTGAAACGCTCGATGAAAGAAATTGCCGGATTTCTAGGGAAGAACTGGACGCTCATATTCACCAAGGCTTTGATTCTTTCAGGCCTGAACAAGCAAAAATACCAGGCGATGATTGCCCCCCAATCGTGGCCTACAAGAAACACCTTCTCAATCCCGAGCTCATCCAAAGCCCCAACCAAATCGCCAACGACATGGAGCGCGGTGTAGGAAGTATGCGATTCGGGGGAGTCGGTCTCGCCATAGCCACGGAGGTCCGGCGCGATGGCACGATATCCGACGGAGGAAAGGTAGAGAAGCTGGTGGCGCCATGAGTACCAGAGCTCGGGGAAGCCGTGAAGAAGAAGAACGACGGGGCCATTCCCTATAGAGGCAATATGCATTTTGATGCCATTGGTGTTGATGGTGCTGTGTTCAATCGCGTCCATGGAAACTCTTTCTCTGCTTCAGTTTTCAATTTCTTAGTTTTTCAGAGATCTGTAAATAGATCGGTGGAAAAGTTGTAAGAGCATTTTCGCCGGACAAAGATCGGCCTCGAGATTGGAAAATCTCATGCTTCTCGTTTCGGATTATTAAATTTTGGTTTTCCAATAGTTAATCGCCATTTTTCCTTGACCAGATCTAGCGTAGTAATAAATATCATTTTAGTAAGCATTTCATATTTGACTTTTTAAAAGAAAAAATAAATAAATAAATAAACTTATTTTTCTCACAATTTTTTATCCAAATTTGTAAAGGATGAACATTGATTGGTCAGAGTTGGTTTTTCCATCAAAAGAATGCAGAATCAACCATGGTGGATTTCCAATATGACTTATATACAAATATTTTCGTGTTATTTGAAATGTTTGATGTAATTCATACACTACATTCTCGCTTGTCCCACCAAAACAAGAGAAAACTTGAAAAATTCTTCAATTTCTATGTGCATTTCTTTTCTCAATTTGAAGTCGGTTAATGGCTACCAATATTAATTTCTATAAGTAACTATCACCGATAGACTTTTATCAATTGAAATTCACTTTGAAAGATTAACCATTAAAGCTACTAGTATTTATTATTGACAAACTTTTCTATCAACAAAGATCTCTGTATTCCTCTCTCATCACCTCCCACTACTTGGTGTGATAATATTTCTGCTGCCACTCGTGCTCGTTATTCTGTTATCCATGCTCGCACTAAGGAATTATAAATTGATCCTCATTTATTCTTGATCAAGTCCTCTTCCATCAACTTGTTATTTGACACATTCATTTTTAAGATCAACTCATTGGTTGTCTGACAAAGTTGCTACCACCCCATCATTTTCTAGTGCTTTGGGAAAACTCTAGTCTTTTCTTCTCTCCCTTACCTCGTCTGAGGAGGTTGTTAAGTCAATTTTCTGTGTTGTCCTATACATGTGATGTAATCTGCCTCTATTGTAGGGGTGAGCATCGATTTGGCGGGGTCAGTTTTTCATGAAAACTAACACCGATATCGCTCTATTCTGTTTGAAAATTTGATAATTGCACTTTCAAAATATATTGCTTAAAAACGAACTGGTCGGTTTCTGATTCGGGTTAGTTGGTTTCGGTTTTAACAATTTTTTAAAAGAAAGCTTGTTGGGATTTGGAAAGAAAAGTAAAATTTAAAAAATGGTTTATTGATATAAATATATTATATAATATTCGTATAATAAAAAATATTTTAAAGTATATTAATTTTATAATATTATAATATTATTTATCATAAAAGTATATTAAATTATTAATAAATGTTATAATTTTTTATAATTCGGTTGGGGTCGGTTAGGTTCGATCTAATTTTTGGTCGGGGTTGGTTCAGTTTACAACTGCCTTTTTCAGAAAACCGACCCAACCAGTTTTTTAAAAAAACCAGTCTCCAACCTCAGTTTGGCCGATTTCGGTTGTTCGGCTCGATTTTTCGGTCATCCCTACTCACCTTCATAGTTGACTTTTTCTTAGATTTATTTGTATTAGTATAATTTATTTACTTACCAAGCTAGATCTATTATTCTTCTTCATTGATTATGTATGTAAGAGGCTGAACATCTCTTCTTGTAACTCTTTAAGCTTTCAATCAATAATATTGTTAAGAGCATTTACACCTCAAGAAGTTCCTTTAAAATTGAACTAATACCACACAAGTGTGCAATTTCCTTACCGTGCAAACACTAGCTCTTCTTCTCTTCCTTTATCCTAAGTGCCACATATATATATATATATATATATATAATTCACCAACCAAGAATTTGATGACTAAATTTTAATAAATTAATCCAAATTAAAAGAAGGAAAAGAAATTAGTATCTACATAGTTACAACCTAGATGACCATAGCATGATATAACAACAATTTTTTAGATAAAATGACACGTATTATCAATAGAAGTGGTGGATCTAAAATTTTATGCCAGGGACACACGTCTATGTAAGTTTAGATTTTAGCCAATTAACTACTAAATTTGTGTCTAGGTATGGAAAATGAGTTTAAAAAGGGCTAGTTGCACAAAAAGCAATTAGGCCCAAAATAATTTAAAAAAAAATATAGCACAAGAAAAAATATATTAGGGATATATCACAAAATTAATGCCAGATATCACTGATAACAACTATCATTGATAGCCATATTGGTAAATGACTAAAAAGCTCATGTTCAGCCTGCCATTTCATGCTTCTTTCTTTCGATTTTCTCAAATTGAAAGCTATCACTAATAGCAACTATCAGTGATACCACCAATGGCTATCATTGATAGCTGCTGTCAAAGATAGCTTTCAACTTGAGAAATATTAATACAACCTTAAAATAGTAACACTTGAAATGTTAGCTTTCAATTTGCTATCATTTATTACTAGCTATTATTGATACATTTTCATCAATTGGAATCAAGCTTGAAATATTAACACTTAAGGTCATAAGTGGTTATCAATGGTAAACTTTTATAAGTAGTTACCAACTTTTTAAGAAAACTATCAACTTTCAAAGATTAACATTTAAAGCTAAAGGTGATAGAAGTCTATTAATGAGAGGTTTATAAGTGACTATCACTGATATCTACCTAAGTCATATCATTGATAGCTCCTATTAGTGGCTATCATTGATAGCTTTTAGCACTGACTATCAATGATAAACTTTCATCAAATGGAATCGACTTTTATATCAATTATATCATCGATATATGGATATCACCTAAGTTCTATTATTGATATCACTTATATCATGGTTATCGATGATAGCTTCTATCACTGATAACCTGCTATTAGAGATAACTTTTGTCATTCATTTTTACCATCAAATAACTACTATCGTTGATAGCTTCTATCACTGATAACATTCTATAAGTGATAACTTCTAGGCATGTCACTTACACTTTAGTTCGACATTCAACTTTAGTAATTAATTCCACTAACTTGGCTACCAATGATAGACTTCTATAAGTGGCTATTAACTGTGGAAGAAAATTATCAAAGATTAAGCTATCAATGATAGAAAATATTTGTAGTTATTTCTGATAGACTTTTATTAGCTATCAAATTTGAAATATTAACACTCAAAGCTATCAATGGCTATTATTGAGAAACTTTTATCATGATTATCAATAGTAGACTTATATTACTGATATTTACCTAAGTTCGATATCATTGATGCATAAATATGACTGATATCTATCTAAGTTCTATTACTAATATCACTAATAATTGATATTACTGATACACAAATATTTAGTGAATTTTTTTTATAACATTTAAAAACATGAGTGATAGCCAGTGAATTCTTCAATCAATGATAGAATTCTTTGAGTGACTAAGTTATAAGTATATTAGTGGCTATCATGGATAGATTTATATTATTATCAGGAGATTGGGGAGATGGGATAAAAATAGGAAAAAGAAAAGGTAAAAAAAAAAAGAAAGAAAGAAAAGGAAGAAGAAAATATGAGAAGATTGGGGAGATGGAAGAAAAATTGGAAAAAGAAAAGGGAAAAAAAAGGCAGAAGAAAATATGAGAAGATTGGGGAGATAGAAGAAAAATTGGAAAAAGAAAAGGGAAAAAAAAGGCAGAAGAAAATATGAGAAGATTGGGGAGATAGAAGAAAAATTGGAAAAAGAAAAGGGAAAAAAAAGGCAGAAGAAAATATGAGAAGATTGGGGAGATAGAAGAAAAATTGGAAAAAGAAAAGGGAAAAAAAAGGCAGAAGAAAATATGAGAAGATTGGGGAGATAGAAGAAAAATTGGAAAAAGAAAAGGGAAAAAAAAGGCAGAAGAAAATATGAGAAGATTGGGGAGATAGAAGAAAAATTGGAAAAAGAAAAGGGAAAAAAAAGGCAGAAGAAAATATGAGAAGATTGGGGAGATAGAAGAAAAATTGGAAAAAGAAAAGGGAAAAAAAAGGCAGAAGAAAATATGAGAAGATTGGGGAGATAGAAGAAAAATTGGAAAAAGAAAAGGGAAAAAAAAGGCAGAAGAAAATATGAGAAGATTGGGGAGATAGAAGAAAAATTGGAAAAAGAAAAGGGAAAAAAAAGGCAGAAGAAAATATGAGAAGATTGGGGAGATAGAAGAAAAATTGGAAAAAGAAAAGGGAAAAAAAAGGCAGAAGAAAATATGAGAAGATTGGGAAGGTGGAAGAAAAATTGAAAAAAAATATATGTGAGGAGATTGGAGAGATGGAAAAAAAATTAGAAAAAAAAAGAAAAAAAAGAAGAAAATATGAGGAGATTGTGGAGAATGGAGCAAAAGCTGAAAAAAGAAAATGAAAAAAAAAATTGTGCAAGATAAGAGAGAGCAAAATTGGAAATCACAAAAATTTAAAAAGTTGACAAGTCAATATTTGCCATATTTGCAAATATTTAAAAAAATGTGCTATATTTTTAGATTTTTCCCTTTATTTTGTTATCTATTACAAATATCCTTAAAAAAATGTATAATAAACCTCCAAATTCTCGATTTTGTGTCTAATATGTTATGGTTAAAATTGAAACAATGTTTATTTAAAAAATAATATAATAATTTGTAATAAAATTAAAAAGATAAGTTCAATTAATCGCACAAAGCGAGCATAGTTCAACTAACCTATGAATTCTGTAATTAAAATTCATTTACCTCTATTGTACTCTATTTAGGTTCAATTAGTCACAAAATTAAATATAGTTAATATTTTTCTTTAAATTAAATATGTTCGGAACTAGTAGATATAAAAGTACTAAACTTATAATCTAACATACAAATAAATATAATTTTAAATACAATAATGTATAATATCCCGATCAAGGCTCTTCTTAGGCACCAGTTCTATATGGTCATATAAGATTTCAGGTCATTTTCGTACTCTATCCTTCACGTAAAATAAACACAATTACCTAGTATTTGTGAAAAACAAATACAACTACCTAATAATTCCCAACATTTATAATCCACCTAGCTAAATGTTGATATCAAAATTTGATACCAATCGTGAGTTTGTATTTCTCGAGAAGAATTGAACGATCTCCCTACACAATACAAGAAAAACTTGCATTGGTGTGGTGCTTGGCCATAGACATTCCGAAAATCAAGTCAATAATGGTTTAGAGAGCTAGAGAGTAGAAAGTTTAGGGTGTATTTCGACGTACCTCAAATGTCACAAGCCCTCTCGATTGTATAGTAACAGATTTCATAACGGTCATTTGCTAATTAACTTATACGGCTATTAACTATACCATTATAAATCGTTAAATTTATTTCACTAGTAACTGAAACATGTGCATAAGTAAAACACCTAGGCACAATTCTTACCTTCATAGGGTCGGCCTCTTCAAGATGTATGGTCATCCCTATGGGTCAGCTTACGTACTTAGACATTATGGCCTTATGGCTGACCTTATGGGTCTATCTCCATACTTAGCCAAATAAACTTATAGTATGATGGTTGACCTTGAAAAAGAGTAGAAGGCACCTACCCACGATAGACAATGTTACTAATAATGTCACAACAATTCACAGAACTTAAATTAGACAAAATTATGAATAAGAACACATAAGATTGATAACCCAGTTTGGTGAAAATCCACCTACGTCTAGGGGGTTGAAATCCTTGGAAAGATAACTTCACTAATATAAATGATAAACAATTACAACTCAGTATGGATTTGTAACAAACGCGTGTTTACAGTGACCTTAGTATAACTTATACACTCAAACCTCCTCCTAAGGCTCTCCCTAGGTATGAGATCTCGTCTCTCACTAACTTAGGCTCCCCCTAGGTGATGATATTAGTGAAGAAGAAGTTAGGCTCCCCCTAAGCTTGAGACTCCCTCTCAAGTCAAACTTTATCTTTCCTCCCAAGGAAAGGTCACTTAACTCGTTCTACTTAGGCTTCCTTTAAGCTTGAAAAACACCTTATTGATAAGTGTAGTGATAATGTAAAATAGATAGCTTGAAGTACCTTTCCAACCTTTTGGGCAATATACTCTTCAATGCCTTTGAAGAAAAAACACTTAGTGGTAGCTAGAACACAAGAAAATGGCTCAAAATCTTCTTCATGAAAAATAGCCAACCAATAATTAGAGACTAAGAGCCTTTAAATAATCGTACCAAAAAATACAAACGCACAACTCTAGTTTCCAAAAATAATTAAAATAAAAAAGGCAAAAGATCTGCCAAAAAATACAGACAAAATTTTCTAAATATGGAAAATATAATACATAACCACATTTCCAAAAACAAGAGCTAGCTGAGAGAAACATATGTAAAAACAAATCGAATAACATTTGAAAATTTTAAACAATTATTGCCAATTAAGATCTATAACAGACCTTATGAATTAGTCTCCATATTTAGCTAAATAAACTCATAGCTTGATGGTTGATCCTATGGATTAATCTCCATACTTAGCCAAATTAACTTATAGTTTGATGGTTGATCCTATGGGTCAATCTCCATGTTTAGCTAAATAAAAGTATGACTTGATGGGCGACGTTATGAGTTCATCTTCATATTTAGTCAAATAAACTCATGACTTGATGATCAACTCTATAAGTCGGTTAGGTTTATATACTTAGCAAAATAAACTTATGGTTCAATGACCGACTCTATAGATCGATTTCTATACTTAGCCAAATATACAGGATTAATTAGAAAAAAATGTACTTTTTTTAAAAAATTAGGTAAAAGAGGTAGTTAGAAAAAAAATTAGGAAAAGTGGATAGTTTTTTTTTTTTTTTTTTTGTCTTTATTTGAATGCAAAGGTAAAAGAGACACATTCAGACTTAATCAAAGGTACAACATGGTCAAACATGGTCAAACTAAACGGAATAAAAAAGTTCTATTTGGTTTTGACGCATTCTGACATGGCTTTAAGTTTTGATGGACATAATGTTGCTTTTTTTAAAAAAAATTATTTTTTTATTATTAATTTTAAAAAATAAACAATATTCTGTCCATTTTCTTGGTACCATTTCCCCATGACAAAAACTTTTTTTATATATAAAAGTTATCATATTAATGAAAAATTGGATTACTAAAATTAAACTTAAACTTAATTCTAAATTTAATTTTAGAATCTTAAATAAAAATAACTTTATGAGAAAATAGGAAGGTTAGAAGGAAAGGAACAAAGAGAGAACTTACCGAGAAGGAAAAGTCACAGTAAAGAAAGGAATGAAAGCTCTCTATCACTTTTCATGTTAAGTTTTGATCAGATCTTTACGGAAAAAATCACCAAGAGCTCCCTTTCTGGTAAGTTCAACTTATCGGGAAAGAATTCAGCCCCTATCAGTTTTTTGTTCTTCACCAGGTGAAAAACTTTAAGGGAAAAGTGACAGAGAGCTAATTCCTTCCCGATAAGTTGAAACTTACAAGGAAAGAAGCACTTTGTTATTTTCCTGTAAAGTTAGTCATCAGAACTTTACAGAAAAAGTAAAAATGCTCTAACAAGGAATATGATAATCACTTATTAAAAAAAATAAAAATTAATTAGAACTTTACGGAAAAAGTAGGATTGAAGTTGGACAAAGACGCATCTAACGTGGCTTTAATGCCATGGTTAACACCGATTAAAAATTTAAAAAATAAACAAAGAGATGCATCCCAATAAAGACAAAAAAATACCATACTTACCTAACTTTTTTTCAAAGTACTATTTTCACCTAATTTTTTTTTTTTTTAAAAAGTACCCCAATATAAAATCCATGTATCTATTTTTTCCCAACACTCAGGATTCCAATATTTACATTGTAAAAAAACAAACAGAGTTTGTGTTTATTGAAATCATAATTCTAGTGGTTGGCTGAGAAGGATGAAGGAAATAGGATGCCAGTTGGCCGACCAAGGAAAGAAATTTTATATTAAATATTAGGCTTTCTAGATATAAGGCCTTCAATGTTGGATCTTATTACATTTATGTTCTCTTGTGCCCATAAATTTCATTTATGTCTTAATGAGCCACAACATTTCACAAATGTTCATATCCATTTACCATCTTAGCCTTCCTATTACAGTTTTTACATTCCACCAATTTTTAATAAATAATAATTAAACAAAAACAAATATGACAATTATTCATCTTTATCCCAAAAACTGAAAAAACCATATAGCAATAAAAATGAAGGATTTTTTTTAGTGAAAACTCAAACGTTTCCTTGATTCATATGCAAAATTAATTATTATTTTTTTCCCATAACAATCATTCCCTCCTTTAGACCTAGATGATTTCACACCTCCTACCCACCTCAATTTCTCCTTTATCTCCCATCCACACTATTTCACACCCCTCTCCTGCCGCTGCTCACCCATCAGAATTGGTCGCCTGTCCACAGCAGCACACCATGCGTCTATCGGAATCGATCCCACACCGTTCGTGGGTTTATCAATGTTCATAAGTCAGAATCGGTCATGCATCATTCATCCTCATTCATCAGCCATTTCCATCATCCTCGACTTCTGCACACTATCGATCGCCTAAGGTAAGCCGCCAGTCGCATTCTCATTCTTTCTCTCTCCTATTTACGGCCTGCTTCTCTCTGTTCATGCCGTCGCACCAAGATCCACCCACTCATTCAAATACATGGAGATCAAATCAGATCCATGCAGATCCAGCCCCTACTCTAAATCCATGGAGATCTGGTGCCACCAATCCAGATCCGTTGATATCTGGCGCCCCAATCTCCTGCATCCCTTGGATATGTACTCTAAAGTATTAATATTTAGAATAGAATTTAGGTTTATAATTGTGAATGTGGGATTTCGACATATCTGCTTTATAATGGATGGTTTATTTTGAAAATGGTGAATTTGTATATAATATATGCTGTGGTATATCGTATATATTTTCAATGATGTGAGATTTCTGCAAATTTCAAATGGCACAACCATTTTTTTGAGTATATTTCAAATATATTTACTAGTATATTTTATATATTGGTTAGAATATTTGCAAAATCTAATACAATGTTCAAAGGAAAATAACTATGAATCCGCTAGAAAATCCAACAACTTGCGTAAAAAATTGTGGTATTTAAGTACATATCAAATATATTTACCAGAATATATCACATATTTGGTAGAACGTTACAAACATCTAATACAATGTCCTACATATGGATACTGTTATAACAAAACTTTCAAATGGTACAACCATCTATTTGAGTACATTTCAAATATATTTACCTGTATATTTTATATATTGGTTAGAATATTTGAAAACAACTTGCCATAAAACCAACTGTATTTGAGTGCATATCAAATATAATTATTAGTACATTTCATATATTGGTTAGAACATTGCAAAAATCTAAAACATTTTAATTGTATAGGATGAGGACAAAAATCCATCCGCTATACTAATCAAAATATTAATGATATATCTAATATTTATATTATATAAACTTGTAAAAAATTTTGTTCACCGTATATATACCCACGATTGTGCTTAAAAATCAAACATGGTTTATATACTTTGAAATATTTGTATGTACAGCTAGATATAGATTATGTACTACAATATATATATATATATATATATATATATATATATATATATATATATATATATATGACTAAAAGTGAACATATCAATATGCAAATTGCCAACAATTGTACAATCTGTAATAGGCAAGAAAATCAGTTTGATAAACTGGAAAATGAAGATATTGATGGTGTGGAATTTTTGTAGTGAGAGTGCAATTTATATAGTGAGATTGCAATTTATGTGTTGGTTGGAGCTGAAATTTTTCTGGTGAGAGTGCCCGTCAGACGTGGAGTCTTCAATTGAAGAAGAGAGCAATTTTACGTCAGACTTTTTTGTTGAGTGAATGAAGCAGGAGGTTTTGTAATTTTGTTAAAAATGGATGAAAAAAATCCAACAATAAAGGAAAGAATAACCATTAATCAATACTAAATGCATTAAATAATCCCTACAATTGTGGAAACGTGTATTCATCATGCATGCCATAAATAAAGAACATAATATAATAAATATCAAAAGGTATAATAATATATGATACATACCAAAAATGAATTTCGATTTTTCATAATGATAAATATGTTAATTAATAGGGGTCTGTCTAGAGTATTTTTGTTCCAAAATCATATAAATTTCCTACTTTGAAATAATTCAAAAAAGAAATCTATTAGTGAAATATTTAGCTGGAAGAGTATTTTTTATGCAAATCTTTCTAAATATTGACTTGATAAGGTAGAATATTGACTTGATAAGGTAGAATTTAGGTACCACCTACCACACCTGACCTTAGCTATAAACAGCTAAAAAAAAGGCTGTTGTTCTATGTAATTATCATAGATTCTTCTACTTATATTTGGAATGTGTGGTACAAATTTAAAAAAAGTATTGATTTGATGGAAGATATTAAAAAATAAGAATTGATAGAACATAAAAATTAAAATTTTTCTAATTTCACGCTCGCCTCAATTAGGAAAATATTAGTTATATTCGAAAGTTTTAAGTTGTATTTGATTTTTTTTAAGTACAAAATACGTTTAACAATTTAATCTCTTACCTTTAATTCATAGTGATTAATTTCTATTATTTAAAAATTTTCATAATTTTTACCTTCAATTTAAGGATGTTAGGAGTGATTATGAAATTATTTTAACAGCTTTTAGTGTAACAATCCCAAATCTATTAAATAAATTTAAGTTATCATGTATGAAAAGGAAAATATGATTATTTATTCATGCATTTATTTAAGCTAAGAAAAAAGGCAGAAAATTTGAGTTTAAGGAAATTTTTGGGATTTAGAAAAGGATGATTTTATCTTGGGGCAAGTAAATTAAGGTGATTAATTTTTGGTAAGATTGGATAATTGAAATAAATCTTAGTGGTAGAAGATTTTATTGGATTTTATTTGATTTTATTTTATTTGGTTGGAAAAGAAAAGGGGAAAAGTGGAAGGAGTTGGGAGTTAGGGTTTTGTTTTATTTAAACCCTCGGTATGCGTGCCATTTAAAACAAAAAAAAAAAAGAAAAGGAAAAAGGAATTTCCTTTCTCTCTCTCTTTCTCGCGCCGCACGTTCCCCCCCTCGTCTTCTTCTTTTTCTTCTTCTTCTTCTTCTTCTTCTCCTCGCCTGGACCGCCGCCGCCGCCGGGCTCTCCGTCGGTTTTCTCTCTCCCTCGCGTCGACTGGACCGCCGCCGCCGCCGGGCTCTCCGTCGGCAGCTTTCTCTCTCCCTCGCGTCGGCTGAACCGCCGCCGCCGCCTCCCAGCGTCAGCCGCTGCCGCCGCTGGTTCTCTCTCTCTCTCTCGCGCCACCGGTCCTCCTCCGTAGCCGTTTCAGTCAAACGCTCGCCTGACTGCTCGTCACCGAACCGGTAACGTTTGGGTGAGTAACTTGGACCCAGGGTTAATTTTGTGGCATAATTTGGTAAACTTTTGGTGATACGGACTTATGTGGTTAAAATTCTTTTAGGTGACCGGAAGTGGCGTCGGGGTAAAAAGGATTGGTGGCAACGGCGAGTTAAGCCACGCTTGGGTAAGGACAGTTTTAAATTTATTTGGAATTAAATGGTGGTGGGACTGGACTTATGGACTGACTTAAGTTGGGAAATTTATTTATTTGCAATTGTCCAGGGATTTTACAAGTTCTGCAGTGTGGGTACATTATTTGGATCAAATCTCAAGTAAGTGGACTTACTACCTGACCCGCCTTCCCGCCATATGTTTAGTTGCCATGATGAGTAGGATTTCTAAGCCCCATGTGTATAGCATGCTTGTATGAGTAGAAACTTCTAAGCCCCATGTGTATAGCATGCTTGTATGAGTAGGAATTTCTAAGCCCCATGTGACATAGTATGCTTGTATGAAATTCCCATGCTTAATGGATGTATGTGAATGATGATGCATATGCATATAATATGAGATGTTTTAAACAGTACTGTTAATGCGTGAATTTA
This sequence comes from Citrullus colocynthis, assembly GCA_031780015.1. Classification (NCBI taxonomy): domain Eukaryota; kingdom Viridiplantae; phylum Streptophyta; class Magnoliopsida; order Cucurbitales; family Cucurbitaceae; genus Citrullus; species Citrullus colocynthis. Next base: position 14,105 of record QLSR01001496.1, on the reverse strand, counting down.
TGTAGTGAAAGGAGTGAGATATTAATTGACCCATAA
>QLSR01001495.1:3946417-3986523 GCA_031780015.1 Citrullus colocynthis | reverse complement strand
TGGCGAATGACAAGAGGAAACCTTGATGGCTTCACGGGACCCATAGTAGCTTCCGCCTAGCACTGCATTTTTTTTTAGGCTTGTCTTTTATTTTGTATATGGATTTTGTTTTTGTTTTCTGTTCATGAAATTTTGTTGATTTTATTAGGGGTACCCCGAACCAAAAATTCTTTCTATGTTAAATAAAACAGAAATTTTCGTAAGTAGCATTGTTTCTTTCTTATTACTCAGCATCGGGTCTTTTCTTGAAATTTGCATGCATTGAGTAATGGTCTGATTAGGATGTATTAGTCGGGTCGTTACACTCACCATGGGGATACACCCAAAAAACAACCAAAGCCAACAATTTACATACAAATCCAGATATTATAGTAAGCTTTTTGGCAGAAAGCCAAAATAATTTACAACTAATTAAACACAGTAACCTTACCCAACGCACAACTGGGTCTCAAATTTTTTAACTCAATTGATCCAACCTAGCCAAATTAAAAGACAACAAAATAAGGGTTAGGAAAACCCAAAATTTCAACCACCTAGCCAAACAATAATTTGTCTCACCACTAGTTTCTCCAATTTCAACCTTACTTCCGGTTCCAAAGCCCCTTTGAAAAAGGATTTAAAAACCAACACAAGGGTATCAATGGCTAAGCCAACATGATAGTTAATCATGATAAAATAACAAGGATGGCCAATTTCTTACCAAGCCCAAGAATCCGGCGAAAAGGAATACTGCTGGCTCTACCAAAGTCATCAGCAACGACGCTGAAGCAGCGACGGACGACCGAAACCCACGCGACACGGACAAGTTCCACAATGATGGTGACAATCAAAGCAACAGTTGGGGGGAACCCACACGACGAACGAGACGACGACGATTGGTGTTGTGCTGAGTGACGACGAGAAGGGTGGCAGCGTGGTCATTGGGAAGAAGGAGAGGAAGAGAAAAAAAAATCTCTTTTTTTTAAAAAAACTTTGCACACAAACCAATCTAATTAATTTAATAACTCTTTCCCTCCTTTTCCTCTTGACAACCACAACCCTTGTAAATTCAAATAATAAAATAAATTATTATTATTATTATTATTTTATTCTTTCTTTTTCTTTCCTCCTCTTTTCGCAAAACACAACTTCATTAATCCTAAGTTAAATAAAATTTTCCCCTCACACCAGCTCTTTAAATTCACTTAATAAACCAAAATCTTTTAATAAAAAATTCCACCAGACCAAAATTTACTCTCCTCCAATTAACCCTGTTAAACCTCAAGATTCACACAAATAGCAATTAATTTTAGGTACTTAGTAAAGATAAATACTTGAACATTTGGGGCGTCACACTTCTTTACATTATTTAAGGTAGAAATCCTCGCACTTTTGAAAAGCTAACAACTCGAGCCCACGATATGGAGCTACATATTGCTAGTTGAGGAGACAAAAATATTTTAGTCTCTAATGTTAATAATGAAGAAAAGTCTGTCGATGTGACTTTAGAAGAGTCTATGGTTGTCAATTCACCACTCTTAAGTCGTCCTTCAAAGAAAAGGATAAAAAGACTTTGAAAGAAATGTAAGAAAAAGTCTATCATTCTCCTGATTCTGACATTTCTGATATGTTAAAGCAACTACTGAAAGCACGACTTATTCAACTAACCGAGTCTAAATGACTGAAAGAGATGCAAAAAATTGGTGATCCAAACTATTGTAAGTATCATGGAGTCATCAGTCATTCTGTGGAAAAATGCTTTGTTCTAAAAGAGCTAGATTTTGATGTTCATGTTCAATCCATTAAATATTATCACAAAAGTTTGGGGCGTCACAACCACCTACATATGGCTCTATAAAATTGATCATCTCAGTGAATAATGAAATTCAAAATTGAAGATGTTCATCTATTGGGGACAACACAACAAATTAGGGGCAGAGCAACAAATTCAAGATGTTCATCCCCATTTAGTAGGTGATACGGTAAATTGAAGATACACACTACTTTGCACGAGACTATACAAGTTGGATTCATACCAAAAAAAGGGTCTTCGCTAAAAAAAATCAATCTTCTCTTTGCTCTCATATATAAATAAGCTTCAAAAGTTGGATGTCACTTGCTTCAAGTTCAAGGCATTGCTCACCAAAAGTTTGACACTTCATCTTCAAAGTATAGAGTTCTTCAAAATCATGTTCAGTGGCTTCAATGATGCTTCCTCAAAATCAAGTTCGGAGGCTTCGTCGATGCTTTTACAAAATCAAGTTCAGAGGTTTCACTGATTCTTCCTCGAAAGTTCGAAGGCTCTGTTGATGCTTCTTTGAAATCAAGTTTAGAGCCACTTCAATGCTTTCAACAATTCTTCTTCAAAATCAAGTTCAAAGACTTTGCCGATGCTGCATCAAATTCAAGTTCAGAGGATTCGTCGATGCTTCATCAAATTCAATTCTGGTTTTCCTGGCTCTAAAAGATCAAGTGTGATTTGCCTGGTTGTCTCCACCTTACATGCAAGATCAAGTCTGATGTGTCTGGCTTTGCCTCATATGCAAGATCAAGTCGAGCTACTTGACTTCGCTTCATATGGGAAATCAAGTTTGGTCTTCGTCTCCAAAGTTCAAGTTTGGCATTAGCTCCACCTCATCTCCCAAGTTCAAGTCATGGCTTTACCTTAAGTGTCTGGCATGCCTCTGCCTCATCTCCAAAGTTCAAGTCGTGGCTCCTTCACAGGAAGCCCAAGTTCATTTTTTATAGACTGATGCCTATCTGCAAGAATCATGAGGTGTTTTTTCTCCAAACTATACATGTTCGGTGAAGTAAACTATTGTTTGCAAGAAAATGTCACCATAAGGAAATAAGTCTTGATTGCATAATCTAAAAGAAATGGTGGCATAAGAGACTTAAAGAAATGGTGATCTTCATAAGGCTGGATATATTCTGAGCCTGAGTAGATGAAAAGACTAAGGGAAATATCCGCTCATGTAGGTGTTGACATTATAGTGTCACCATTCTTAGATGACCAACTAACACTAGGATTGTTAGGTCAGGGTCATCCCAACATGTACGGAGACGGTGAACCAAAAATCGCTAAGATTTTTTCAGGGTCATCCCTAACCTAATAGTTCAGGTCCCTAAGGTCACCCCTACTTGTAGAGAGACAACGAACCAAAAATTACTAAGATCTTTCGAGGGTCATCCCTACCTGTAGGGAGACGCTAAGGTCTTTTTAAGGTCATCTCTAACTTAATAATTCAGATCCCTAGGGTCATCACTACTTGTAGGGAGATGGCGAACCAAAATCGCTAAGATCTTCTTAGGGTCATCCCTAATTGAATAGTTTAGATCCCTAGGGTCATCCTTACCTATAGGCTACATCTCCAAGTGCAAGCTCGGTGCGCTGCATCTCCAAGTTCAAGCTCGATTTGCTCCATCTTCAAGTTCAAGCCTGATTCTCACTATATCATTTTAAGCTTATGCACCATAGTAGCCTAGCTCCTGTAAAAAAAAGTGGGGGCAAGTTATTAAAAAAAAAACATGATTAAACAAAAAAGAAAAATACAAGATAAAAAAAAAGCGAATTCCAAAAATGTTGGATTCAATTCCTCGCATAAAGGTCAATCCTCTAAGAAGATCATTAAGTCCAAAGACTAATCATCCAAGAAGATCATCAAGCCCAAAGACCGATCATCCAAGAAGATCAACAAGCCTAAAGATTAAAGTTTACTTTTTGAGAGAAAGAATCAAATGATCAAATATTAGAGATTGTACTCACAAAACTGAAATTAATACGAAGTACAAAATTCAAATTCTACAAATTAAATTTTTTTCAAAAATCTTGTCGAACAAACGTTATCAAATTAATACAAATGATCATGGAAAGCAAAATTCGCAATATGTTTGAAGTAATTTTAGAAATAGTAATTTAAAAAAAATGATTTATTAGTGATTTGTTAAAAAAATGACTTTCATATTATCATTTTAATGTTTTATTTTATTTTATTTTATTTATTTATTTTTATTCATGAGTGTCTGGGCAGCATATGCGCACCTCTACTAATCTCACAGGACAACCTGCCTGACCCTATAACATTTGGATATGTTTGGTATTGACTTTTAGAATATGTGTTTTGTGTTAAATTATTTAATTATAATTAGTTTTGTAAAAGTGCTACAGATCATGTTAATATATATAATTGGTTCCATACTTGCACAAGTGATTTAATTTAATTAAAAGTATATTTAAATGTTTCATGTTTTTTTTTAAAGGTACCTTTAAAATCATCAAATTACTAAAAAAAATTATTACATTCAACATTGAAAAATTAGAGGGTGATAGATGGACGTTATACAGAGACAAAAATTTAGGAGGAAAAAAATGACAAGTAGAGAAAAAAAATTAAATACTACAAAAGAGAAATTAAGAGTAAGATAGAAAATTTAGAGAAAAAATTTAATAAAGACAATAAAGAATTTGAAGATAGAGAAATTAAGTTACGGGAAAAAAAATATATATATATAGATCTTGGAGAGAATAGCTTTAAAGAAATAAAATAAAATAAAATAAAATAAAATAAAAAAAACTTAAAGTGAGGGACAATAAATTTCAAGTGCAAAAAGTTGAAGAAATAAGGAAAAAAAAAAAAGAGAGAAGTTGGAGAGAGAAAAAATTTAAAACGTGCTGGAAATCATTGGAGATATAAAAAAAAGTGAGAAAAATGAAGAAATTTTAAAAAATAGAATACATGAAAATTGAGATCTTTTTTTATTTCTTTGTTTTTTGAGTGTGGGTGGTTTGTGGAAGACGGAATTTGTCGCCTAATTCCGCTCCAAATATTTTAATCGTACTCACCAGAACCTATAAATGTCTCAATTAAACTACTTACAGTCATGGAGTAATCAATAAGAGATGTTTGGAATTGTTGTTGAATTACGAAAAAAAGGATAAACTGCAAAAGAAAAATTATGGATTAAATTCAATGACTAAAACCTAGCTTAAGTAGTCGAGCTAATTCTCCAATTGCAACGTGATCATAGGTTCATCAAATTAGTTTCTCGATTTTTTAAGCTTGGCCAACTCACCTAATATAGCTAGGTGAGAGTCCAATTAATCTAATTAGTCAAATTAGTTAGATGAAATATATCCTAATTAATTGACTAACTGCATTAAAATTGAAGAACATGCTAAGGTGAATATAAAATAGTAATCACCTAAATTAATATTCATCATAATTCTCCCTAGGTTGATTAAACAATGTTCGTTAAGGTGAATTCCAACAGGAAATTGCTATTTCTAACAAAAAAAAGTTTTTTTATGAGACAAAACTTACTAATTTTTGATAAACTTCTTTTTCTAGCCCATTTTTCAACTTTTCAAAGTTTCAGAAATGAGTCGCACGTGGTGAAATGTCATTAATACCCCCAAAAACCATCTTCCTCAACACTCAACCTATCGTCTTCTTCCCTAAACTCTAAGACCATCTTCTTCTAAAGTCCATTTTTTTTTACAGTACTCTCTAATTTCTATCATTTGTGGTAAAACCACATCCTATGTGACCCGATTTCTAGAAGCAATTCCACAAAGAACATGTTTGAAATGGTGGAAAGAAATTTAGGTTTTCGAATAGTTGGTGGTAAACAACGGAAAATAAAATGAATTTTTCTGGTAGAAAAAGAATTTACAGGAATTTACGTTTTTTTGCTTGCTGTCATTTTCCCCGTAAGTTCATTTTTTCTGTAAGTTGAATGAGTTTACGGGAAAAGTGACAGAATACCCAAATCTCATGAGTACATGCCAACTTTTGGAAATTTTGGCATTCTGTGACTTTTCCCGTAAGGTTTCCAACAAAACCTTATGGAAAAAGTCACAAAATGCCAAATTTCCCAAAGGGTTTAAACCTACCAAGAAATTTGGCTTAATGTGACTATCATCTCACTGACGCTCTCGCTTTCGCTAGTCTCACTCTCTCTGGTATCGTCTCTGGTACTGTTTGGCTCTTTTTGGTATCGATTTAATAGTTCGCTCTCGCCGGTCTCGCTAGTGTCGCTCTCGCAAATTGGAGACAATGAGATGTGATATTGGGAGTGTTACAGACATTTTACCATGTGAGAAAAGTCAAACTCTCTGTGACTTTTCCCGAAAAGTTTAAACTTATCGGGAAGGAATAACGGATTTGTCACCTTATTAGTGAGAGCGAGACTAATAAGAGCGAGATCAGCAAGACGATACCAAAGAGACGATACCAGAGAAAGCAAAATGATACTAGAGACAGGCGAGAGTGGGACCAGCGAGAGTGGGACCAGCGAGAGCGAGATTATCGAGTCGACACTAGAGAGAGCGAGACTAGCGAAACGATAGTCACAGAAAGCCAAATTTCTTGATAGGTTGAAACCTTTCAGGAAATTTGGGCATTCTGTGACGTTTCCAATAAGGTCTTGTTGGAAACCTTACCAAAAAAGTCAAAGAATGCCCATGTCCCAAAAGTTGGCATGTACTCATGAGATTTGGACATTCTGTCACTTTTCCCGTAAACTCATTCAACTTACGAGAAAAATGACAGCAAGCAAAAAACGCATACCAAATTCTTTTTCTATCCGATTTCAGGCATATCCTACACGTATTAAACCTCCTTTATCAGAAAAATTCATTTTCTTTTCCGTTTTTTACCGCCAACTATTCAAAAACCTAAGTTTCTTTCCACCATGTCAAACATGTTCTTTATGGGTTTGTTTCCAGAAATCGGGTCATATAGGATGAGATTTTACCACAAATGGAAAAAATTAGAGAGTATTGTAAAAAGAAAACGGACTCTAGGGAAGAAGATGGTCTCAAGTTTAAGGAAGAAAATGATGATTTGAGTGTTGAGGAAGATGAGTTTTGGGGGTATTGACGCCATTTCAGGGACCCACCTCTGAAACTCTAAAAAGTTGGAAAAAGGGTTAGAAAAAGAAGTTTTTTAAAAAGGGGTTAGTTTTGTTCCATAAAAATTTTTGTGTTAGAAATAGCAATTTTTCAATTATAACTTACAAGCCAATCTAATCTTTTGCTACTTTTAATTGAATTAAGGTTATATGTCATGTATCACAATCCAAAATCAAAGCAAGAGAATTGAAAGAACAACCCGAGGTATTATCAAAAGATCCAAACCTCACAAGTTACATAATAAGGGGAACTACTCTATGCCTAAACTAGAAAACGATACCTTAGCCCATAATCTTCATGATAAACATTGATGTATTGTCGGAATACAAGAACTGACCAAAAAGGGAAAGAAAACAGAGAGAAAATCAAGGAGAGATGGCCGGAATCGACTAATGATCTAACTTAGATGGCTAAGTATTCTTTTATAGAATCGAGTTGGCGCTGCGATGTTAGGGTGCAAAGCCCGACACTAATGAGATTTGCGTGTGTTCAGGATCGTAGCGCTAAGGCACCAATTGCTTTCACCAAAAATATCCTTCTCGTGAAAAAGTGCCACGCCGGCATCTAGGCGACACCATTGCGCCATGACTTCAAAGGTGTTTCGGTCATTTTGCTTCTCTTTCCCGATTGATGCAATTAAGCTTTGTTTTGGTCTATTTTGGCTCTGTTTCAGTTCTAACACCCGACTCTACCTCACAAGTGTTGGATATTTGTAAAATAAGGAAAAAACTTATAAAATCTAAGGATAATCCCGTATTAAGCAGAGCAAGATAACACATTTTCGGTGCTATCAGTTCGACCACCTTCTTAACCATGAATAGGCTATGGGGCTTTGCACTTCGACCCCTGAGTATAGGTGAGTTGCCAGGAGAACTAGCATGGCTGTAAGGCAAAGAGTCCGATTACGATATATTATAAAATTTTTAGAGAGAGAAAATTAGGGAGATGGTAAAAATTAGAGAGAAATAAATTTAAAATGGTTAAGATAACACTCACAAATTCACAATCACCTAACAAAAATCACAATCATAAAATCACAGTCTCCTCTAATTTTTCTGAAGCTGATTTGAGGGAGGCTCTTAGCCTTGCTAAGTCTGTAAATATTTATAATTTTTGTAAGATGCCTAGAGAGGAGAACAAAACTACTCACATTCTTACTTTTTTGGCATTCTCTTCTGAGTTTTCTTTGGTTTGGAAAGATGTCATTTCACTAAGATCTTCCCGGTGTTATCCCTGACTTAATAATTCTTCTTATTTTTCTTGAAGGGGAGTGGTTGGTTTGTTGCTTGTTTTAAAAAAATTAGCCTAACAGAAATCACTTCTCAATCACCTCCCATCCAAAATCACTTTTTCATTATTGTCAAACATCATAATTTTAAAAGAAAAGTGATTTTAGACATGTCAAAAGTGATTCATGTTATTCCAAAATTACTCCAAAAAGTACCATTACTAATATAGTAAAATTGGAAGTAGCAAATTAAATTAAGCAAATCAATGCTGAATAAAATGTAATGAACGTTGCAACAGAAGCGTCGAATCACATTGGTTTTATTTGAAATTAAACTACAATAAAAGAGCTAAGGATATATATATCTGTGTGTGTGGAGAACGTGTTGGCAGGTTTACACTCCAACTTCATAAGGTTGAGTCTCCATCGCTCTTACCACACGTCTTTTGTGCTATAACTTAGACAAGGATCAAGGCTTGTGAGAGCCTCCTTTGACAAAGATCAAGACTCGTGAGAGTCTGGATGAAAGAGAAAGGAATTTGAGAGGATTGGTAGGGAGTTTTTCTCAAAATTTTGGGAGAATTTTGCAAAGAATTCCCAGAAACCCTATGTTCCTATTTATAGTGACTTAGTGCAAAATTAGCCTAAATTAAAAATATTTTAATATCTAATATTAAAATGATAATATATTTTCTTAAAATAATTGAATCATATTCAATTATCAAATTCTCCTACAACATATTTTAAACTTTATATATCTTACACAAATTATTTTAGTCGATATCTAATGGATATTAAATACAATTAATTTTATTTGATGATTAATGTATCAAATACAATAAGCATGTTTTTTCTTCATTTAATATATCAAATATATTAATATTTGAATGCTTACAAATCTTCTTTCAACAAACTCTAATCCCTAATTGTTCATATAAGCTAGCAAAGGAACCTTAACTTACGGATTATAAGTTCCAATAATCTAAAATTAATTATTCAAACTCTTTAATTAATCTATTTTTATTTGTTATCTATAGGCTACTTGTGATGGGGCCAAATTAAGTTGTGACACCACTCTACTATAGACCTAGAGTTTCACTTTTATGCTTTGTAGAAAAAGTTGTGTCTTATATGGATATCGTTACAAACAAGTCGGCTATTCATGAGTTGTTCATAATTACAATTGTATCAAATGTTTGTTTTACCTATTTACGAACCTAAGCCAAGGGCCCATTGATCGTAAAAATAGGCTAATACTTTGGCTCAAAGGTCAACCAATCCCAAAATCAATTGGTTGGGCAAGAGCCATCTAAGCCCTTTGGTAACTCTACAAATAGATAAGTATCTTCATTTTCAAAAAACTAAAGCTCTAGAAAGAACTTAGATAGAATTCACCAATTATCAAAAAATTCTCTTAACTTGTGAAAACGAACCGACCCTTGAATATTAAAGTTCTTAGAAGATATAACACATTCTTTGAAGACTTCAATTTTTGGAACATTCACTATGCATGCACCTCAGATGTTATCACACATTTAGTTTCTCAAAATAAAGCAAAATCTTTAAAATCGTGTGAGGATATCTCTATTATATTCTCTTAAAATTGATCAAATCCAAAGTAGAGAATTATAGAGGTGAGAGAGAGAATGCATACAAAATTTGTAGTGTGTGAGAGAGAAGAGAAATGGAAGCACAAATGGAAAAGAAGAAAGTTGAGTATACAAGAGAAAAAGATGAGGAAAGATGAAAGAGAGAAAAGGGGAAGTTGTTGCAACCAAACTCCACACACGAAAGATTAAGAAAATTGAATATATATATATATAAACTCCAAATTGAAGCTAAAAGTCATAAACTTTATTGCTTTCAATGTTTGTATCTTCCTCACTCACAAACACATAGAATTGCAATTCCTTTTTCTTTTTGGAGTACATGTTTGCTCCTAAACCTAACAAAAACAAAACCCACTTGTTTCTCTTCCCTCTCCTAACAAAGTTGGAGATCTAAATCTATAACCTATTTATTCAAAGTATATATTTTATATCGGTTAATTAAGTTGTGTTCATAATGGCCAATTCTTCTTATCCTATCTTAGCAGCCCTACATTATTTTCTCTACTTACCCCTACATCAACCTATTTTCCTCTTTTTTCTCAAGGAATTTTAACTAATAATTGGTTTGTATTAATTTTAAAGAAGTCTTTTTAAGTGAAACACTTCTTGAACACTGCTTTTGGGAAAGAAAAACAACAATAATAATAATATCAAATTAACGTCTCTTTTGTTTTTTATTTCTTCTTTTAAAAAATTGAACTTGTAAATACTACTTTCATTTATATGCATTCCTTTGTTTTATCATCTACCTTTTTAAATGTATTAAAATTTTTTAAAATGTAAAATATAAGTCAAACTTTTTTTAAAAAATGAACGACTAAAATGCAATTTTAATATATTTGGTTTTCAAAATTGACTAGAAATTCAGTTGTGTTAATTCTTAAAAAATGTTGAAGACATTTAAGGAGGCAAATATACTTAAAGAAAAAAAAACTTTAAAATGTAGTATCATGTTTAATAATCATTTGATTTTTGTTTTAGAATTTAGTTATTATGCCATGTAAACCATTTGTCATCAGCTGATTCTAACATTTACCAATAATGTGAAACTAAATTGAAACTTTTAGTTAAGTAAAAAAAAAAAAAATTATTATCTCAAAGATCAATGATTCGATTCTCTCTCATAATTGTTGAATTAAAAAAACTAAACTGAAACCTTGCTTATAGTTGAACTAAAAGATGCCATCTTTAATATATATATATATATATTTTTTTTTTTTTTGGAAAATTGCACAAACCACCACGACCAATGTGTTTGTTACAAATTACAATTACATCCCTGAAATTCTAATTTGATCAATCAGCCCTTAAACTTTGTGGTTTATTACAATTACACTCCTAAACTTTTGATTTAAGCAATTAGTCCTTGTAATTTGTTAATTGTTACAATAAGCCTTTACAGTTATATGTATACATTTATAACTTTTTTAATTTATTGAAATAACTTTGATGAAATTTAATTTTACAAATATATCGATATCAATACTAATGCATAGGTGATTGATTATTGCAATAAATAACAAACTTGGAGGAACTAAACAATCTAATTAAAGTTTTTAAAGTATAATTATAACAAATCATCACAAAGTTCAAAGAGTTATTCATCAAATTAAAAGTTTATGAGTTTTAAGTTGTATAACAAACTCACTCCATGATTCCATAATTTAAAGGTGGTTCATCTAATTTTTCTTTTTCTTTTTTCTTTTCTTTTGGAAACCGTTGACTCAATAATTAATATTGAAAAGATTACTGACACATAGTAAATAGGATCTTACACGAAGATTTTGCTTCACTAAATTGAACTGAACAAATTAATAATTAAGTAAATACATCTTACGTAAATAGTAATATTGATGTGAACTCAAAATAAACAAATAAATAAATAATGATGTGATGTATTAGTTAATTTGATAGATTAATTCTTATCTATACATCATTTCCTTTTCCCCTTAAATGGTGAATTAAATAGCTACACTACATAAAATTGTCTTTAGCAATTATTTTGTTTGTACCAAAGTGTGGGCAAAGATTCAACCTCTACTTCAAGAGTAGCAGTCCATCCATGTTTATTCCTTTAGTATAACATTTTAGCTTTAAATTCTTAAACCAATCTCAACAAATATATATATATATATATATATATATATATATATAAGTTTTCAAGGAAATTCTAGGATTTCATTAACACTTTCTAAAATAAGATTAGAAAATGCTAACAAATAAACATGATATTTAATAAATAAAAAATAGAAAATAAAAACGTCATTCAAAAATTAGTTTTATTTCAATTTTTTTTTTAAATTTTGAAATTTCACCTTAAAACGATGTTTAAGAGTTTATTTTATAGAAACTATTACGAATAGAAAAAGAAAACAAACTATTTATAAATATTAAATATAGAATAATTTTACCATTCATAGCTAGACTTCTATCGCTTCTATAACACAATAATTTAAAAATGATTTGAATGATAATTTCAAAGTTAAAGCCTCAATAATTGACTTTATTAGGAGATGCATTCTTACAAGGAGCTACCAACTCATTAATGACTGATTGAGACAACTCTTTCTATCCCATCCTCACTTAATTTTTTTAACTTCAACAAATTTAGGACTTTAATTAACGAAAATCATGTTGTGTGTACTTTGAAAAAAAAAAAAAATAGTTCAAATTATCGATTTATACGTTTGAATTTTGAATTTGTATCAATTAAAATTAAAATTTATAAATATATTAATTTAAATCTTGAACCTTATAAGTGCATCAATTTATACCCTCCAATTCTTCTTTAAAAAATATCGTGAAACTTATAATTATTTCAATTAAACTTCTAAATTGTCATAAGTGAATCTACTTAGACAATTTATTAAAATTCTGTTTATAAATCATCCATGCATCAAATCTTATAGATGTGTAGACTTCTTCAAATGATGGATAAACAAAAATGGGGTATTAGAATTGATGCATGAATAAATTTTAAATGAAATCCTAATTGGCAGTCCAAATTGATTCATTTTTATGAAAATCTAGATGTATAACTAATAAAATTATAAGCCTTAGTCAATGTTTATCTAAACAAAACATAATAAAGGGTATAAATCACTATACTTATAAAAGTATAAAATTTTAATCGATACAATTATTAGTTTAGAGTTTTAAGTGAAACAACCTTTGAATTTTAAAGATAGAAATTGATATTTTCTTGTTTATTATTATTATTATTATTATTATTATTATTTCTAGGAGTTACATTTATATTTCCTAAAATCAGAGCTTCCAAAAACTATTTTATACATATTTTAAACATAGATTTCCAATTTTTTAAAACACATTTGAAATTTTAATTAAATTTCTAAATAGAAAAAAAAAATAAAAGAAAACTACACATACGATCAACCATCATGTCACGGCGGAACATAATAATTATTGATTAGTAACTTTGATTTATAATTAGAAGATGATGTGCTAGTTAAAATGTCTATGATTTGAGATTAAGATGGGAACTAATAAATAATATGCATCCATGGTTAGTTGATGGTCCTTATATATATATATATATATTTTTTTTTTTCTCGAATTTTTATCTTATGTTAGAGTGAGAAATGAAACAAGAAACAAAATCCAAAAGGAGGTTTGCTTTATTTTAAATTGATTGACTCTCCCAATTGATAACGAATATTGGTTTTTTTCTTTTTTAATATTTTCTTATATATTTTTTTAAATTTAAGACAAGAGAACTTAAGATTAACAATTGCCAACCTCCGACAGCAGGAGAAAGTTTCTTGAATCATGATTGCAACTCACAACTGATCAATAAGAAAAATTTGAAAACCAGATAAACAAAACAATAGAAAAGCCTCGGGAAGCCTATTCCATTCCCAACGCACAAAACGAAAAGAAACTGATTGGAATGAAGAGGCCATAACCCAAATATCCTCAATGATATCCCAAATCTCCACCTAATTAGGATCAACCAACTAATTAATCATATCATATCAATTAGCAACTTCTAATAAGAAAATATCGTTATCTTTTTTCCTCATGAACGTACATATAGTTAGATGCATACCCTCCATCACTGTGCATGCCTCAACACAGATAGGTGATAAACCCTCCAAAGGAAAACCATCAAAATCTCATTAACAATCACGCATCTGAAACTCGAAACATCCACCTCATCTCAATAAGAGGCATCCACAAACATCAAAAAGGACCTAGAAATGCAGAAAGGATATTAGATGGGCATCCCTGCACCAACCTCCATCTGAGAGGACATGTTTCTAGAGCACGCACCAAGATAGTCAGCCACTCATTCACATTGAAAATAATGCAAGACCTTATTTCTATCCCCCCGACATGGACCAAGCCCCACATAAGTCAAAGCAAAGTCACTAGAAGACAATTACATAAATTCATTTACTTATAACCTATCATCAAAACTCTAAAAATCCAACTATCTCCACTAATATGCCAAAACTCGGTATTATCACAAGTGCACGAGTCAAGTTATAATATAGTAAAACGACATAAGCCGAGTATTGTCCTCAGTGAATTGGATTGATTATCTGTTAACTATTAAAAAATTCTTCTAATTTTATTTAGGGGACCGACTTTGATGGAAACAGATTAATCTAAACTAAGAAAAGAATAAAAATGATCAATTATGAAGATCAACAAAGAGACGTTTTATGGATTATATTTCATCAAAGGCATCATTAAACACAATTGCTTGACTCTTGAACTAATTAACACAATCACCTAGATCTAGAAGTCTTTGTTCAGATTGAACCTTTCAAATACAATCCTTTCTTTCACTTAATTACTAATTACTAATCGCTTGAAACTAGATAATTAATCAAACATTAAGACGCTTCATCAATAATCTCTACCGTTGTATAGCTACTTTCTGTGTTTGTAAATGATAATCTAGCATGCATGATCTAATCTAAAACCTACTCGTCAAAATAAAATTTAAATCATGGAGTCATTCAAATATTGATCAAGCATTCACAAGTATTAAGAACAGTCATGATAGAAAGCTTAAATGTAAATAGGAATTCAAGAAGCAAAGTGTTCAAAAATTGAACCTAAGAATCTATCTACCCCTAAAACTATGAGAAGTTTAGCCTAACATAGCTTTCATAGACAGAACCAATATTAGAATGCAACAATACAAAAATTAATTCAAGAGTACAAAAGGGAAAGAAGAGTTATTTGGCTTCCGATCACGTCTTTGGGATGAATTTGGCCCTCGAATGATCCTCCTCCGACATCATGAAGACTCTATACTCTACTCTAAACCTTCTCTCTAGGCCTCTGATAGCTCTCTAAAGGAGCTATTTATCTCGACCCAAATTTTGTTAGTTCACGTGAATTTAATGTTTATTCCAGTTATTTTGATTGGAAAACGAGCAAAGGAGACTATTGGAACTTTCTGGATAAACTTTGGGTCAAAACGAAGCAATTAGGAACAAACGAAGGGCAAAAGGGTAAAATGACTTAGGTTGCCTATGCCTGGGCACTGCGCTAGGTGTTGAGCACCCAAGAACATCTTTCTTGGGAGCGCTTACGTGCTCTAACCATCAGACGCGCACACGAGCAAGGGAGGGTCGAGGCACTACCCAGCGTGTCACACCCCGCCCCGAGCCACTCTCCCGCAGCCCAAGACGAAGCGTGAGGACATCAGACACTGACCCTCTTGCGTGCCTACCGTTGTAACTCTACCTTTCTCAGAATTATCATATGCAACTTATTATTACAACTAACTCATTAATCAAATGCATAACTTATTATTACAACTCTTTAACAAATTTCTTTACAGGAAACATGATTCTAGTTCCTCTTTTAGACTGCCGCCTACGGCTAAATATATATAATTTCTTGGCAGACTTTGAATCATATTATAATTTATTCTTATGCCTATAACCAAAAGCACATGATATTTTGGCAGACCTTGACTTCGCTCGGTAGACCTCAGCTGCTACCTGGAAAGAAAAACATAAGAAAAGGATAAGTTTCAATGAAGCCTGGTGAGTGATCAATACAACTAGGGTTTCATTAACCCTTTCGAAATCAATAACAATAATAAACATGAATCATAAACAAATATAAATCAACCATATCGAGCTTTATATCAAACCTCCCCATAGGGTTATTTCTAGTGTCTGCTTTACCCGTTAGCCCTCAGCATGGCCAAACTCATCTCGGTATTCAACTCTTCTCAGTATTCAACTCTTCTCAACACCTCTAAGTTTCTACATTTCCCCTATGTGCACATTGTTTTACAACTTATTGTTGAGGCTCAGGAGCTAGGCCCATCAGCCCCCTAACCATCCTCTCGAGTACTTCTCGTAGGTTCAGGAACTAGGCCCGTCGACGCCCTGATCATGCCACGTGGAAAATCCCCGCCACAGGCTCAGAAACTAGGTTTTTTCGACACTCTGACCATCTTGTGCAGTCACGGATCCCTGTTTAAACATGATTGTCATCATCAATGCCTTCTCTCAGTTCTTCAGCATTGGAACATATATTCAGGCTGCCCATATGCCTTTTCTGTTGGGTTTTATGCGCTAAAACTCGTAGATTGTAAATGTAATTATTTGACCATCATTAAATCATTAATAAAGAGTTATTGATGTGTTACTTCAATAAACGTTATTCATTGTTTTTTGTTTGTTTTGTCTTAATAACCCTAAATCCAATAAACTAACATCCTAGATTTTTTTATGAGTCTTGAACTTTATGTGAGGACATACGGAGATCAATATTCAATCTAAAGGGTCTATAGTATAGGGATAAGGTTGGGTACCTTATCCTGGTGACATTAAGGATACGACCCACTTTGTATTTGATACAAACGTAATGATCTAACGCGTTCGTGTAGGTGACATGTGAGTGGGGGTATCCTATGCAATGAGTTTGCATAAGACCAGACCACGAAATAGTAATCACTAGATGTAACTCCATTGACTATTCAATATGATGACCTAGGCAACTTAGTCTTATTCTTGAGTATATTATGAAGTCTTGTCCACGAGGGATTGTCCTTTGATTTGTATGGGTAAGAGTGGCCGTTTGCCGACTCAATATGCCTACCATCTTTGGGGACAAGATCGAGTGGGGAGTTGGGGACATAAATATACAAGATGGAATTCACTCATTCCCATCTTTAGGGTAAGTAGATAAGTGTTCTCTTAAATGGTGTCTCTGGGATTTGAACAAAGGGTCCTACCCTCTCATTGGCCCGAGAGAGGTTTCTGTTTAATGGTTTGACCACAAACATGTTGTTCATTAGAGGATCACTGATACTTAAGGATTTAGAAGTAACCTAGGGGTAAAAGGGTAATTTGACCCAGCTGGTGTTACGAACACTTATGAAGGACTAATTTGCTATTATTGGTCTATATCCATGGACACAGAAATATATCCGCAGTGAGAAGAATGCAGTTGTGGGTCTTTAGTGGAGTGTACCCACAGTTAACAAATATTGATTAATGTGGTTAATGAGTATAATGTATGATGATACATTATAATATAATATAAAGTTTAATTTGAACTTTATAATATAAATTTAATTTTGAATATAATACAAAATTATTTTTTTGAGAGAATTAAGTATTTGAAGGAGTTCAAATAATAATATGAATTAGATTCATATTAAAACTATAGGTTGAAATTAATGTGTATTAGATGCACATTAAAACTATAGGTTATGAGAGAATAACAATTGAATATGATTCAAACGTAGGTTAAATTAAATATTAGATATTTAATTTAACAATTAATTAATTAAAGAATAAATTTTCTTAATTTATTTTAATTAAAAATGATTTAATTAAATTAAATGAATTAAAACTATGAAAGATGTTCATTGAAATATGATTTAAGCAAAATAATTAATTAAATTAAATTTATTTATTTATTTATTTGTTAAATTAAATAAATAAATAAATTTAAAAGTAACTCCCAAAATATGCCTGCAAAAGAAACAGAAAAAAAAAAAAAAGGTTATTCTCTCGATCGTTTTTTTTCTCTCCTCTGGAGTGCTCCCTGTTTTCCCCAAAAAGATCAAGATCAAGGATCCACAATCCTTACCTCATCCCTCAGAGAATGGGAGAGGTTCGTGGTGGATGTGTTCGAAGTCAACAACGAAAGTAAGTTTTTATCCCTAATCCATGCTTAGCCTAGAATTAATACAGTAGGTTTTTTGTATTTTTTTTTTCTAATGTATGGGTATTTCAAAATCTCAACTTATTTCAAATTTGGTTTTGTAATGCTTCCGTTGTGTTAGGGATTTCAACGCTTTCATTCTCTACATCCTTCGGCATTGGGGACCACAATCTGTCCATCGATGCCTTCGTAACTTCCTTCGGCATCGGAATTAGTACACAATATCCAAGAAACTCGATATGCAAATATTATATATCCAAGCAGCTTGATATATATATTCTATAAATCCAATAAGCTTGATATAAAAATAATTATCCTAGCATGCTTACAATATCATGCTAACAAATTCGATAGATTATTCGAGATCTCACCATAGCACGCATAATTACAATAACCCATATTCATCCAATAAAACTCATAACGTGCTATTATTCATTCATAAATAATATAATTACGTTCTCTCACTAAAAGAAAATCAACCACTCACCTTTGCTGTTAATTCCAAGCTTTTAGGGTTTTTGTTTTCCAAACCTTCCAACTTCTCCTGAGCTTTTGAGACTCAAAGAAAGAGCAACTGAGAGACCTTAGGAACCTCAAACAGCCTTTAAACACCAAAAAACTCCCTCTTAGACGCAAAGACCTACCTTGGACGCAGGGCAGTGCTTCTGGGACTCAAAACAGCTGTGATATCCTAGCCTTATGAACTTCTTGATTGCCCTCCTATGCCTCCATGTGATGTCCCCCGAGGCTACGCTTCTAACTTTTCTCTTTTAAGCCTCCCATACTTGGCCATTTTTCCAATAATGCACCAAGTATGTGTCCAGCCCTTACTTTCCTTCCTTAGGGTTGTTTTTCAACTCTCCAAATCATCGAAGACTTAACCAAAATCTCTCTTAAAGAAGGGTCCATGCGTTTACTCTAGGTAAGAAAGCACTTTCTTCTCAATTTTACCTAATGCGTTTTACCCTTCTTCCCGAGACCTAGGTTTTCCTTCCAACACTTCAATACTTAACCAATTTTTCCCAACTTAAAGTACTATGCATTTAACCTTTATTATCCATGCGTCGAACATGGTGATGTTTTTCCCAAGAATGTGTCCAACTCACAACTAGCGTCCAACTATACTTCCAACTCTTCCTTCCACCACTTAGTGAGATTATCTCTCATTTTCTTAGGCTATGCATCCAAGCTAGCTATTCTTATGGCATAGTTGAGTTTTTCTAGCATAGTTGTGTTCTCCTAGCATAGTTGTGACACTTAGAAGGATTTCTTAGCTCAATAGTCACCGGAGGTTCAACTCCACAAGCCTAGATTTTCTGCCTCAAAATTTTTCGAACTCCACAGGCTTGAGATTCAAGTTTTACCCTCTTTGTCTTAGTTTCTTTTCTTTATAAGTCTTAAGCACTTAGGTAAAAGATTAAGGTGTTACACAGTGTCGATGCTTCGATTAGGGTATTGAGCTCCTAAGCGCTCCAACCATGTCTACATATGACCCTTCATTCTTTTTTTTTTTTCTTTTTTGTGTGTGTGTGTGTGGGGTGGGGTGGGGGGGGGGGGGGGGGGGCGGGGGGGGGGGATGGAGAAAAAGAGATGGAAATAGGGAGCAACAGCCACTAACCACCTTCTTTCTTCCTTTAGCTTAGGTTTTATTTTTATTTTGGGTTATAATTCTTGTATGGATGCTCCTCGTCATCTCAATCTCGTCTATGGATCAATGAGGTAAGGATTTTTCTAGTTTGTGGAGCAAGACTTAGGTAATCTTTGTAAGTTTATTGGAATGAAATCTCATATCATGACTTTTGTTTTTGGATTTGAACTTATATGTTTGTATGTTTGGATTGACATTCATACCATTTATGTATGTCTTGGCTATTGATTTGAAGTTTGCACGTTCTTATTTGTTTGTTTAGTCTTAATCTCTTAAGTAGTAATGATTGAATGTGTAGGGTAAGGAATATAATCTAAGAATATGCCTTAAAATGCAAGCTCAAATTTCTGACTTAGTTAGGAGGCTATAGGAGACTTCGTTGCAACTTCATCTTTTTGAGGCTACTGAGGCGCCCTACCATGAGGTAATTTGCTTCAATGAGGAGGACGACGACACGAAATCTTGCCATGGTTAGCCCTAGTCGTCTCGAGACAGACGAAGATCCCGAGCCTAACCCAAACGAATCCGAGGTGATAGAGTTAGAGGTCAAGAGACCTCGCCCTGTTCCATCATTCAGTATTTCGTACATATTTGAGTTTTCTTCTTTGTGTTCTCAAGAATATGTTGCATCTTTTTTTTCTTTGGACTCGTTTAAGTCTTTTAAGTCTTTTGAGTCTTTAAATTCTTTCTTGTTACCTTTTTTGTCTTATATGAAAAATATTAAATTCGACCTATTTGGTTCTCTTTCAAAGATGAGAAGCCTTGTAACTTTACCGGGCTATATTGACTCATCCAAGAAAGGACTAGAGAAATGAAAATTTCGTTGTGCCTTAACAGGGAACAGGTCACATCGAGCAACCGACGTTAAAAATTTACCCTTCTCAGAAGGAGCCATGTAAAAAATGTTAGGATTTGTGCCTTAAAGCCCCGTAATTGATTAATTAATTAATTTAATTATTAGTTATGCGATATTAATTTATCCATTAACAGAAAAATCCAAGGTTATTACATGAAGTCTTGAACATGTATGTAGTTGACATACGGGTGGATCATGTTCAAGAAATAACCTAAAGGTCTATAATATATTGATAAGATTGGGTGCCTTATCCTAATGACACTATGGATACGACCCACTTTGTAATAGTTACAAATCATGTGATCAAAACCGTTTATGTGAAGACATGTGAGCGGAAGTCTCCTATACAAAGCGTTTGTATAAGACTGGATCGCGAAATATTTAATCTCTCTTTGTAAATCCGTTAAATGAAGAGATTAATATTTCATAGGATGATCATGTGCGACTTAATCTTAATCTTGAGTGACTTGTGAACACCTATCTATGACGTCGGTCTTTTGATTTGCATGGGTGAGAGTGACCTAAGTTGCCCACTCAATAGATCTATCATTTTGGGGACTTGACTAAATGGGGAGTTGGGAACATATGTTCATAAAACGGAATTTACTCCTTTTCATCTTTAGCGTAAGTAGATAAATTGCTCCCTTAAAGGCTGGTTTTGGATCTTGAACAAAGAGATCTCACCCTCTCATTTGCCCAAGAGGGGTTAGTTTATAATTGAACTGTAAGCACCTAATTTGTAAGCACGTTCAAAAGCTTTAAGCGAATTAGTATTAATAATCTCATATTGTAAATTAAAAAAAAAAAAAAAAAAAAAAAAACAAAAAAAAAAAAAAAAAAAACAAAAAAAAAAAAAAAAAAAACAAAAAAAAAAAAAAAAAAAACAAAAAAAAAAAAAAAAAAAACAAAAAAAAAAAAAAAAAAAACAAAAAAAAAAAAAAAAAAAACAAAAAAAAAAAAAAAAAAAACAAAAAAAAAAAAAAAAAAAACAAAAAAAAAAAAAAAAAAAACAAAAAAAAAAAAAAAAAAAACAAAAAAAAAAAAAAAAAAAACAAAAAAAAAAAAAAAAAAAACAAAAAAAAAAAAAAAAAAAACAAAAAAAAAAAAAAAAAAAACAAAAAAAAAAAAAAAAAAAACAAAAAAAAAAAAAAAAAAAACAAAAAAAAAAAAAAAAAAAACAAAAAAAAAAAAAAAAAAAACAAAAAAAAAAAAAAAAAAAACAAAAAAAAAAAAAAAAAAAACAAAAAAAAAAAAAAAAAAAACAAAAAAAAAAAAAAAAAAAACAAAAAAAAAAAAAAAAAAAACAAAAAAAAAAAAAAAAAAAACAAAAAAAAAAAAAAAAAAAACAAAAAAAAAAAAAAAAAAAACAAAAAAAAAAAAAAAAAAAACAAAAAAAAAAAAAAAAAAAACAAAAAAAAAAAAAAAAAAAACAAAAAAAAAAAAAAAAAAAACAAAAAGGAAAAAAAGAAAAAAAAAAAAAAAAAGAATTATAAAAAAGAAAAGAGAAGGAAAAAGAAAAAGGAAGAAGAGAAGATAAGGATGGAGAAGTCGGTTTTAGCTTTTATTGAAGGAAAACTTTTGCCGACTTATTTCTCTTCATTTCCAAACTTATTTCTATGCTATCTTTCAACTGTACATCGTGGAGAAGTTGAAGAAGAGTTCTAGGGTAAATTCGTGCAAGGTTTTGAACGGTTTCATGGAAAAACTGAAGCTGAAACAGAAGCTTCATCTGCTGTAGAAGGAAAGAAGTTATCTGGCTGGAAATATGACTTTGAACTGACAGAAGTGAGAACAAAAAGAAAAGGAGGAAACTCTGCTGTCGGGTGTCGTTAGAAAGCTGGTATCGCTGAAAAATTGGAGCTTGAGTAACGACACGAATCTCGCTGGTAGTGCAGAAGAGGTTTTTGTCTCACAAATCTGCTGACTCTCGCTCGGTGTCGCTCCTCAGGTAATCTCGCTAGTCTCGCTTATTCTGGTGTCACTAGTGCCGTGTACCTGTTGTATAATTTCGTCAGTAATCTCGCTAGTAAGGTGAAATCTCGTTGGTAATCTCGCTAGTGATATAGAATCTCACTCATTATGTTTATTTTAGAAAAGAAAGGGAGTCTCGGCGGTGAATCATGATTAGAGTTTAAGTATGCACATTTAACAATCATGTAAAGGAAGTTTAAGGAAAGCGTAACGTGAGGAATGTGTTTTTACAGGCCAAGAAGAGCTCGGAAAGGCATATAATCCGCTCAGGGCCTAAGGACAAGTAGTAAGTGACACTTTTCTTTCTTTGAAAACGAAATTTATTGAAAATGTTCATTTTGGTTTTTCTTATGAAATATGACTTTGAGATGAACTGTTTTCTTGAAAAGTATGATGTTTGATGATATTGTTCACAAGGCATGATTTATACGTTTTCTATAAGATGTTGAATGGCATGCTGTGAAATGTTGTTTATCGTGATATATCTGATTTTTCATGAAAGGTTTTCATGTGAACTATTTACGTAAAATACTGGTTTCTAAAATGTTTTAGAGGAGGCTCAATGTTGAAGGACATGATAAGGCATGTGAGTTTTCCCAGGACCCAGTACTGAAGGACTTGTAGAAGGTACTTGGGCAACCTGCGATATTCCTATGTGCACATAGAGGTTGTGACGTTGGGTGTGTTAAGTCTTGCTCCACCCCAACTAAGGTTGTTATCGATGTTGAGTGCATTGAGTTTTAATCCGCCTCAACTAAGGATGTTTTCGACGTCGGGTGCGTTGAGTCTTGCTCCGCCCTGACTGAGGGAAAGTTTTGAAAATGAACTGATTTTCGTGTACGATCATTTTGGCATGAACATATGTGATTTGATTACATTGTTGAAAATTATGATTTTACAGAAATGATTATTTGAATCACGTTTATGAGTATGGTGTTATAACGAATGTAACATGCCTATTTTCGAACAAAAGATGGTTTTATAAAATTAGTCACTCACGGGGCTTTTAGCTCACGCTTTCCATGTTTTCTTTTCCTCCCAGGTAGCAAGGACGTTCCTGGTGCTTTTCCTACTCCAACTCGCCCTGCTTAAGCTTCGAGTTTCCAGAAAATTGTCCTGTTTTGCAAAGTTGCTTGTATGTAAAACCTTATATAGGTGGCATGTAGACCTAGTTGTACATTTACTGGGAGTTGAAACATGGTTTTGTATAAGGGTTTTATAGAAGAGTTGTATTCTGAATTATCGTTTATGTATATAATTTCCTATATGTTATGGTTGATATATTTTAAGGAGTGTTATATATGTTGTAAACAGTATAGGACAAGTGTGTTAATGGATGGTATGCGTCACAAAAGGGGTGATGTATGCTGTCTTCACATCTCTTCTTGGGTTGGGTAGAGTAGCCTGGGAGGGGGTGTGACATGAACTATAAACTGTTTGTTCATTAGAGAGATCAGTGGTACTTAAGGAGTTAGATGTAACTACAGGGGTAAAACGGTAATTTGACTCAACTATAGTTACGAGCAATTTTGAATGGTCGACCTACTGTTGATTAGTTATATCTATGGACACAGAAATATATTTACAGTTCGAAGAGTGCAGTTGTAGGTCTTTAGTAGAGTGACCTACAGTTAATGAATATTGATAAATTTACTTAAAAAGTTTAATTAATTAATCTCATATCATCGGAGTTTCTAATCTATAGGTCCATAAAGTCCCCTTGCTTGCTCATTAGGGGCTTAATAAGAATCAGTTATTTTTGGATTAATTTAAAGTGTTCAAAATTAATAAGAAACTAATTGTATATGATACAATTAATATAATAATATAAAGTTATTTTTTAATGAGATTTAAAATTTATATTTTATGTAATAAAAGAAATAAATATTTAAATGAGATATAAATATTTGATTATATGAATGAGATTCATATAAAAACTATATGTTATGTGAGAGAACATTATTTGAATATTATTCAAATTAAATTAAATATGTGATATTTAATTTATTAATTTATTATTTGTTAATTAATAATTTTATTTTATTATATATATTAAATTAGATTTAATATATTATAATTAAATTAGATTTAATATTATTAAATTTATAAATTAGGAAATAGCTCCCACGTTGAGGGAGTTATTCACCTTCCCCACTCTCTCACATAAGTTACTTAAAATAGAAGAAGAGGAGGTGATTTTGTTTTTTGAGAGATTAGTGCGTGAGAAATAGAGAATGGTTCTATGTTGAAATTCTCTCAAGAAATTTCTTCGATCAACCTAATTCCCTCACCAAAATATAAAGAAGAGTCCACTCCTTGGTTCTTCTTCCCTAGAGTAGTAAAGAAGATCATCTTGGTGGTGGCCCAAGAGCACTCTTTGTACATTCCGATCAAGAAAGGTACCGGTGTTCGTGAGTTCGTGACGAGAAGAAAAAACCAACTAGAAGACAGTCTTCAAAGGTAATGTATTGTTTTCTCTTTTAATCCTTTTAAAGCATGCTAGTTTGAATTGTTTATCCAATTCTCTATTTTGTTCTCTGTAATTTTAAATTTTCCATAATGAAAATATTGGCACAAGACAATCATTCGCTTACGCTAAGGATTCAATTTCTTCAATTTGCTCTCTGCCTTTGAGATTAGAGTTGAGCGTAGCTACGCTAGCCTAATGGGAATTTTCGTAATGTCCACATCTTTGAGCTCCAAGTGCCCAATTTCACTTTTGATAGCTCCAAATCAACCCCGAATGACCCGTAACACTCCAAGGTGCATGATTTGCATGAATTCCTACAAAAATAGACATTTAATCATATAAAACATAACAAATAAAGGAAATTAAGGATATAAAAATAACTCTTTTCGAGAGCTATCCGTCGCTAGAGTGGTTGCTAGAAGCTTAAACAAGAATGTCACAAAGAAAGTGTGAGAAAATGAATGGGACTAAAGAAGGATTGAAGAAATGAGAAGATTGATGTAATGGAGGACTGGAAGGGAAAATAGATTAGACAATGAGAAGGATCTGGAAAGTGAAAAGCTGCTTAATAACAAGTAAACTAATTAGTTTAACCGACTATCCACATATATAAAAAGTTTAATTTGATGGTTGATGGTAAATTAATTTAATTTTTTTTATAGGACAATCTAATCTTTCATCGATAATTCAGTTAAATTATGCTAATTTTGTTAAAAATTATCTAATTATGTTATTGTTATTAATCTAATCACAATATCTTATATTATTGTTATTTTATTTATCCATTTTAAATTTAATAGATTCACAAAACTTTAATTTTTTAAGACACCATATTTATATAAATGGGAAGCTTACAAAGAATAAAAATAAATTAAAAAAGTTGACAAATATAAATAAATTAATAAAAATATATAGTTTAACTAGAATATGTGATAGTGGAAAATTCAAACTATTTGACCAATTGGAGCATACTTGGGTTGATAAGACCTATCAATATAAGTTTATAAGTTATAATTAATTTCTCTTTTTGTGTTTTGGGAAAAAAAAAAAAAGGTATTTACTAAATAATGCCTGCAGACCTTAAATTTGTATTTTTATTAAGAAAGGACACAACAAAGAAATTCCAAAAAGAAATTAGTTTTACTGTCAGTGTCTTGATTGATTGACTCTCCTTGATTATAATCATGTTAACCTTCATTGATTCACAGGTTCAACGAATTTTTTATCTATTCATTATTTATATATAATTGGTATTTATCATATTTCATAAATTAAATAGAATCTTTTTAAATATAGTAAAAAAAATCAAAATATTTATAAATATAGTAAAATTTCACTGTCTGTTGCGGTATATCGCAGATAAACTGTGTATTTTGCTATTAGTTATAAATATTTTAAGCAGTTTTGCCATTTAAGATAATTTCTTAATTAAATATAATTTTTGCTTTAAGGACCAAGTAAGAACAATCTACTTCCATTTCTTATGAGCGTTTTTAAATTTGTGGGAACAATTCCTAAATTTGGTTGTTCCCACATTTAATTTTGTTTTTATGCTCAGATGTTCGGAATGAAACCCACATTTAATGACGAGAAGAGGATTACGAGGAGCAACAAGTGAACGACGAGTGAAGAAAAGCAGCGACGAGCAACTATCAACGAATGATAACAACAAGAATTGTTCATCACCCGTTCCCAAAACTTTGAGCCCCAATTTGTTGTAATTGTTTTTTCAAATCTCTAACGGCGACAAGTATCCGTGGACAAGGAGAAGAAACCATTGGAGAAGGGGAAGAGGGAGAAAACAAAAAAAGGAGGAAAAAAAAATAACAAAGCCACTATTACAAAATCGACAATTAAGAAAGACAAAAAACATAAAAGAATAGAGAATCGACATACAGATTTACATGGTTTACTAATCGTGTGTTAGTTACGTCCACGAGACAGAGGGAAAACAATTTTATTAGAAAGAATGTGACAAATTATAAAACCAAATGGCGTCTCTAAGTTTAGAGAGTTTATATAATGCACTTTTTTAAACTCTAGAGCCATAATCATAAATAACCATAAATAATTTAATAATACTAAATACAAACTTAACTTAGATCGTTTGAAGCATCCGATAACAGATTCAAAGCATTCCAACAACCATATAAGTCCAAACTAATATTTTTATTTTGTTTGCAAAAATTGCCACCTTGATACTATGTCATATATTTTTTCGTCACTTAAGTAGGGCCAACTAAAATCTAGGACCATTTAAAACTATTTTCACAATCTAAGAGAGTAAAGTGTTTATCTTAAAACTAAATAGACATGAATTCTAGCCCTAAGACATGATCAAGTCAATTAAGGATTTGGCTTTCAAAGAAATATTATATTTACAATATACATTTCAAATTGTATAGTTAAGATGGCTGGAGAAAAAATTAGTTTATATTCTACCATGACGCTAGTAATTATATAAGTTTAGTCGATTTATTTCAAAAGCAATTAAACATAACCTTTTCTATGTTGTTTTCAAACACTGAATAGTATAGAAGCCTACACATAAAATAAGGAAACAAAAGAAATTTCAAATCAAGTTTCTATTACATGATTTATGAAAATTTAATGATAAAGACTAATAAAAGATTTAGATTGCTCAACATTTTAATATATGATAGTTACAAAATTAATTTGAAAAAAAGAACAACACAACCTCTATTTTCTTAAAACAATAATTTTGATGATTATGGTTTTCTCAACTCTAACAATTACCAAAGTGAGAGATCTAATCATTAATATTTCATATGGTAATTAATGACACCATTTGTAATGTCTTAGGCTTATGATTCGAATCAGGATTTAGAATTTAGATTCGACACAAAATGGTCCTACTAACGCCATCCTGCTTGTCTTGAACCGCTTCTAAGAGTGAAAACTATCCCCACAAATCAACACAAGGTTTTTTCAACATGCTTTATCCTCACTCACATGTTTTTTAAAAAAATTTCCAAGAGGTCACCAACATAGAATTGCTCCAAGCTAAGCACACTTAATTATGGAGTTCCTATAATTTAGTTCCCGAAAGAGAAGGTGCACATTGTTGGTATAGTTGGTAACTTTCAATTCTTTTTGAGCTTTTCTTAACTGGACATTCAAATCTATAGTATCTCTCTCATTCATATGTGATCTCAGTTAATCCATGTTTCTCCTCCTAAACTTGAGGCATTACACCATCAATATCTAAGTTAATAAATAACTAAATGTCCTAGTAAGTGTATTTTTAGAAAGATCAATAAGTATAATAGTGATTGATTTTATTTTGATTTCTAATTTATCTCCAAATTGTTGATTGTTTTATAAAAAAACTATTAACAAATTTAGTTGTCCAATTGTTAAGTTTGTTTGGACTTTCTTTTTCGGCTGTAATTAAGTTTAAATTTGTATTATAATGATAATTGATTGATATTAATGGTAAATTTGTAATAATTGAAAAGATCAAAATATTGCTATGTAAAACAAATGTGGTGCATAGCCATCGATAATCCAATGACCAAGTCAATAACAATTTTAGGGAGAGTAAAAACCTTATAGTGTACCTCGAAATAATGTGATGCATTATCTCGGTTGTATAAAAATATCGTCTCGTAACAATCACTTGATCAATTAATTTCTCGAATAATTAATTGGACTGTTACTAATTTAATCTAACTATTTATGAATTGCTAGAATCACTTTCTCAGTGAATCTAAGCAAAGTCGATATCCAAAAGTTATGCACTTCGATATAATTATTTCTTTTCATGGTCAATATTGGGTCATTCTTCATGCCTTTTTATGCATTGCCATGGGCCGGCCCTCTATTAACCAATAAACATCCTCTCTTGAAATGATCTATTAGGTTATTTCTATACTTAGCTAAATAAACATCTACTTTTACACTCATAATTGAAAGTACGTGTATCTAACAATACAAAATGGCACAAGTCACACAGTATCATAACAAAATGAATAACATGCATGCAGAATAAATAATAAGCAGAGATAGAGAGACACAAAGATTGGTAATCAAGTTTAGTGCAATACCATGTATGTCTGTAGGGCAATATGTCCAAAATGACTTAGACTCCCACTAAATATGAGAACCTCTCTCAACTGTCATCACAATCTTTCCTTGTCTTATGAAATCATTACTTCAAACAGACTTACTTAGACTCCCCTATGTATGAGGAACCCTTCACAATAAACTTAGCTTCACACAAGTTAGATAGAAGATATTCTCAATCCAATTCTTTTCTGCCACCAGAAAGGAAAATATCCAAATAGTAAAGCAACACAAACTTTGATAAACAAAAAAAATATATATTTTTCAGACAAATTCTGCAAAGGTTGGAACACATCATGTTTGACATAATAGAGAACAAGAAGCAAAACATGTTAGCAAATATCTTGCCGGAAGAAAAATATATTCAATATAAATGTAGTAACAATTAAAATAATTATAAAAAAATTAAATCTGTATAACATATTATGTTATATTTTCCTAAATTCAATAATCTATCTAAGAAAAATATAATATTTGGAAGTTTGTTCTATATTTGATAATGAAAAGAAAATGAGAAATTAGATATAATACAGGTTGTTTTCTACTCTTGATGAACATATTTAAATTTTCAAATATTATTTGAAAAATAACAATGGCATCCATTTGAAGATTTGAATTTATTATTTTTTAAACTCAACCACATATGATATATATATATATATATATATATATATATATTAAAAAAAATGGGTCAATTTTTAAGTTGAGAGTATAATGTTAACGAGTTAAGGTAAAAAGTTATTTATAGTTCAATAACAATGTGATGTTGATTATATATATATTATTGTGAAAACTACATTATAATAAAATACCATTGCGTAATGGAAATTAAATATTGACAAAAGTGATAACATGGGAGTTGATCTGGGAAGCACCTCATGTGGATCATGTTTAATTTTTTTTTTCTAAATTTAAAATAATTGATTTTTTTATTTGAAATTTTACGTAAATTCTAAGGGTATTATTTATAAATGAAAAAAAATATCAAACTATTTTAGAATATAGAAAAATTTTACTGTTTATTAACAATAAACTGTGATAGAAGTCGATAGACAGCTAAATTTTTCTATATTTGTAAATAGTTTGACTTAGTTTGCTACATTTGAAAACAACCTAAATTCTAATGATTATATAGTTTGACTTAGATTACTATCTATCACTGTCTATAAGGGATGAAGAATTTGTACGGACGGCCTAAATATGGAGACCGAAATGAAATTTGGCCTCACTTTAAAAAACACGTGAAAATTAGCCTTCTGTTTTTGTCATCATTATGTAAATTTACCACTTTAACTTAAATGCATTCTTCTTCTATTTTCTTTGTTTTGCAAGATTTTTCTTGTTCTTTTTGGTTCTTTAGTTTCTGAATTTCTTCTTCTTCATTTTTTTTTTATTTTCTTCAGTTCTTTTTTCTATGTTTTTTTTATGCATTTCTGGTAAGTTCGAACTTACTGAGAAGGAGCTCTCTATGACTTTTCCAAATTTTGATGTGACCAACTCCGGTGAGAGAGAGAGAGAAAAAGAGCGAGAGAAAGTGAGAGGGAGGGCAAGAATCAAAGATCAAGAGTGAGAGAGAGTGCAAGAGAGATATGAGTGATTGTGAGTGAAGAAAGGAAGTGAGAGCGAGAGCAAGAACAAGAGAGAGCGATAAGAGCGAAACTTAGACGATGATATACTTCTATCTATGTCTATCTGTAAGTCTATCTGTCTTATTATACCTTTCTCATGTAAACTTTTTATCTTCGTGCATCATTGGTGCACATAGGTAGAAGTCTATCGTTGTTTATCAGTGATGGATAGAAATAGAACTCTAATTTTGTCAATCACTGATAGATGGTGATTGACTTCTATCTATGTCTATCTATGATAAAAATCTATCTTTGTATATGACGATGGACGGTGATAGACTTCTATCTATATCTATCAATGATAGAAATCTATCTCTGTCTATCACGACAGATGGTGATAGACTTTTATTTATGTCTCGCTCTCACTCACAATCACTTGTACTTTCTCACTCTCGCTCACGCTCTCTCTCGCACTTTCTCTCGCACACTTTTGCTCTCTCTCACTCTTGCTCTCACTCTCGCTCTCGCTCTTCCTTTTAGAAGCCGACGAAGGTGAAGAGTTTGATGAAGAGTCCGAAAACCTTTGCGCTTTCTTTTTCTTTCCGTTTCTCTTCAGCGCCCGAGTAACTAAATCGGGTATGGATCAATGTGATTTTTTTGGTTTTTTTCTTTTCTTTTTTTTCTTTTGCTGTGGGTTTTTTTTTTAGAATTTCACATTGGTTGTAGTGGGCTTGGGTCCATTTGGTAAATTTTTCTATTTGTGTAAATAGTTCATTTTTTATTTATTTATGATAATTTCTCAAAAAAAAAAAGAAAAAACTAGTGGCATCATACAAACTTTAAGATTCTAGATTAAATAACTATGTATCATAAACACCGATTTTTTGAACTCAAACTAAATAACTTTGCACTCCAAACACTTATTTAATTTTATATATTAATTGACTATTCAACCTAAACAAGTCTAAACATAATAACTCAACTCAACGTCCTAGACATCTTTTTAAGGGGTCGTTTGGTTTAAGATTTTATAGATGTCTGAGAATAAAAAAAAATGTCTGGAAATAGGATGTTTGGGAACCAAAGATGACCGAGTTTGGTTGTGCATGAGAAATGTTATTAGAACTTTATGAACAAAAAGTATGTTTGTATTTAATTTATGAAATTAAGCATGACAATCTTAAAATAATTGTAATAGATTAATTAATTAAACAACAAATATCAACCAATTTACTGATAAAAATTAATTAATTAAGAATCAATACTATTTTAAGTATATATTTTATAATTGAGTAATTTACAATTAAAATCAACCAATTAATACATTCAATGAACATTATATTAATTATAATCTAATCCTTAATAATTATTTTTCTAATTAATTAAGTTCAACGTTAGTAATTTTATTTTTAATTAACTAATATAAGAAGATTCTTTTTATAAACAATATATTATATAAAAAAAGTGAAAAAAATGAGATAAACGCATGATATGTTAATAATGAATGAAGTTATAAAAATTAATCATAATAAATAACTAACCAATTATGAATAATCAATAATGATTCTATATTCATAATTAAGGATCAAATTAAAATTAATCTCAATAAATAATTATTTTATTAAAAAAACTAATAAGTTATCAATTATTATTATTGAAAAATGAATTTTTGTACTACCTAAATTTAAATAATCTTAGTTTAATAATTATTGGCTAATTAGTTAATAATTTATTTAAATAATTAATTGCATTTATTTAATAAATTTTTATTGTAAAAATAAATTGAAGTAAATATTTTAATAAATTATTATTTATTTATTAAAAGAAATATTTATATTATTTTTGTAAAATTAATTAACTATATTTGTATGGAATTATATATAAATGAAAGACAAAAGAATAGGAGAGAAAAGAAAAAATCCACAATTTTGGAAGGGGAAAGCTCTTGTCTAATGGAAATAATGATGTTTATTCCCAGGCAACGTGTTGAAGACTGTTTGAATATCTGTGTCACAATTCATATGTAGAAACCCTCAAACCCAATGTCACCTAAGTGGTTAGACAATATTAAAAGAATTTGGAGGAGTTGTTAAAATGTCAATCAATTATTACACAACACATAGTTACATTTGCACCAAAATGAAAACAACCTGTTCTTTCAATTCTTATTTTGTATGGAAGCATTTGAAAGGGTTTGATTTGTTTTTATTGTAATTAGGAAGAAGAAGGAAATGACATTATTATTGTTTTTCTGGTTAAAAAGAAAACAAATTAAACTAAGGGAGGAAAAAAAAATAATAATAAAAGTCCTATGATATTGATGCTGATATTTGCCACACTATCCAAAGTCACATCTGTTTGTGGTTTGTACCCCTGCAAAAGAACTCACTTATTCCAACTCACTAAAGAGACACTCACAAGAAGTCATCTTTTTAGGCATTTGATAAATATTACATAAGTCCCAAAAACCAATCAAATCATTGGTACCATCATTATTTTGTAGATTTAAAATAAAAAACAAAAAAGAAAATTCTATCTGATTAGATCATAGAAAATATATAATATAATTGAATAATAGTTAGGTGCATCTCAAAATATACCTATATTTATGTAGGTGTGGCAAATTATATATGATTTAAACTTTTGGCAATATTTTCCTATATAATTTAGTCCTTAATATTCATTTTGTCATTCATCTTTGCAGATTTTCAATATCATCATCTTGATATTGAATTTTGTCTAACCAAGTTCTCACTCTCTCGTTTAACTTTAGAAGAATTATAATGGGTGAATTTTTAGAAAGGAACACTTATTTGTGATTTTTTCTGCGTTGTTAGGGTGTGCTTTTTTTTTCTTTTTTTTTTCTTTTTAATGTTTAATATTAAAAATGAGTCATTTTAGAAAAAAACAGTATGTTTGGTAACTATTCAAAATGGCTTTTGAAACACTTCTAAAGTTTATTTTAAACCATTTTTATAAAAAAAAAAAAAATTATATAAAAATGACTTTTTCCAAAAAAAATATTTTTTTTCTAGTTGATCCAAACAAGCCCCTAATCTAAAAGAGAATAGATATACTCATCTATAAAATTTAAAATTTATATTTTAGTTCATGATGAATTATTTCTACAGAAATGAACTCATTAAATATGTTATCATTACTACTGTATGAATAGTCATTTAATTGAAATTAGTTCAATTGGTTAAGACACATATTACTGGCTTGGAGATCAGATATTAAAATTGTTGAGCTAAAAAATAATAAAAATAATTATTGTAGATGTAGGAGTTCATAAGAAGGTGAGCTATTAACGTGAATTTGGAGGTGGGCTTTGGTCAACTATCTATTCTGAAGAGGCGAGCTGCAATGTGGATTCTAAGGTGAGCTTTGATAAGCTATTTGGAACACTTAGACGTGTAAGGGAATCTCGCACCGGTGTGATGCTCAATCGTGTACACATTGTAACATGTTAGTATTAAAAGGGTATTTACTAACCAAGATCATAATGAAAATGAATTGAAATGCAATCAATCATGATAGAAGTGATATTTCTTTTGATGTTGTTTATTCACCTATGAAATTAATAGAATTAGATGATGGCAAATGTTATTTTCTATTTCGAATTTAGTAACCGAAAGATATTCTTAAAAGAAAAAAAGATTAAAATATTAATTTTGAAATTTTATTTATTTATTCAGGTTTTAATTTTTTTACTCATTCAAATTTTTACATTTTGAAAATATTTTAGAACCTAAACTATAAAAAAAAAAAAAAACATACATAAATTTTTTTTTAAAAAAAAAATAGTAGTTATTTTGAATTTCACTAATCTAATTCAAATTTTAAAATTGAATCTTGGTATAAATACTTTTAAAATAAAATAAAATCACTAATATTTTGTGAAATTATCTTAAATGGCAAAACTGTTGAAAATATTTACAACTAATAACAAAATACACTGTCTATCCCAGATAGACAAGTAAAGCTTTGCTATATTTATAAATATTTTGGTTTCTTTTGCTATATGTGAGGAGAGTCCTAATATTTTCTGTCCAAATTATGTTTCTTTTGAAAAATAAAATCTACATAAACAAACTTAATTTAATAAAATAATATTATTTAATTTATATTAAAAACTAATATCTATTTATTTATTAATTTTATGGTAGATTGAGCAAGAGAAAGCATAATGTTTACAATATATATAATATTGCCTCCTTCCTTAATTGATTTAAATATATATATACTATGAGTCATTATCATAATAGAGAGAGGGGAAAAAAAATCAAACTAGACAAATCTCAAATTCTAGCGAAGGAAAAGAAGGATTAAAAAAATGAGTAAAATAAAAAGAGTGTTTTCAAATATAACCTATTGGTAATAGTAGTTAAAGAGTGTATCACCCATAAAAATATTTTCAACAATTTTATTATTTAAAATAATTACTTTAAATAAATTATTAAAAAAATAAGAAGCCAGTCTATTTCGGGTGGCCGCCATTAGGTGCAATTTTGTAGTTACCGACTTTCAACAGTGTCTCTTTTCTTTCTAATCTATTGATTTAGTTAAGTTAGTCAAATTCAAATTTAAAATTTTGATTTCAAACAATCAAACTAAATTGGTGAAGAATTAATAGTCTTTCATTAGTTGAGTTTTCTTTTTCTTCTGTTAAGAACCTTAGCCTAAGGGCCCACATCCCACATGAAGTCTCAGTTGCCACGTGGATCACACATGCGAGAGATACAATCATATAAAATAAAGAGACAAGTTTGTTACAGGCTTGTTGAGCTTCATATTGACTGAGTCAAAATAAGCATTGCATTGCTCCTCTCCTTAATTTCTGCAACATGCTAGTTACGATTCTAGCTAGAGTGCATAGTTAAAAAAAAAAAAAAAAAATGTATAAATAGACAAAACTAATCTAACTAAAACAAACAAATGACATCACTCTAACTTAACTCAACAATCACTTAAATCTAAACCCTAACTTAAGCTTTAAAGAGTGTTGACACAACGCTACACTATTGTGAATATCTTTCTTGTAAGGTTTTGCATAGTCATTTAACTCACTATCTCATCTCTAAATCTAACTTGGGCGATCAAATTCTCACATCAACTATATATATATATATATATATATATATATATATATATATATATTTTGTTAAATTAGCTAGATAGATTCACATATTTTTTACCGTTCTACTTAGCTATTTTATATGTTTTCTTTTCTTTGGAAAATACAATCAACAAACAATTACAAAGACAGTGAGGCCATATCTGACTCAACTAAAAGTCCAAGCCAATTAGGAAAATCACCTCACCAACAATGAAAC
This sequence comes from Citrullus colocynthis, assembly GCA_031780015.1. Classification (NCBI taxonomy): domain Eukaryota; kingdom Viridiplantae; phylum Streptophyta; class Magnoliopsida; order Cucurbitales; family Cucurbitaceae; genus Citrullus; species Citrullus colocynthis. The sequence continues at coordinate 3,950,689 of QLSR01001495.1, read as the reverse complement.
TTAGCCTCATTTGCAAACCAATGAACTATACCTATCACCATATTCTGAGTGTGATTTGATTTTAATGTAATTGTTTTAAATGACAAAATTGCTGGAAATATTTTTCAAATATAATAAAATGTTACTATCTATCATTCACACACAGTGATAATGATTGTAGCCTATCCATGTCTATCATCGATATTTTGCTGCATTTGTAAATATTTTGGCTCATTTTGCTATATTTGAAAACTCATCCTTGATTTTAAGTGATTTGTATTATAAAATAAGAACAATGCAAGATCAAAAGAAGAACAAAAGAAGAACAAAAGAGACAAAGTAGATGAAATAAGAAAGTAGAGAGAACAATTAGCTTCAATTGTGGTGTGTCTTACAAATGCATCATACACGACTATTTATAGGACATGGAATGGTGTATGTTGTAATATGAATTCAACGAGGGGATATGTAACTTTGTAACCTATGTGTGTTATGGATATTTACACTAAATGTTATTTATAATATATATTATTACATTTATAATATTCTCTCTTAGATATCCATATTATATATAATAAATGTCTTGTTAAAACCTTAGTAGGAAAAAATCCAATGGGACAAAAATCTTAGTGAAGGAAAAAGAGTACATTATTTTATATATTTTAATAACTGCCTCATTAAAAACCTTACTAGGAAAACTTAATGGGAAAAACCATAGTTAAGGGGAAAAAAAGTGCAGCATTTTCAACTCCCCCTCATGAATACATCACTTGAGTTCTCTAAGTTGTCGCATTCCAATGTTGTGCACCAACTTTTCGAATGTTGGTGTGGGTAATGCCTTTGTAAATAAGTCTGCCAAGTTGTCTTTTGAAGAAATTTGTTGAATACTGATGTCACATTTTCCTTCAAGGTCATGTGTGTAGAAGAGTTTTTGTGAGATATGTTTTGTTCAATCTCCTTTTATATACTCTCCTTTGATTTGAGCTATACATGATGTATTGTCTTCATATAATATTGTTGGTAAAATTTTTCTGGAAAACAAGCCACATGTTTCACGAATTTGATAGGTCATTAACCTCAACCACACACATTCTCTACTAGTTTAATGAATTGCAATAATTTATGCATGATTTGAGGAAGTGGCTGTAATGGCCTGCTTTACAAACCGCCAAGATATAGCAGTTCCTCCACATGTTAACAGGTAATCTGTTTGTGATCTAGCGTTGTGTGGATCATATAAATATCCAACATCTATATAACCAACTAGATCAAAATTTGATTTGTTTGAATAAAACAAACTCATATCGATCATTCCTCGAAGATACCGAAGTATATGTTTTACTCTGTTCCAATGTCTTTTTGTTGGAGAAGAACTGTATCTTGCTAATAAATTTACTGAGAATGCTATATCTAGTCTTGTGTTGTTAGCAAGATACATTAGTGCACCTATTGCACTAAGGTATGGTACTTCAGGACGAAGTAGTTCTTCATTTTCTTCTCGATGACGAAATATATCCTTTTTCATATCTAATGATTGAACTACAATTGAAATGTTCAATGGGTGTGCTTTGTCCATGTAAAACCTTTTAAAACTCTTTTCTGTATATGTCTCTTAAAAATTCCATCGACTAAATGTTCGATTTGCAAGCCAAGGCAAAATTTTGTTTTGCCAAGATCTTTCATGTCAAATTCTTTTTTTGAGATATTCTATTGTCTTTACAAGCTCTTTAGGAGTTTCAATTATATTTAAATCATCAACATATACAACTATAATAGCAAATCCTGACTATGATTTCTTAATAAAGACACATGAAAAAATTGGATTATTTCGATAACATTTTTTCAATAAATATTCACTTAGACGATTGTACCACATTCGTTCTGATTGTTTCAATCCATATAACGATCTCTGTAATTTGATTGAATATAATTCTTTTGAATTATAATTATATGATTCAAGTATCTTAATTTCTTTAGGGATTTTCATATAAATTTCATTTTCCAGAGATCCATATAGATATGTTGTGACTACATCCATAAGATGCATGTCAAGCTTTTCATATATAGTCATGCTAATTAAATATCTTAATGTAATAGCATCCACTACAGAGAAGTATATTTCTTCATAATCAATGTCTGGTTTTTGAGAAAATCCTTGTGCAACAAGTCGTGCTTTATATCTTGTGACCTTATTATTTTCATTTCTTGTACGTACAAATACCCATTTGTATCCCACAGGTTTTACACCTTCAGGTGTATGGACTACAAGTCCAAAAACGTAACTCTGCTTGTATAGCTTCTTTCCACTAAAAGCCAATCCGTTCTATGGCGACATTCTTCAGCAGAGATCTAGGTTTAGAATCCTCATTTTCATGAATAATATCATGAGCAACATTATAAGTGAAAATGTTGTCTACAACTACATCAGTTCTATTTCATCTTTTTTTTGTCATGACATAATTTATCGAGATCTCATTGTTATCTTCATATACTTGAGACTCATTAACATTTTTATCATTAACCATGTCAGGGATTCTTCTTGAATGTTTTCATTTTCAAATATTGAGTCATTTTAACTATTGATTACTTTTATTTTTCGAGGATTTTATCTTTTGAACCTATTGGTCGACCACACTTCTGGCGTACCACTGACTCATTATTTGTAACAACTTGTTGAGTTGAGATTTCAATTCTAGATGGAGCATTTGCAGCTGAAATATATGACTTGATAACTTTCTTAACATCTGTAAATGCATCTGGCATTTGGTTTGCTATGCTTTGTAAATTATCTTTCGAACTTCTAGTTCGCATTGATTTGTACGAGGATCTAAATGAGATAATAATGATGTGTTCCAGGCAATTTCATTTTCCAAGTTCTTAATTCCTCCCCCTAATGTTGAAAAGTTGTCTCATTAAAATGATAATCAGCAAATCGTGTAAATACATTACCCATTAGGGGTCCAAGATATCTAATAATTGATGGGGAATCAAATCCGACATATATTCCTAACCACCTTTGAGATCCCATTTTAGTACGTTGTGGCTGGGCAATTGGTATATATACTGCACAACCAAAAATTTGTAAATGGGAAATATTTGGCTCCTAGCCACAGACTAATTATACTAGGGAGTACTTATGATAAGATGTCAATCTTATGCGTATAAGTGACGCTGCATGCAAAATAGCATGTCCTCATACAGATTTTGGAGGTTTTGCTCTCATGAGTAATGGTCTAGCAATTAATTCTAAACGTTTGATAAATGATTATGCTAAACTATTTTGTGTATGAACATGAGATTCAAGATGTTCAATACTTATCCCAATTGACATGCAATAATTATTAAAGGCTTTAGATATAAATTCACCAGTGTTATCAAATCGAATGCTTTTGATTGTATAATCAAGAAACTGTGCCCTTAATTTGATTATTTAAGCAAGTAATCTTGCAAATGCAAGGTTTCTAAATGCGCCAATTAAAACCATGAAGTATGTAATGGTCCACTTGGTGGATTAATAGGCCCACATATGTCACCATGAATTCATTCTAAAAATGTAGGTGACTGAATTCTCACTTTAGCTAGTAATGGTGAAATTATTAATTTTCCTTGAGAGTAAACAACACATGATAATTCATTTGATTGAAGAATCTCTTGGTTCTTTAATGGATGTCCATGAGAATTTTCAATAATTCTTCTCATTATTATTGACCCAAGATGACCAATCGATCATGTCAAACAGTGAATATATCTGGATTCATGAACTTTAGGTTCATTGTTGCATATGTTTCAATTACTTGTATAAGTGTATAATATAGTCCAGAAGAAAAGGCAAGCAGTGTTTCCAATATACATTTTCCAAGTGAAACAATAGATGTAATATAGAGATATTCTATATTATTTTTATTATTAGTTTCAACATGATAACTATTTTGACTTATATCTTTAAAACTCAATAGATATTTTTTCGATTTACTAGAGAACAAAGCATTATTAATTGCGAACTCTGTTCCTCTAGGCAAAATAAGGTTTGCTTTTCCAAAACCTTCAATCAAGTTTGCAGAACCTGATATTGTATTGACATTTGCTTTAAGCATTATCAATTTAGAAATATATTTTCTATTTTTAAGTATTGTGTGCGTAGTTGCACTATCTCCCAAGCATAAATCTTCATTATTCATCTTTGAGTTAGTCAAAATATGAGAAATGTCCATGATTCTCCATTTAAAAAAAAAAAAAAGTCAAAATATGAGAAATGTCCATGATTCTCCATTTAAAAAAAAAAAAAAAAAAAAA
>QLSR01001495.1:3847425-3933548 GCA_031780015.1 Citrullus colocynthis | reverse complement strand
AGACTACAAATGAGGCTACCCAAAAGTTTAGAGTCTGCATGCAAACATCACAGAGCAGATAGAAAAGTTAGATTAATGTGAGACGTCGAGATCTGAAGTTTGTGGTAAGGGATAAAATGTTCCTGAAAGTGAAAGGTGTTTTGAGATTTAGAAGGAAGGGGAAGTTAAGTCTATGTTTCATTAGGCTATTTGGAATTTGAGGTAGGTGAGAAAGTATTCTTGAAAGTGGCACCTATGAAAGGTGTCTTGAGGTTCGGGAAGAAGGGGAAGCTAAGCCCTCGGTTCATTGGACCGTTTGAAATATTGGAGCGAGTTGGCCCCGTGGCCTATTGGTTAGCCTTGCCACCGTCGCTCTCCGCAGTTCATAATGTGTTCCATGTCTCCATGCTTCGGAAGTATATGGCAGATCCATCCCATGTGATCGACTTTGAGCCCTTACAGTTGCGCAAAGATTTAAGTTATGAGGAAAGGCCAGTGCAAATTCTCGCAAGGGAAGTGAAGGTTCTGCGCAACCGGGAGATAGCATTGGTGAAAGTCCTTTGGCAGAACCACCAGCGTGAGGAGGCAACGTGGGAACGAGAGGATGAAATGAGGTCAGAGTACCCAGAGTTGTTCCAACAGTAAAAACTTTCGGGGACGAAAGTTTCTCAAGGGGGGAAGAATGTAACAACCCCAAATCGTTGGGGTAAATCCTCTTAGTAAATAAGTTTAAGTTATTATGTGTGAAAAAAAAAGATAATAATAATAAAAATATAGTTATCCTTATATATTCATGCCTTTATTTAAGCTAAGTTGGAATTTAGAAATTTGAGCTAAGGAAAAATTTATAGCTTAATTTGGTTAAAAAACTGTTGATGCTTGAGACTTATGTGATAAAAATTCCCTTAGGTGGCCGGGAATTGTGTTGGGTAAAAAGGATTAGAGCAACTGCAAGTTAAGCCACACTTGGTGGACCAAGAACTTTCCAACAGACTGCCGTGCGAATGAGCAATATAATTGCTCAGGTAAGTGACTTTACTACCTGAACCACCTTCCCGCCTTATGTTTAGTTGCCATGATGAGTAATACTTCTGCGCCCATTGAGATAACATGCTTGTATGATTTTTCCCATGTTTTAAAGGATGTATGTGAAATGCTTATGCTTGTAGTATGAGATGATTGTAAACAGCGCTGTTAGTGTATAAATTCATGGGAGTAAAGGAGTGAAAATTTAAATTGGTCATGAGTACTGGGTAGTGGTAACTCCCCTACGTCGGCTGGATGTTCACCAGAGGTTGTGTTCCTTCGGGTTCACCAGAGGTTGTGTTCCTTCGGGTTCACTAGAGGTTGTGGTCCTTCGGGGTCACCAGAGGTTGTGTTCCTTCGGGTTCACCAGAGGTTGTGTTCCTTCGGGTTCACCAGAGGTTGTGTTCCTTCGGGGTCACCAGAGGTTGTGTTCCTTCGGGTTCACCAGAGGTTGTGTTCCTTCGGGTTCACCAGAGGTTGTGGTCCTTCGGGGTCACCAGAGGTTGTGTTCCTTCGGGTTCACCAGAGGTTGTGGTCCTTCGGGGTCACCAGAGGTTGTGTTCCTTCGGGTTCACCAGAGGTGGTGGTCCTTCGGGGTCGCCAGAGGTTGTGTTCCTTCGGGTTCACCAGAGGTTGTGTTCCTTCGGGTTCACCAGAGGTTGTGGTCCTTCGGGGTCACCAGAGGATGTGTTCCTTCGGGTTCACTAGAGGTTGTGGTCCCTCGGGATCACCAGAGGTTTTGTGATCCTTCGAGATCACCAGAGGTAAGAGTTCCTTCGGGGCTCCAGAGGTTTGTGGACATCCAAATCCAACTTAGGGAGAGTATAACCAGTTCCCTATGGAAGTATGTTAGATATGCCTGTCTTAAGGCTAATGCACTTAAAGGACTTGGGTGCCAGTATAACCAGTCCCCTATGAAAGTATGTTAGATATGCCTGTCTTAAGGCTAATGCACTTAAAGGACTTGGGTGCCAGTATAACCAGTTTCCTATTGAAGTATGTTGATATGCCTGTTGTATGACTAATGCACTTAAAGGACTTGGGTGCCTAGCCTGGCTCCGGTAGTGGGGTCACTTACTGAGCAATATAATTGCTCACCCTTTTATCTTATTTTTTTTTTCAGGTAAGGGAAAGAACGTGCTGGCGAATGACAAGAGGAAACCTTGATGGCTTCACGGGACCCATAGTAGCTTCCGCCTAGCACTGCATTTTTTTTTTTAGGCTTGTCTTTTATTTTGTATATGGATTTTGTTTTTGTTTTCTGTTCATGGAATTTTGTTGATTTTATTAGGGGTACCCCAAACCAAAAATTCTTTCTATATGGGATTAAATAAAACAGAAATTTCCGTAAGTAGCATTGTTTCTTTCTTATTACTCAGCGTCGGGTCTTTTCTTGAAATTTGCATGCATTGAGTAATGGTCTGATTAGGATGTATTAGTCGGGTCGTTACATTGATAGTTCATCAAATTTTGTTTTAATTGAGTTATGCTCATGTTTGGTTGATAAATTACATTTTCGATAATTGAAATTTAGAGCTATTTGGTTCTTCAAATTTCAAAAATGATACTTTTTAATTCATTAAGTTTTAATAATAGTTTTTTTTTTAAATAAAAAAAAAATTAAGTAATGTGAGTAGTAGGTGCAATGAAATATTCCAACAAGGACGTAAGTAGTCCTTACCTTCTTGCCTTCTTTAACTGTAGTTGTCCTTATAAAAAATTGACATACCAGTTAAAATGTTGATTAAAGATTTATGATATGTGATTGGAGTGCTAACTTGACTCTTTTCTCCTCCCTCATTTTGCTACCACGACCATTTGGCCGACTACTCGTCCTTGACATGTTGTGCCCCATCTCCATGGGACAAACGAGAAAAGACAAAGATCTGGAGGAGGGAAAAGGACCATTTCATTATTCAATAATGGTTGTGTACATATAATGATGATTTTTCAATGTGGAAGTTTTAAGTGTATTTTTTTATATAGTAGCGTTCAACACATTAGTAATTTGAACTTCGACAAATTTATGTATCTTTATCTAATCCACTCATTTGCATCAATCTGGTTCTTCATTCGTTCTATGGAGATGGTGATAACACAATATGTAAGTGAAGTGGTAGATGGAGACAGTGAGCAACTTTGGTGATATATAGTAGATTCGTGGAGAAGAAGAGCTTGAAGAAATCGAAAGTGCTTAGTAGACAGGAAAAGGAGAAAGGAGAGGGAGAAGACAGCAATCTAATCAACAAAATTGATATGTCATCAATGCTTGATCATGATCAACGTAACTAATAATCAAAATAGTTTGAGAGACCATTTTTAAATGGTTTTTGAATTCCATGAACTAAAAGTGTCTATTTTCAAATTTCAAGAATCAAATGGACACCAACTTCAATTATTAATAAGATTGTATTTTCTAATTTTTTTTTTCTCTTACAACATCTAATTTTCATTTAGTTTTGGGGTGAGATATCGAGATTACATTATTGTTTTTATAAACAACTCCATGATGTTGGAGGTGAAAAATAATAAGCGAAAAAAATGATTCATACTCTCATAATACTATAGATTTTCGGCATAAAAAATATAACAAGTTCCTGTTAAGAACAATAATTTTTGGTGTGTTGGACAGTTGCTGACGAGGCGGCCAAGACCCCGGCGAGAATTCCGGCAGCGCTGCCCCTCTCCGCGGCGCCTTGCCCACGTGTTTCTCTTTCTTTAAAACAAATTATGAATCCTTAATCCCAAATTAGGAGTCTCCTAATCACCCCACGCGTGTTAGTCTCGCGTGGACCATAATCGCGGGTAAGAATGAAGCATTAGGAGACAATTGCTGGGATGGCGCGTGGGAGTTAGTGTTCGGTAATTCCTAGGGATTGGTTTTGTAATAGTAAATAGTAACAGCAATAGTAATACTATGTTGTTGTCAATTTTATTTTTTTTTTTTTTTTTTTTCTTGAACCATACTATGTTGTTGTCAATGGAAAGAGAAGCTGTATTATATTATATTATATTTTTATAGCTTAATCCAAAACCAGGGGTGGACGCCTTGAAAGTGAAACTTTACCTTATTTGTAATCCAAATTAGTCTCTTTCCAAAGTATTAAAGATTTTGAGGATCTTTGTTATTTTAGTTCTCACTTCACTTCTCTTTGTTATTAAAGAGAAGACTCAAATGTGAGGTATGCTACCTAACTCGAATTCTTGTCACAATAATATAAACTTCGATCTAGCAAAAGCATCGACATATGTTTTGATGGATAAATGAGCATGTAGCGGAAGTTAATTTGATCAATTTTCACTTTAAGATGCTCAATTTAGAGGATTAAACATGCAATTAAGAAGAAAAACTAAAGTTTCAAGAACACTTAACCTTGAAGCTCCAAATTCTCCTTCAATTCTTGATGAATTTCAGCACCACTTGGTTGTAGATCACCACAAGAGTCTTCTCTACTATTCTCTAGGCTTAGATTGGATGGTGGAATCCAAATTTGTGGTGAATTTGAGAAAGAATGAAGGTTGGGAAGAAGATGGACAATTGATGGAATTTTTCAAAATTAGCCCTTAATTTCACAAAATTCTTAACCATTTTTATGTCAAAATCATCTCTATTTATTAAATAATAACATGCAATCCAATTGCATCAAAATTTGACAACACAAAATGGTTAATTTGTTGGTTAATTGGGAAAAAGACAACCAAACTCCTAGCTTAGTTAGTGGGAAAATCCAATCTTCAAAAATCAATTTTAAAATCAATTTTCAATGAATTTCCAAAATTGAATTAAAGTTGATTTTTACTTTTAAAAAATTAAATAATTAAATAAAAAATAATTTAATAATCAATTAATTAAATATTATTTAAATATTATTTAAATATTAAATAATAAAATAATATTATTTTTCCCACTTGTCCCGATTTTTCTAAAAAACCAATATAAATCCCTATTCATAGATTAATATTTAAATCATATTTAAATATTATAATTAACTTTATTTGTACGTTTAATTTGTAATTAAACGTCGATATATCGTATATATATCTGACTTTCATTCCTTAAGCCAAGATTTGAACGGTTCAAACTTATTCACCACATTATCTAAGATTTTAGTCCACTTATGAGCTAGTAGAGGGACCTAATGGACCTACAGATCATGAGCTCCAACGATCCGAGATTAACCGGCCAAACTCTTTAACCTAGTTAACCAACATTCGTTAACTAACGGGACACTCCACTAAAGCCCGTAGCTGCACTCTCCTCACTGTAGATGTATTTGTGTCCATTTGATATAATCGTCATCGATAAGTCAATCCTTCACCGGTTGTTCATAACTTCAGCTAGGTCAAATACCGATTTACCTCTGAGTTACATCTTTTCTCTTTAAGTACCATTGTCCCTCCAATGAACAATTGATTTAGGATCTAATCACTAAATTCATTCCCTCTTGGGCCAATGAGAGGATGGGGCCCCTTGTTCAAGTCCTGGGAACAACACTTAAGAGAACAACCTCTCTTCTATCCCTAAGGTGGGTAGGAGTGAATTTCGTCTTGCAAATTCTATGTTCCCAACTATCTATCCGGTCTTATCCCTGAAATGTGAGGAATATTGAGCGGCGCTATTGAGCTTACTCTTACCTATGCAGATCAAGGGATAATTCTGAATAAACAGGAGTTCATAGATAGCTCAAGATTCAGATCAAGTTATCTAGGTCATCAATAAGTGAAATTAATCAGTGTTAATCATAAACGGTGTTAATATGTAACAGTGATTATTTCGGGGTTAGTCTTACACAATCTCATTATGTTGAATACCCCCGCCCACATGTCTCTACATGAGCAAATTAAAATCACTTCATTTATGACACTTTACAATATTTGTAACAATCATGAAGCGGGCCGTATTCAATAGTGTCTCCAGGAAGAGGTATCCAACCTGATCCATGTACTATAGACTATTGAGGCTACTTACTCGAACTTGATCCTGTTTATGTCTCCACATAAAATCCAAGTACTCATGATAGTAGCCAAGGGTTCGTAATTTAATTGGATTTAGAGTTAATAAATAATTAATTTGCTTGAATAACTTCATATGTACTAAAAATCACATATTTACAAAAACTACGAGTTTTAGGACATACAACCCAACATGTTTGGCAAGTACCACATCAATATGTGCACTTTACTAATTTTGTAAGGATCGTACTTGTTACATATTCTCTTAAGTTAAATTTGCTCACACATATTATATTATTTTGTTACAAATTATTTTCTATTGTCATTGACAATTATGTGATATATGTATTTCTTAAATATTTGTAATATACAACTATTTTTTCGAGTCATGTCCTATTTAATCTCTATATAGTAAAAAGTTTTGAATAGATTCTTAAACTTTTTCTTTGTTTCATGCTTAACTAATTCTTATTATTAACTTCTTAGTCACAATTTTAGCTAAAAAAATGTATGTGTAGCTTAATTGGAGATATGGATTTGGATTATTTTTTTTAATCAACATCATAATACCTTAATTAGTTAGTTACGTCTTAATTGTTAGTCATGGTTATATGCACCATACCTATCTTCTTTAAGAATTATACAGTGGACTAATTTTAGAGAAGTTTAAAACAATATTGACGTCGTAAGCTTTAAATTGATGGAGTACTTAATGATGGAGACCTACTATACATTGAATTGAGAGTCTAGGGGTCTATTGGAAAATAGTTTTGAAGTATATACAATTAAGTTCAAGAGCTAACCTATTGGTAGCTTTTTGAACTACACTACCAACTCCAAAAGTTCATACAACGATACCTATATCGTTTTTACCTTTGTCAAAACGATTTTTTTTTTAAATTTTATTTTACAAAATTGATTTTTGAATGATGATCAAATTAATTATTTTTTTCAAGATTAACAATATGAGGTGTACTCCAAAATGATTATTCACATAGTACGTTTATCTAAAAAGAGGAAGAAAACATACTTTCTTCAATCATTTAAGATCAAGCTAAATAACAATTTCGAAGTAAACAAAATATATCTTTTTAGTTGTACATTTCAAATATGAGAATAGATTCGAATCTTAAACATTTAAGAAAAGGAAAAGGTTGCTTAATCTCAAAAACTGGTTGCAATTAAGTTGAAGTCCACAATTATTGAACACATGTTATCCTTTGTTTTGAACACTATAAAAATAATTAAATTAAAAAAAAAAGGGGGTTACAAAGAACTCGAAAATTATGATGATTATAAAATAAGAATGAATTAATAATGATGATGGAAATCTCCGAAAATTCCAAACGGGTTGGTTAAATTAAATTATATAAAAATATTAGTTTATGCACTTTGGAAGTTCTATAAAAAAAAAAAAAAAAGAAAGTCCCAACTCATAAGTTTGTTTTTTTAACAAATGAATTTCTATTAATGTATAAATGTATACTCTCTGAAAAAAATTGTGTGTGAGGCCATTTAATTGAGTTTATTGTTGAAAATTATCAATACATCCGTGTAGAGTATTTAGTCTCTATCTTGAAAATATTCATCAAAATTAATTGTTAATTTTTATTACATAACAAATAGATTTAATTACCTAAATTATATTGTTATCTTTTATGATATACACTAAAATTGTTATGAATTGTGAAATGCATTGATTATTAAAGTTCATTGTTAATTTTGTGAAAGTTGAAGGAAAAAAGAATATTTTTTTTTATCCTAATTAATACAACTCTGGGGGTATAAAATAATATAATTTTGAAGGAAAAAATTGGAGGTGGTATTTGATTAAAAATAAAAGAAAAAACATAGGTGTAGACGAGAGGATCCCTTATATTGCTATTTTAGTGGGTTCACATGGGGTCACTACTGGCCCTCGCTCTCCCTGTCTCTGTCTCCATTTCTCCCTCTCTTTTTCTCTCTCTAGCCCTTCCTCGTCAACCCCTTCTCAATTCCCCATAATTTATAAATTACCATCAAAACCAAACCCCATTTCCTATTACCAAAAAAGAAAAAAAAAAAAAAAAAAAAGATCGCAATGGTGGGTTTTCCGGCAATGTACGGCGGCGCCACTCCCACAAGGCGGCAGCGATTTCTCTCTTCTTTCTTCATTATGGTTTTCTTCATCTGGGTCGTCTTCTGCCACCAAGCCGCCGCCGTTGCAAGACCATTACCGGAAAGTCAAAATACAGAGCAAGTGGATGTCAGGGCCACCGCCGCCGGAAGCAAGGAGAAGCTTGTCCGGAAGTATTTCAACGGAAGGAGTTTCAGTTCGATAGAGTTTGAAGAGAACAAACGAACAGTCCCCAGCTGCCCTGATCCTCTCCATAACTAGTACAATAATTCTTTTTTTTTTTTTTTTTTTTTTTTTTTAAATCTTTGTGATTGGTGTTTTGGGACTTATAATTTAGAGTGCTGTTATAAATGAAAGAAAAAGAAATGGAGGGTTGATGATCTGTACAGAAAAGTAGAAAATCGGAAATACCACTTTTGGAGAACTATGGCAGAGGAGTAAGAAGAAAGAAGAAAGGAGAAAGAAGAGGAAGAATGGCAGAGATGCGATTTGCAATCACAGAATCGTGTCTTTTTTTCTTTTTTTTCTTTTTTTCTTTTCCCGTAATTATTGTATATTCTTTTTTTTTTTTTTTTTTTTTTTTAATAAATTTTGTAGGAGTAATTTTGTTTGTCCTCTGTTCTGCGAAGGAAAAAGAAAAGGGAAGCTTTTTCTGGGTCATCAGTGGTGTGTTGAAATCTGCTTCCACTGCGTGTTCTTTTATTATTATTATATTTTTTTTTTTATCTGTCTTTGAATTATTTGCGAGAGCTTTGTCAGATTTTTCATTTAATACTTCTTTTAAATTTTTAATTATAACGAGATGTTCGAGTTTTTTCTTTTCCTTCTTTCTTCTTTTATCATGTCATTTACCACTAAAAGAAGCTGATTTTGGTAGATTTAAATATAGAGAATTTAAGAGAGGTTACTAAATTCCAATTATTAGGGGAGTATAGGTAGATCTCCTATTCGACTAGCCCTCAATATTTAAATCTTCTATTTTAAATTAATTTTGTTTTCCTTTTTTTTTATTTTTTTTAATTCAGTTTATCTTCTCAAATTTCTATTTAGAATTACATTTTTCTATTTGTAAACTTTAATTTTTTGTTTTGTTAAAAGATCTTAGATTTTGTATTCTTTTAGACCGTATATTACATCTATCTCTTATCTCTCTATCAAACAGTTTGGAGAATCCCTCCATGAGTTTACACCGTCACAGACATATTCCAATATCAATTTATGCAAAAATAAGAAGAGGAAGAAGTAACATTGAGAAGAAAGGTGGATAACTTCTTAAACCTCCAAAATTAGATGTTTTTTATTTGATATTTTTGGAATTTCAAGCTTATTTATTTATTTATTATTATTATTATTATTATTTTGACAAGAGCCATTTGTTTCTTAGTTCATTTGAGAGCGACCCTCTATAGCCTTCCATTCAAACCTCCTAATTTCTTTTCAGAGTTCATACCACGACAACCTTTTGTTTCACTCTTAATTTAATCTTTTCGATTTTAAAACTTTAATTTGTGTTTTTTTTAAAAGATTTAGATTTGTAGACAACATCTCTATCTATTTCGCCAGAAATGAAATAAATGCATTATCTTTGGCATCTATTTGCAATAATTTTTAGGGTTTTGTTTGTGAAAAGCATGTTTTTTCCATAGTTAAAAACATCATCTATTGGAGACACGTAGTATTTTAGACACTTTATTGTTTCCTTTTATCTTGATTTGTTGTCTATTTTCAGGAATAATTTTAATAAACCAACAATTACTAGACCTAGTGAAGATAGTGATCGTAGAGTTCATTATACAAGGTATTTGCATAAACGGTTTGCAAGTTTTGATTATTTTGTTTTATCCTTCAATCATGTGTTAGTTTAGACTTAAAGATCAATAGTCAATTAATCTTTTCAGTTGGTAAGTTTATCTAGTGTTGTTGAAATCTCTCTTAGGGTTGAAACTCAGTAAAAAATGGACCATTATACCCTTTTTTTTTAAACTTAATTTAGCGAATTCAAAAAGTATTGTTTTGAAGGGTCATGTCGAGGAACTCAGGCTAAGAAAATGACGAGGTTTAACAATTTGTATAAGATACATGAGTTACTCTTCACATTACGAAACTGTATGTTTAACCAATCTACCAACATTTTAAACCAGAAATTTGGCATGCTTGGCCTTATTTTATTCAAAGAGCATATTTTATTTGGGGTCACTTAAGGCCTAGTTCAGAGTTTTTTTTAGTTTTTAAAATTGTTGAGCAATGTGCTTCTGTAAAAATCAACTGTAAAATATGTAAAAGATTGAAAAAGTAGGTTATAGAGTATGGTAAATCTATATTTATACTAAGGGGGAGAAACCTACAATTTGTAACTATTTTCCCTTTCATTTTCATGTTAAAATGTTGTTACATTTTAATATTTATTTCTAAAGGTTTTAATTTTTAAATGAGTTAATAAATATATGTTGTTTTACTTGTATGTAATAAGTGTGAAAAACGTATGTGAAAAGATGTTAACAATTGTGTAATAAATTTTCTAGATCTATAATTTTAGTGTAAATACTTCACCTACCTATCTCTCAAAAAACATAACACACCAACTAATACTCAATATATCTTTCTCTCTTACTTTTCTCTCATTAGTTCTTTTAAGAGCAATTGCCCAAAATAATTGGTGTTTTAGTTGTGGAATTTTGGGATCAACCTTTTTAGTGCAGAGTGGTTTGAGTTACAAAACATTTTAGTTCGGTTGTTGTATCCTGGACAGGACATGCCAGAGAATATCTTTTGCACCGGTGGTTGATATAAAGAAATTAAATTCAATACACACCGTAGATGGCTTGAATCTCCTTAAAGAAAGTGAGCTATTCACGCCTCAACCTAATTGTTTACATGTTTGTTTCTCAATATTTACTATATTTTCCTATGTTATTTGTATTTCTCCCATCAATTTGAATGAGATTCAAGAGATGGAGTCTACTATTGAGAAACCAAATGAGAATATTGGAAATCTCAGTAAGCCATTTCAATTTAAGGGAGCACACTTTAAGAGATGAAAGGGAAAAATGTTGTTCTACCTTGATCTTCTCAAAGTGGTCTATGTCCTCATGAAAAAGAACCCAAAGAAGCTCGATACTGAAAACATGGACTTGGAAGAGTTCATGGGACACCAAGAGAAAATTGACAAGTATGAGAAAGATGAGTACAATTGTCAGTATTATCTTTTAAATTGTCTTGCTAATCATTTTTATGATTATTATATTACTACTTTTACATCTACGAAGAAAATATGGAAAGGCTTGTAGAGTAAATATGATATTGAAGAAGCAAGTAGGAAACAATATGTTGCAAGTCATTTCTTTCGCTATCAAATGGTGAATTGAAAGTTTGTGGTAGAGCAAGCACAAGACTTTCAAATGATAGTGGCTAAAGTAGCATATGAAGGAATTAAGATTGGAGACAATCTTATTGTTGCTGTCATAACTGATAAGCTTCCACCATCATAGAGAGAATTTTAAAAAAAAATATGCTGTCATAAGCAAAAAGAAATCTCTCTAGAAGTTTTAATTACTTGCATTCGTGTGGAAGAAGAGGCAAAGCAATAATCAATGCTTTGATTCAAGAAAGTAATAAAAATCTCACGAAGGTAAACCTAATCTCTTCTAATGATAATTATCTAATAACTATACTCATAAAAATAGTCATTTTAAAGCCAAAGAAGAATAATATGAAAGATAATAATAAATCACACTTTTCTAATAAGAGATATCCAAACCAAGTGAATGAGAACTAAGCACATCCTTAGCACTCTAAATCATTATGTTTTGTTTGTGGCAAAAGTGGGCATATTGCTCGAATTTGAAAATTTTGGAAATAATGTGCCTCAGGCCAATGTTACCGAAAAGCCATTTGTGGCTATGATAGCTGATATATATATGATTCAAATTGTTGAAGGATGGTGGGTTGATTCTAGAGCCAATAAACCTGTTTGTTATGAGAAAAATAAGTTCAAAGTTTATACTCATTTTGAGGAGCCTAAAATAATAATGTTTGGTGATTCTTATACCACCCAAAATTTGGGAACTAGTGCAGTTGAATTAAAATTCATCTCTGGAAGGGTTCTAATTTTGAAACATGTGCTTTATACACCCTTCATGAGGAAGAATTTAATGTTGAGTTATCTTTTTAATAAAGCTGACTTTAAATAAACTATGGAATATGATCAATATATGTGATAACAAAAAAGGAATTTTTCATTGGAAAAAGGTTATTTCTATGATGGAATGTCCAAATTGAATATTGAAAATATCAATCAAGCATAAATCGGTTCAGTTTATATGCTCTCTTCTTTAAATTTTTTTGGCATGCTTGATTACGTCATGTCAATAGTAAATATATGGGAATAATGAGTAACCTTAGATTAATTCCTAGCTTAAAAAGTAATTTTGAGAATGTGAAATATGCAGCAATGCTAAGTGATAACTTGTAGAAATACAAGTTATTATAATATTTTCTTAGAATAATGGAGAGAATTTAATGTATTATGTGGCAATCTTGACTTATATTCATTGATAAAAACCTTCTTTGTACCTTGCGTTATTGATTTTGCTTAAGGTCAATTTTCTTAAGGTAAAATATATCTCAAATGCATGATCTTTTGCAGGAAGCGCCTAACTTGAACATATGTGCCCATCAAGCTATCAAATGTAAAGCCTACGATTGAGAGATGCATGCTTTGGGATCTCTGACATCTGCAAATCTCATCTTAAAATATATTTTGTCCTTTCTACAACGCTTTAAGCAGTCGCCGACTAGACAAAAATGATGCAAAATAGGGTAACGTCATCACCCTAAAGGTGCAACGCAAACCCTATAAAAAGGCCAAATCGAACTTCTTCAATTTTATGGGTTGAGCATGTGCAGATTCTTTGAGCTTTCCTCCAAGTTTTCGACTAAGTTGTAGAGGATTGAAGGAAGTTAGAGTTCTTGGGCTACCTTGAAGTTAGAGCTTGGGAACTTGATGAAATTCGTGGTTGAAGAGGAAGTGTGCAGTGTTGAGCAATTTGAGCAAGTTGTGGTGTTTTGAAGTTGTTGAGCAGTAGAAGACGAGTTAGAAGTTGACATTTTGAGGTTAGTAAGTTAATAGACTCCTTAACATTTCTTAAGAAGGATGTTTGTACTAATAATCAGTAGAAGTTTGTGAAATAATAGGAAAACTGAGGAGATTTGGAATTTTCTTTGAAATCTGGAGCAACCTTGGGATTTGTGGTTAATTCGTCACAATCTAAGAGCAATATGAAGTCCAAGTTTTGAGGTAAGCAAGTTAAGACATTCCTTAAGAGTATAAGATTGAAGTTGAAAATTGTTAGGTAAATCAATAAAAACACTTTGATTTGATTGAGATGCTGAGTATATGGACTTGAGATTCCAAGATTATATGATAGAACATGAAACATATCCCAACTCTTAGCACCTGGTACACCTCAGCAGAATGGTGTATCAGAAAGGAGAAATAGTACCTACAAGACATGGTTCGGTCTATGGTGGGCTATGCTCAATTACCTGATTCTTTTTAGGGGTTATGCAATAGAGACTGCAGTATACATCTAGTATACATCTTGAACAATGTTCCATCAAAAAGTGTTTTTTAAACACTTTTTAAATTGTGGAAAGGTCGTAAAGGTAGTTTACGATATTTCAGAATTTGGAGATGTCCAACACATTTGCTAACTTCAAACCCAAAGACATTGGAACCTTGTTCAAGGGTATATCTATTTGTAGGCTATCCCAAAATGATCAGTGGTGGTCCCTTGTATGATCAAAAGGATAACAAAATGATAGTATATCAACAAGAGTTTTGATCTTAACCGCACAGTAATGTAATTTTAAGTAAAATTTCCAACGAAAATGACATATCAACAAAAGTTTTGATCTCAACCCCTAAAATAGACTAGATAGCATATTACTTAGATGATCTAATAAACCAAGGATTGGACAAAGTTTTGAAACTACCATTAACCCTTGATCTTTAAGGCACTTCACAAGTAAGACAAATCAATCCTCACTTGAATGCAGCTATGGGTTTGTAGTGGTATGCCCCATAGTTAATGAATGTTGATTAATTTAATTAAAAAATTGAATTAATTAATCTCGGATTATTGAAGCTTATAACTGTATGTCTATTAGGTCCCATTGTTAGCTGACAATGGGTAAAACAAGGACTATAAGTTTTGAAAGAATTTGAAATTTTCAAATTGTTTAAGGAAATTTATGTTATTTGTATACGATACAATTAATGTATAGACAAACATTATAATATAAAGTTTATTTTGAATAAGATTCAAAATTTAAACTATATAATATGAGAGATTTAATTTATTTGGATGAGATTCAAACAATAAATAATATAAATTAAATTTATATTAAAACTATAAATCAAAGTAATATGAATGAGACTCATATTGAAACGATAGGTTATATTATAGGGTTATATGAGAGGTGTGTCTTTGAATAAGGTTAAAATAAGTGTATTAATTAAATATGAGATATTTAAATGAACTAATTAAATAGTCTAATTTAATATGATTAAATTAAATATAATACAATTATCTTGTCGATATATATATATATATACACACGTATATAATCGATTAATTAAATAATTTATTAGAAATATTATTATAATTAATGATTCCCCTGCAGTTGCAAGAGAGTGAGTTAGTGGAAGAAAGTTATAACTCCCTTCCCTTCAGTATTACATGATGTATCATAATCATTTTCATACATTTTTTTTTTTCAAAAACTCAAATTCCAATAATTTATAAGATAAAGTTGATAACAAGCTATATCTCCTAGATAGTGAATCAGCAACAATAATTTCCTTACCACTTTTATACCTTATCACATATGGAAATGATTCAATGAACTCAATCTACTTAGTAGTACGACGATTTAACTTGTCTTGTCCCTTGAGATGCTTCAAACTTTCTTGATCAGTGTGGATGAAAAATTCCTTGGCCATAAGTAATGTTGCCAAGTTTGTAATGCTCTTACCAAAGCATACAACTCCTTGTCATAAGTTGGATAGTTTAAAGCAACACCATTCAATTTCTCGCTAAAGTACATAAATGGGTTTTGTTCTTGCATAAAAAATTGCTCCAATCCCTATTCCACTTGCATTACACTCAATTCTAAATGTATTTTCAAAGCTAGGCAAAGACAACAAAGGTACATAACTTAATTTTTCTTTCAAAACAATAAATGCCCTTTCTTGAGATTCTGCCCACTTGAAAATAACATGGTTTTTAATCATCTTATCTAGTGGTGCAGCAATGGTATAAAGTCCTTAATGAACCTCATATAAAACTATCTAAGCCATGAAAAGACCTAACTTCACTAGCATTTATAGGTTGTGGAGATTCTTGGATAACTTTAACTTTCTCACAATCAACTTCAATACCATTAGCAGAAATAACGAATCCAAGAATATTGCTTATCTAGATAAAAAGCACACTTTTTTACATTGGCAAACAATTGAGCTTGTCTCAATGCAGTAAAAACATTTCTAACATGTTCCACATGCTCTTCTATAGACTTGGAATAAATCAGAATATCGTCAAAGTAAACTACTACACATGTTCCCCATGCTCTCCTATAGACTTGGAATAAATTTACGCAAAATATAGACTTGATAAGACCAAAAGGCATAACTAACCACTCATACAATCCATGCTTGGTTTTAAATCCAGGTTTCCATTCATCACCAATTTTCATCCTAATTTGATTGTATCCAGACTTAAGATCAATTTTAGTAAATAAAATAGATCTATACAATTCATCTAACATAACATCAAGTCTAGGTATAGGATGACAATACTTTACCTTAATCTTGTTGGTGACTCGATAATCCACACACATACTCTAAGATCTATACTTCTTTTGAACCAAGATGATGGGTACAAAACAAGGACTTGACTTTCCCTCGCATATCCTTTGGCCAGCAACTCATTAACTTGCTTTTGAATTTCTTATGTCTTTGTAGGATTAGCTCGATATGTTGGCCTATTCGAAATGATGGCTCTTGGAAGAAAGTCAATTTGGTGCTCAATTCCCCCAAGTGGTGGCAACCCACTTGGTAGATCTTTAGGAAAAATGTCCTGACGCAGCTCATCAAAACGACTTACCTCCTATGATACACTCGTACCCTGCTGACACCACTCGGCTCAACTAAACCTCACTTCCTCTATGTGCAAATAAAGATACCCCTAAACGCCTTTTCATTGTCCTTTAGCATTAGGTTTTTATCATAAACTGGGTTGCCCAAGTACCTTCTCCTTGTCCTTTAGTACTGGGTCCTATACATTCTAGGCTTCCCCAAATACCTTCTCATTGTCCTTCAGTATTAGGTCTCTTACCTACATTCTATAGAGTACAATTATGCTTATAAACAATTTTATCCCTAAGTGTTGCTTTGCTCAAGAAACATTCATTGCACGTATTATTGACCCTTAAGACCAAACCAACAGATTCACCCAGCTTCTAACCCTTGAGCAAAGCATACTTAGCAAAGCTTTTAAGAGTCATGTGTCCAACGTAATCATTTGTATAGTAGTGTATTAAGTAAAAACATTGTCACTTACCGAAACTGAGGATTTTAGTTTCCATGTCCCTTTTATCCTTGCTCCAAATGCTACGTTCTTCCAATTCCTAACTTGTTCTTCACTTCCAAGCACACAACTAGACTTCCAGTTTCTGATAAATATCCACAGCCAGCACCTTGAATGCTCAGACAGTTCTATTGGACGCTTGAAAGGAGCTGGGAACACCTAGATCAATCCCTGGGACGCTTGGACTGCTCTTGGATGCTTGGACAGCCTGTCTTGGACGCCTAACATTGTGCTTGGATGCCTAACAGTCTATCTTGGATGCCTGACAATGTGCTTGGATGCCTAGCGGTCTATATTCCCGAGTATCAATCTTTTTTGTCCCTTAAAGCCTTTAGAGAACTTTTGTTTAGAAAACATGTGAACAATCCCATGGCTTAAGCCCTATTTATAGGAGTTGGAAGACAAGCCCCATTCTATGTGGCCTTCAACATGTTTCCCTAAACATGCATGTTGACGCCTCCTTCTTTGAGGTGTTTAACTCTTAATTTGCCACCTTCTACTTCCTTCTCAACCTTTTGGACGCATCCTCAAGCTTTTCCTGAGCCATTTCATGCGTCCAACCTAGCTCGGGATAAACATCATGCATTCAATTTCCCCTTTCCTAACCGTCTAACCTATATTTTCTTATGGTACATTTCTTTTGCTTCCTTTGAACCAATATGACCATCCAATACTTAACCAATTTTCCTTCCCTTAAGGTGGTAAGCATCCAACACCCAATTTTGGCTACATACAATGTGTTCTACTCCTCCTTTTGATCTTGTGCTTTGTCTCAAACTTGAACAACTTGCTCAATTCACCTCCATCAATGAACCATGCATCCAACACCTTTACTCATAAGTCCCAAGTCCCAAGTCCCTAGCCAAATTTCTCTTGCTAGCCTTCTATGAGTCCAACTCTTCTTCTTTGACCTAAGTGTTACTTTTCAACTATTAAAAGTCGTCCAACATGTCCTCATTGGCTTAGGTGTCTCTTTCAACTACCATAAGCTCCTCAATACTTGGTCAAAATTTTCTCGAACTTCAACCATGCGTCCAAGGTCACTCCACTATGCGTCCATGCCCTAAATTTTCCTCTGAGGCATTTGTTCAACCTTGGTTCCAAGTTAGATAAGTTAAACTTTCAACTATGCTTCCAACTTTTACTTCCAACACTTGGTCAAATTTTCAATCTTTAAGCTTATGAGTTCAACTCTAAGTTCACCTCCTAGTTCTTTTTCCAAGCATAATTGTTTCTCATTTTCAAAGCATGGTCCAATACTTAGAAAAATCGCATAACATTGTTTTTTTCCCAATCACTTCTATGGTTAAAACTCTCTTCAAAACTCAAACTTGGACAAACACTTTTCTTCCCCCAAGACATGCTCAATGCATAGGCCCCTTTAAAAGCCCATAAATTCTACTCTCAAATTTTTCTAATTCCATAGGCTTGTGATCATTTTTCACCTATAGTTTCATTCCCCTTTTCCAGATGTTCTTCTTTATTCTATAAGGAAGTTAGTTTTGTTTTCCAGGTTTTACACTTAAAGTGTACTTTTGACATATTGAACATGTTTTAGAGGCATCCAAACCTTAGTTTCAGAAACGTTGAACTGGTCGGCCACAATTGCAATTTACTCCGTCTTCAGTCGCTCTTCAGCATCGATTTGACTGGGAAGCCCCCAGAACGTGGATTTCGTCCCTACCTAACCTCTCTTGAAGCCTATAAAAAGGAACAGAGCCTTCTTTTCAAGCATTCAACTTACTCCACCCGAAATCAGTCCACTCTAAGAAGATTCTCCACTCAATTTATAAGTCTTACTCCAAGAAAGGGAGTTCCTCTAGAGTTCTTAGGTTTTATAGCTTCCCCACCCCATGAAAGCGTGTGTAGAGGAGACTCCTTCCCTAGAGTTTACTAGAGAAAGGAAATCATTTGAGGAAGTGTGACTGTATTTTCTAGCATTCATCTCGATTCCATTTCTTTCTTTGCTACACTTGCATATTCATTTTGTACTTATGATTTTGAAGTTAATGCAAATGATTCATTCATTCTTTATCATGCTCTAAATTCATTAAGGGGTTCAATTATGTGGATGCCCTAGGGATTCATGGCTTGAGCAATTGCTAGTGTGTCATGTCTAGCATTACTTACACTTTTTCTTTGTTGATTGTATGGAAAACATTGTTATTTTGAATTGGTCACTTAAGTTAGCAATATAGTTGAGTCCTAATACTGAGAAGGTTAGGATGTAAGCGGATTTCATAAGGGAATATGGGGTTAAAGCCTAGAAATAGGACCACCACATAACCTTAGAGATAAGGGGTACCATAGGGTAAAAAATATGCATGAAATTAATCTAAGGTCTGCTACCCGTAGATATATAGGATTAGCTCCTTAGACTTCTAAAAGGTCTGGAAACAAGACCGAATAGGTGAAGATTCTGCCCTGTGTAAGACAATGCGAGGGCATGATGCGGTTGTATTGCTTGGGTTTTGATGAACTTAGGCGAAGCATGGTTGAAACCCTACTTCCATCATTGATTGTCTTTATCTTTTTAAGCCTTATTCACACCAACTCACAACAATTTCACCTTGGTTACATTAAGTCACTTGATTCCATTGTTTTAAAAACAAACCCAATTAGAAAGCTAGTCTTGTGGGATTCGACCCTTGGAATATTCTAAGGTTACTACTTCACTGATAGTGTATGCTTGCACCAAAACCACGATAATCTATAAAATTATCACTTATACACTTTTGGTCGATCAAGTTTTTGGCAATGTTGCCAAGGACTAGATTAAATTTTTTAGTTTGTTTGAAGCATTGCTAGTCAATGCGACCGCATCAACTCTATCTTAAGGAAAAATACTAACTCTCTCTTCTTGTGTTTGTTTTGCAACAAGGGTAAGTAGTGCATGAGAAGAAGGTCCTGCCTTTTTGAACTAGATCCTGACATAGAAAGAACCTTTTGCTAGAGAAGACAAGAACAAAGGCGAAAGTGTCATGAGCAGAAAAAGTTGAGCGCATAAGTTGATTTAGAGGAAGCTGCGTTTGTGCAACAAATTCCAATGAATCTGCTTAGAGATGATCCTTCTATTCACTCCGGTTTTGATGAACTTAGACAAAACATAGTTAAAACCATTCTTCCATCATTGATTGTCTTTATCTTTTTAAGCTTTATTCACACCAGCTCATAACAATTTTACCTTGATTAAATTAGGTCACTTGATTGCATTGCTTTAGAACAAACCCAATTAGATAGCTAGTCTTGTGGAATTTGACCCTTGGTATACTCCAAGGTTACCAATAGTGTATGCTTGCACTAAGACCATGTTAATCTATAAAATTATCACTTGTACACTTTTGGTCGATCACTCATTATTGCATATTTAAAATAATTATTTATTATATCAATCACTAATTAACTACAAGACTTTAGGGCATAAATTCCAATAAGTCAAACTTAACACTTTTCTTCGTCAAACTCATGAGTGGCAAAGTTATTTTCTAGAACCCCTCGACAAACGACTACAGTATCTAGTTAACCCTAGAAAACTACGGACTTTTGTCACTATCATAGGTCGTTCCCACTTCACTCTGGCTTCAGTCTTCTGTGGATTAACATTTACCCCTACTGCTGAAACCACATGCCCTAGGAACACCACTCGTTCCAACCAGAACTCATACTTGCTAAACTTAGCATACAACTTTCATTCCCTCAGAATCTATAACACCATCTTGAGATGTTCAACATGCTTCACCTTATTACTAGAGTACTCCAGAATGTTATCAATAAATACTATCACCAACTAATCGAGATAGGGATGAAATATCATGTTCATAAGATCCATAAACGTTGCTGGTGCATTTGTCAGTCTGAATGACATCACTAGGAACTCATAGTGCCCATATCTAGTCCTGAAAGCTGTCTTAGGAACATTTGACTCCTTGACCTTCAACTGACGATACCCTGATCGTAGATCTATCTTTGAGAATACTAAAGCTCCTATGATTGATCAAATAAATCATCTATCTGAGGCAATGGATACTTATTATGTATTGTTACCTTATTCAACTAACAGTAATATCAAGACATAACCTCAGAGTACCATCTTTCTTCTTAACAAATAACACCTGTGCACCCCACAGGGAAACACTAGGTCTAATATAGCCCTTATCCACCAATTCCTGTAATTGTACCTTTAGTTCCTTTAACTTCGTTGGTGTCATATGATAAGGAGTTTGAGAGATAGGAGTTGTACCTGGAATAAAGTCTATAGTAAATTCTATCTCTCGGTCAGGTGGTAACCTTGCACATCTAAGTACTCACCTACCACTAGCATGTCCTCAAGTCTCAACTTACCTGATTTAACTTCTGTCACATGAGCTAGGTACGCTTCACAGCCATTACTCATCATCTTCCTAGCCTTTACGGCTGACACCAAGCAAATAGGAAGAATTTTCGTCCTTCCCTGAACACAACCACTGCCTCTCCTTGCTTTTCAAACTTCACCTCCTTTTTAAAACAATCAACAGTAGTATGATACTTCGACAGGAAATCTATGCCTAAAATAACATCAAACTCTGCTAACTCTCAAGGCAACAAATCTGCCGACATAATTACATTATCAAGCACTAACTCACAATCTCGATAAACATGCTTAATAACTATAGCACTATCAACAGG
This sequence comes from Citrullus colocynthis, assembly GCA_031780015.1. Taxonomy (NCBI): domain Eukaryota; kingdom Viridiplantae; phylum Streptophyta; class Magnoliopsida; order Cucurbitales; family Cucurbitaceae; genus Citrullus; species Citrullus colocynthis. The sequence goes on along the minus strand of QLSR01001495.1, from coordinate 3,912,161 downwards.
TGTATGTACTAATGATGTGCGAATTCCACAAGTGTATGAGTCAAATTATTATATAATTAAAACGAATTGAAAGGGCTTTCAACAATTGCGCAAGTCTACGAGTCAAGTTATAATAAAATTAAAACGGCTTAAAACTCTTCTCCAAGAGTGCAGGGATGCAAGTTTTCCTTTTTTTTTTTTTTTTTTTTTTTTTAAGAATTTACAAATTTGAAAAATATTTTGGGCGGCCACTTCTATAAATTGAGGGGTTTTCAGCAACCTTAGAGACAAGAAAACTCGGAGGAAAAGAGAGCCTAAAACTGTGAGTTTGCTATCACAAAGAGAGGAAAGTGTTGAAAAAGAGTTTGAAGGTCATTCGAGATCCCGTGGTGCCGACCAATTGGTGATTGAAGGAATTAAACACTCGGAAGCAATTCGAGAGTCTTTCTTCCTAGATTTTTCTTTCCCTTTTACTTTAATTCTTGAAAGCTCATATGAAAGTATGTATTTGATGACTATTTGTGGCTAAACTCATAGTTTTAAGGTGTTGGATGATTTAATTATGAAGTTAAGTTAATGATGTAGTTTTTTCATGGATGTTGTTGAATGATATGCTTTTCAATGCTCTTGTGCTTTATTCTTTTTTATTGATCATCAATAATGTTTAGGTTCGAAGGTATGATTGAGTGGTTGTATGTTTAATTGGATCTATGACTTTAAATCTCTACTAATCTTTCATGAAAATAGCTAGGTTGTTAGAGAAAGTTGATTATGACTATTCTTAATGCTATGCTTCTTAATTTGGATTCAAGAAATTAGTAATCAATTGAGTTGCATAAGAAAGGGTTGTTTTTGAGAAAAAATAATCTGGATATTAGTTTCTCGACTTAAACATATTGTTTGCACATAATTCCGTAAAAATCTAAAGCATGACTTAATGAAATAATTAATGAAATCAACACCCTAGAACACTCTTATCCCTTGAATTTTCACGTGCTTTTATTTTCTTTGTTTTCAACATACAGAATCCAAACTCAATTTCCATTCCTTAAATAAAATCAACTCAATTCTTGAACAGATAGGTGAATATATCAAATTAAGTTCCTAGTAGATACAATACTCGAACTTAAACCGTTTTATATTATAACTTGATCTATGCACTTGCGGAAATCGCGCATCAAGTTTTTGGCGCCGTTTCCAGGGATCGAAGTAACTTTATTTTCACCTAATATTTAAAGAGTTGATAGATCTTAATCTAAGATGGATTTTATTTTTGTTTCTTTTTCTTACATTGATCGATTGTGCTTTGGTATATGCCCCGAGATGATTCTAATCTTTTTTCGTTTGACCCCGAGATTAATAGGACTGACCGAAAGAATCTAAGAGCTCAAACAAATCAAATTAGTGAGATGGTGAAAGAGGTAGCACTAAAGGCAATTCGGGACTATTTCCAACCAAGTCTCCCGACGAGCCAACCCGAAATAGCAAATGTCCCAACGAATGTCAACAACTTTGAACTCAAACCAGAGTCGATCAAAATGGTAGGAGAACTTGCTTATAAAGGATGTTCCACCGAGGACCCTCACAAACACCTTTGGTCTTTCTTGGAGATATGTGGGACGGTAATGATGGATGAGGTTTCTAAGGATGCCATTAAATTAAGATTTTTCCTTTCTCTTTATAGGATCGAGAGAAGGATTGGCTAGAGACCATACCACCGGAGAGCATAACCACATGGGATGCACTAGCTCAAGCTTTCTTGAACAAATACTTCCCACCCGCGCAATCACAAAGATTGAGGACGGAGATTGGCACATTCCGTCAACTTGAAGATGAGCAACTCTATGAGGCTTGGGAACGATACAAGGACCTTTTGAGAAGATGCCCACAACATGACTACCCAGATTGGTCAAATCCAATTATTCTATAATGGGTTAACAAGCAACACTAAACTATCTTGGATGCCACCGCTGGAGGATCCATATTCTCCAATACTCGAGGATTTTGCCAATACATCTTGAAACTCATATATTTTTGTGCACATTTTTTTTTTCAAAGGCATAAATAATTTTTCCTCTTTTTTTTCTTCCTTAGTCTAACATTACAAATCATCATGCATTTCAACTCTCTAACCGGTGGGGCCTTTCGGAGTGGCAACCAAATACACTCAACTTAATCTTTTTCTAAGTTAAAGTTTCTAAAATAGAGTGACTACATACTCAATAATATGGAGACTTCAAGAGGGACTTAAATAGATCAAACTCAAGATAATGTTATCCTATTTCCACAATAAGTCATCCATTATGCATATTTAAGTCTCATCATGTGCAATCAACATCACAAGCACACAACTATAGAAACATTGTCATTATCTTTTAAGGCTCAAATCTTTTGAAAAATTTTCAAAATTTTCCAAATTTCAATTAACATGCATAAACTCATTGAAAATAATTTAGCATGTATAACGGGATAAAATCACATCAAAGTGCGAAGTACGCCTCCCACCCCAAACTTAGAATGATGCATTTTCCTCAATGCATAAAAGAATAAAGCAAAGAGATACAAGCTTGGAGGCATGCGGAGACCACCAAAAGGCTTGGTGGAATGAGTACTTTGCACCAATTTTCTGAAAAATGATTATAGGCATATGTGTAGCTTCCTATAAAAGAAACAAACAAATCAAACAACTAAAATAAAAGAAAGCAATAAACTTGGGTTGCCTCCCAAGAAGCGCTATGTTTAACGTCTTTTAGCTAGACGAGGCTCACTAGTCACGCCGGATCCTAAGGTGGTTTCTCCATTCCATGTTTTGAACCATCTTGAATTTTGAGTTTTCACCCACACTGGCACTCACAAACATAATCATGCACATTCAACTTGCCAGTTAACAAATCATTATCAAGTTCTACATCATCTTTGCTAAAATAGTTAAGTATCATTAAATAACCATCATGTTGAAGCTTTATTGGACCCACCACATCATCTCTACCATGCTTCTGCATGACTTTTTCATATTTCATTTTAGGCTTCAGAAGCATGCAAGAAGAACTAGAGCATTATCAAAACTAGAAACATGCTTCTTATGATTTTTTAACTTAACATCAAGCATGCCATTAGTCTTACCACTCAAAGGAGGATCATCATTCAAAGAGTTATTATTAGAAGGAGAAGATGTTACTATCGTGCTTGGTTCATGATATTCAAACTTTTCATCATCCACTTGCTTAAGGAGTTTATAAATGTTGAATGTTACCTCCTCATTGTTAAGGTGGAATGTAAGCTTTCCATCTTGCACGTTGATGATGGCCCTTTTAGTGGCCAAGAAAGGTCTCCCAAGAATAATAGGAACTTTGACATCTTCCTCCTTGTCTAGTATCACAAAATCCGTTGGGAAGATAAGCTTGCCCACCTTGACTAATACATCCTCTACAATGCTGTTGGGGTGATCAATTGATCGATTAGCCAATAGCAAGGATATGGTAGTTGGTTGCACCTCTCCACCATCGAGCTAACACGGATAAAAGCATTAAATTAATAGAAGCTCAAAGGTCACAAAGGGCTTTAGTAGCCAAATTATTGCCTAAAGAACAAGGATAAAAAAACTCTTTGGATCTTTCAATTTTTGAGGCAATTTTCTTTGTAGTGTTGTGCTACACTCTTCCGTTAGTGCAACTGTTTCATATACTCCATACCTCTTCTTCTTAGACAACATATCTTTAAATTATAAAATAAAGAATATACAAAAATATTTAAATTATAGATAACGAAACAAATTTCAGCTTGATGGGGAGATTTTGTGATATGATTTTTGGTACATGGAGACACTCTGGCAGCATCTCTCAATGTTAATTTTATGGCTACCTTTGGCTTGAATGAGTATTTCTAGTTTGATTTCCTTCTTCTTACAATTTCAAATTTTCAACTCTTATCTAATTATTAGCTCATAATTGTTTTCAATATTCTCATCAAAACGTTCCTACAACAATAGTTAAGAGTGAAAATAACTTTTTAAACCTTAGAAACTCATCATGAATGTTATCCCAAAAGATAACTTTTTAAACTTCATTGCACTAACCGACCACTATCTTCTGTCGACCACGACCTAATGATTTGTAGCCCGCATGAGTCACTCCAGAAAAAAATGATCGAGTCATGGTTGGTCAGCATGATCCTGTTATTCATGAAGTAAAGCTAAACGGGTGGTTCGGGCTTGATGTCTCTCGACACCAAGGTCCAAACACGGTCATGGGGGACTTCCCACGCAATGCCTTCATGGGCCACTATGCTTAGGGCCCCATGTATCGGTTGGGCTCTCCATAGCTTTTGTTCATTGTGTTTGTTGCTGGGAAGGAAGTAGGGGCAATATTTGTTAGTATCTTATTTTGCTGCTGCAAAAGAAACGCACAAGGAGGGGGAGAAAACTAGATAATAAAGTTTTGATCAATTGTTTTGAAAATACAAATACAACAATAACAAAATGAATTAAAATTTGTTTACTTGAAATATACTTTGGAATATCATCATGACTTTTGGACTGCTCATTCAAAGTTCAATAATACCTTTCATTACAATGCACCCATATGATAGTTCTTGTTTCAATTTGCCTTCAATAGTCATTATAGTTGGAGATGGCCGAGGGGAGAGGTTTGTTTGTGCAGTAAAATCAGTAGAATAGCTCACCCTTATTATTGGACGGTCCAGTTTGGTCGAGCTTGACCCTAAAATTTGGAGCTCCAAACTTGACGAAAGCCCATAGCTCGAATAAATATTCTATAGGAATAAAGATAATTGGAATAGATAGCAAAATAAGGGGAAAATCTAAAAATATAACACATTTTTAAAATATTTGTAAATATGACAAATGTTGACTAGTTAACTTTTGAATTTTTGTGATTTTCAATTTTGCCCTCCCTTGTCTTGCATATTTTATTTTTTCTTTTTCTTTTTTTTTTTCATTTTCTTTTTCTAGCTTTTGCTCTCATCTCCCCCATCTCCTCATATTTTCTTCTTTTTTTTTCCTTTTCTTTTTTTCTTTTTCTTCCTCTTCACAATCTCCTCATATTTTCTTCTTTCCTTTTGTTTTTTTTTTTCCCTTTTTGTTTTCCAATTTTTCTTTCATCCCCAATCTTCTCATATTTTCTTCTTCCCATTTTTTTTTTCTTTTTCCAATTTTTCTTCCATCTCCCCAATCTTCTTATATTTTCTTCTTTCTTTTTTTTTCCCCCAATTTTTCTTCCATCTCCCCAATCTTCTCATATTTTCTTCTGCCCTTTCTTTTTTTTCCCCCTTTTCTTTTTCTAATTTTCTTCCTTCTTGCTAATATTCTCATATTTTCTTCTTCCTTTTTTTTTTCTTTTCTTTTTCTAGCTTTTGCTTCCATCTCCCCAATCTCCTCATATTTTCTTCTTCCCTTTTTTTTTCCTCTTTTTTTTTTTCAAATTTTCTTCCATCTCTCCAATGTTCTCATATTTTCTTCTGTCTTTTTTTTTTTCTTTTCTTTTTCTTATTTTTCTTCTATCTCCCCAATCTCCTCGTAATAATATAAATCTACCAGTCATATCCACTAATATACGTATAACTTAGTCACTTAAAGAATTATATCCTTGATTGAAGAATTCACTGAGTATCACTCATGTTTGCATAGCCACTAATATACGTATAACTTAGTCACTTAAAGAATTATATCCTTGATTGAAGAATTCACTGAGTATCACTCATGTTTTTAAATGTTAGAATAGAATTCACTAATATTTGTGTATCGGTACTATCCATTACTAGTGATATTAGTGATAGAACTTAGGTAGATATCTGTCATATTTATTTATCGGTGATATCAAACTTAGGTAGATATCAGTGATAGAAGTCTATTATTGATAATCATGATAAAAGTTTCTCAATAATAGTCATTGATAGCTTTGCATGTTAATATTTCAAAATTGATTGTTACTAATAAAAGTCCATCAGAAATAACCACTAATTTTATATCATTGATAGCTTAATCTTTGATGATTTTCTTCCACAGTTAATAGCCACTTATAGAAGTTTATCATTGGTAGCTAACTTAGTGGAATTAATTAATAAAGTTGAATTTCAAACTAAAGTGTAAGTGACATGCCTAGAAGTTATCACTAATAGCATGTTATCAGTGATAAAAGTTATTAACAATAGAATGTTATTTGATGGTAAAAATGAATGACAAAAATTATCTCTAATTGCATGTTATCAGTGATAGAAACTATCATCGATAACCATGATATACGTGATATCAATGATAGAACTTAGGTTATATCGATGATATCAATGATATAAAAGTTGATTACATTTGATGAAAGTCTACCATCGATAGCAACTACTAAAAGATATCGGTGATAGCTAGGAGCCACCAATGACATGACTTAGGTAGATATCAATGATAATCACTTATAAACCTCTCATTAATAGACTTCTATCACTTATAGCTTTAAATGTTAATCTTTGAAAGTTGATAGTTTCTTTTCAAAGTTGATAACTACTTATAAAAGTCTACTATTGATAACCATTGATGACCTTAAGTGTTAATATTTTAAGCTTGATTCCAATTGATGAAAGGGTATCAATAGCCACTACTAAATGATAGCAAATTAAAGTCTAATATTTTAAGTGTTATTATTTTAAGATTGCATTAATATTTCTCAAATTGAAAGTTGTCATTGATAACAGCTATCAGTGATAGCTACTAAGAGCTATCATTGATAGTTGTTATTAGTGATAGCTTTCAAGTTGAGAAAAATCTAAATAAGAAGCGTGAAATGGCGGGCTGAACATGGGCTTTTTAGTCATTTACCAATATGACTATCACTAATAGCTACTATCAGTGATATTTGGCGCTCATTTTGTGCTATATCCCTAATATGTTTTTCCTTGTGCTATATTTTTTATTATTTTGAGCATGATTGCTATTTGTGCAAGCAACCCTAGGAATAATGAGATAAAAGGACAAAATTTAATTATATTATAAATGTAATATATATTATAAATAACATTTAGTATAAATATCCATAACTTACATAGGTTACAAAGTTTCATAACCTCCTATTGAATTTCATATTGTAACATACACCATTCCATGTCATAAATAGTGGTGTATGATGCATTTGTAAGACACACCACAATTGAATCTAGTTGTTCTCTCTACTTTATAATTTCATCTACTTTGCTTCTTTTGTTCTTCCTTTGTTCTTCTTTTGATCTTACATGGTTCTTATTTCATAATTCGTTATTAGCATGACTCTACCACTTTCATTTGCAAAAGGTGGGTTTAATTTTGTTTTTTGTTTTGTTTTGTGTTATGAACGTTTTATGTATATAGTGTATATGTATCAAATACATCATATATACACTATGTATAATTTAAATGTTGACAACATGTTATGTGTCACACCCCCTCCCAGATTACCCTCCATAACCTAAGAGGAGATGTGAGGACAACTAACATCACCCCTTTTGTAAAGTTCACAGCCCAACTGTACCGAAATAACCTGTTGAAACATGACTTACATAACTGTCTATATCACTTATTCTAATAACATTGACATTCGGATCAGCCACACCCATAAATTCAATAACATGAGAATTTTATATTTACATAACTAGATACTCCAAACTCGTTCACAAATAAACTTAGATGACATATACAATAACTAGTCTCACATCTCAACTACTAGTTGACTATGTCTACATGTCACATACACAAAGTTATTTACAGATACAGCAACCGAAAAGCAAAGGATCTTCTGATAACTCGAAGCTTAAGCAAGGCGAACTTGAGTAGGCTAAGCACCGGGAACTTCTTCGTTACCTGGGTGGAAAACAAAACATGGAAAAATGAGCTAGATGTCCAGTGAGTGACATAGTATTTTAAACACAACTCGAGAATCAAATTATGCTCAATAATAGAGAAAACATTACTTTAGCATAAAACTCATGTTAAGCCTTGAAATAAAACATAAGTCAGGTCTTTTACATAAATACAGTTTACAAACTCATCAAACCTTCTTTTGTTTTAAAATTCCCTTAGTTGAGGAGAAACAAGGCTCAACACACTCAACGTCGAAAACCTTAGCTGATGTGGAGTAATCTCAACACAATAGCATCATCAATCATTATGTGCACATAAGACTATCTCGGGATAACCAAGTACCTTTTACGAGTCCTTTAGTACTGGGTCCCTATGAAACTCAAATGTCTTCTCAACGTCTTTCAACACTAATCTTCTTTAAGTCACAGGACTGCTCACATGCCTTCTCAACGTCCCTCAGCATTGGGTTCCTTAGAAAACATTTTAGAAACAGGTATGCTTTGTATAAATAGTTCATTATAAAACATTTAATGGAAAACAGAGCATTTCTCAATAGATAGCATCTTATAAACATGCTTTTCAAAAACTTGTAGAAAACAGATAAAACATGCCATAGAATCAAATATAATCAGCCATCATGCTATCATGTAATAGATCATCATAAAATCACATTTTATAAGGAAACCTGGTTAAGCATTTTAAAAAGAATCGTTTATAGAGAAAGAAAGGTGTTACTCACTATCCAGGCCTGTTCCTCAGGGTCTATAGGCTTTTCCAACCTCAATATGACCTGAAATATCAATTACGAGCCATTAGATCCTCTCCTTGAAGTCCTTACATTCATCACTTAACTACATTTCATCCACATTGTCCATATCAACCTAATTTCCACCATTTCTATCATTTTTACCCTTTTAGAGATCTTTTTGTAAAATTCTCAAAATTTCCAAAAATGCTTAAAAATCAGCTTAAAATTCATAATTTTCCATTTTTAGGTCAATAATTCAAGAAAATATCAATTTAGGTCAAAAAATGTCCAAAATTACCCAAAATGGTCGTAGGCAACCTTGGTTGGCAGCAGTTGGGCGAGGGGGGGGGGGTGTCAGCAGGTGCAGGGCGTGGGTGTGGGCAGCTCTGGCAGCCTCTTCAACCAGTAGTGTCCTGTTTCCAACTCGATTTTTCAGAGCTCCAAAACACCATTTCTTTTCAAATAAAAATCAAACAAAAATTATAGGACTCAAGTTTAACCTCTTAACTAGCTTATAAGAAAATTCAGCTCCAAAAACCTTCCCTAGCACCCTTGAAAAATTCCTCAAAGCTAAGTCGTCTGATTTACTCGATTTCTGCGGCAACCTTCAGTATTTTGGTGATTTCTCAAGCTTCTCGACCTCAAATCACTTCGGCAGCCTTAGGTCGTCTTCCTAACTCATAGAGATTTCTCTGGTCGAAAAATGGTGAAAATAGCACAAGGGAATCGGGAAAACCATCGAGTTAATTGAGCTACTTGCTTAGAGTTTGAGCTCCTGCCCTGACCAACCAATTAGCTTTAGCCATACACCAGCTTGCTTCAACGTGTGTTCTCTCCATTTTTCCTTATCCTAAACATCAAAATTAAATATAATTTTCATTTAAATATTTAATTTAATTTAATATTTATTTCCTAATTTTACATTTTTCCCAAATAATTTTCAAATTTTGACTTTTTGACTTAAGCTTCCTTTCATGTACAACAAAAATTTCCTAAGTCCAGTCCTCCTCCTTGTACTATAACACTATTAACTCCATCCCTTTTATTCCTTAGCAAAGGTTAATGGAAAAAGAAGAATACCAAATCATAATTACTTAAAATGCACTAGAATTTCACATGCTTTCCTACTCATTCAAGCCAACCCTAGCCAAAATTTTAACCATGACTTTTATCTTTTGCTAAAGTTAAGGAAAATAGAGGTTAGGGTTTACATTATGCATGTTGACATATTATTTTTACAAAGTTATTATTTGATTATCATAATATTATGATTGAATTTATCTTTTTCTTTAATTTATGTCTTATCTTATGAGAATAATATATTATGTATAATATAATTGTTCATTTCCTATAAAATCTTTTATTCATGTAATTCTTTTTATTTTACCTAAAGTTGTACTTATTTTTGTCATTTATAGTGTTGATCTAAATAGTCATACCATATTTATCTAATCATGTTGTTAATCATTTTGTTTTATATATATGAGCATGTTGTAAAGTTAATATATATATACATTGCAATTTATTTATTTGAATTATCATATATTGGATACAATGTGCATATCTAAATTTTCATTACTTGATAATTTAATTAAAAAGATTGGTATATTGCTATGTATTATGATACATTATCAATGACATATATGTTCATAACTTAATTTTTATAATTTTGATTGTCCATTGGCATGTATATTTTGAATCATTGTATATTTAGTTTCATTGCATGTTGTATTATGATATGTTTATAATTTTAATTGTTCATTAGCATGTATGTTTTGAATCATTATATATTAATTTCGTTGCAATTTGTATTATGTACAATGTCCTTTATTATTATTATTTTTATATGAATATCATGTTTACAAATACATATACATATTAGGCATATTATTTATATTAGACATACACTTAAAAAATTAAAAAAAAAAACATAATACAACATGTGCTAATTACCTACATTAATGTTTGATATGTCTATTAAATTTCTAATTTAAGTATATTTTTTTGTTATAGTTTTACCATGACAAGTTTTACCAAATTAGAGTTTCTAGCTAACTATTTATCATGGTACTTGATGCTGAAATTCATTTGGATGCCATGAATCTTGGAGAAACAATTAAATTTTTCCACATTTCATGTCTTGAATATGCTCCTACAACAGTAATATCGAGAAAGAGGTTTTAAAATGTATTATGAGCTCATATCATGTCTTCTTTTGGTGAATAAAATAATGAGCTATTAATGAAAAACCATGAATCTCGATCAACTAGAGCAACACCATTCCCTTAAGCGAATGCTGTAATTTCACATAATCACGGTCGAGGTCGAGGTAGTGGTCATAGTCGAAGTCGTGACCACAGTAGAGGATGAAATAGTTATCTTTTCGTGATAATAATCATTCAAATTTCGAAAAAATCATAAATACTAATGATCATAGAGGGAAAATCTCACAAAATAAGAGCTCTAAAAGTGTTGAAAATCAATGCTTTTGATGTGGTATGAAGGGGCGTTGGTCTCGTACTGTCTTACATCTAAGCACTTAGTTGATCTCTATCAAGCCTCACTGAAAGAGAAAGGAAAAAACATGAAGGCAAACTTTGCATATCAAGATGATGTATTTGACCCTTCCAACATTACAAATTTGGATGTTGATGACTTTTTTGAGTCTCCTAAAGAGAAACCTAATGCTATTGAAGGAGTAGCAAATACTTTTTTTAATTATGATAATGTCCAGAATTAATTTTGTTTTATGTTTTAGATTTTTTTTTCTTCTACATTTATAAGTTAATTTTGAATATTTATATTTCAAATTTTGTCTTTAATTTTGAAACATACTATAATTGTTTGTTTTATAATGAAGAATCATGAACAATTTTCAAATTTTGGTCGACTCAAAGATGAATAATGAAGACTTGTGCTTAGCAGATAGTGCAACTTCACACAATAATTAAAAATAGAAAATAATTTTCTAAATTGATAATGCTTGAAGCAAATGTCAATACAATATTAGGTTATGTAGACTTGATTGAAAGGTTTTGGAAAAGCGAACCTTATTTTGCCTAGAGGAACAAAGTTCACAATTCATAATGCTATGTTCTCTAGTAAATCGAAAAGATATCTATTGAGTTTTAAAGATATAAGTTAAAATGGTTATCATGTTGAAACTAACAATAAAAATAATATAGTATATCTCTATATTACATCTATTGTTTCACATGGAGAACGTATATTGTAAACACTGCCTGCCTTTTCGTCTGGACTATATTATACACTTATACGAGTAATTGAAACATATGCAATAATGAACCTGAAGTTTATGAATTCAGATATATTCACTGTTTGGCATGATCGATTGGGTCATCCTGGGTCAATAATGATGAGAAGAATTATTGAAAATTCTCATGGACATCCATTAAAAAATCAGAAGATTCTTCAATCAAATAAATGATCATGTGTTGCTTGCTTTCAAGGAAAATTAAAAATTAGACCATCACCAGCTAAAGTGGGAATTGAGTCACCTACATTTTTAGAACGAATTCATGGTGACATATGTGGACCTATTAATCCACCAAGTGGACCATTTAGATATTTCATGGTTTTAATTGACGCATCCAGCAGATGGTCACATGTGTGGTTATTATAAAGTCGAAACATTGCACTTGCAAGATTACTTGCTTAAATAATCAAATTAAGGATACAGTTTCCTAATTATACAATCAAAAGCATTAAACTTGATAACGCTGGTGAATTTACATCTCAAGCCTTTAATAATTATTGCATGTCAATTAGGATAAGTATTTAACATCCTGTAGCTCATGTTTATACACAAAATGATTTAGCAGAATCATTTATCAAACGTTTATAATTAATTATTAGACCATTACTCATGAGAACAAAACTTCAAATATCGTATGGGGACATGCTATTTTGCATACAGCGTCACTTATACACATAAGACTGACATCTTATCATAAGTACTCCCCAATGCAATTAGCTTATGGCCAGGAGCCAAATATTTTCCATTTGCAAATTTTTTGTTGTACATAATATGTTCCAATTGCCCCATCACAACGTACTAAAATGGGACCTCAACGGAGGTTAGGAATATATGTCGGATTTGATTTCCCATCAATTATTAGATATCTTAAACCCCAGACGGGTGATGTATTTACTGCACGATTTGCTGATTGTCATTTTAATGAGACAACTTTTCCAACATTAGGGGGAGGAATTAAGAAGTTGGAAAATGAAATTGCCTAGAATACATCGTTATTGTCTCATTTAGATCCTCGTACAGATCAATGCGAACTAGAAGTTTGAAAGATAATTCATTATAAAGCATAACAAACCAAATGCTCCATCAAGAATTGAAATCCCAACTCAACAAGTTGTTACAACTAATGAGTCAATGGTACGCCAAAAGTGTGGTAGACCAATAAGTTCAAAAGATAAAAATCCTCAAAAAAAGAAAGTAACCAATAGTTGAAATGACTCAATTGAAAATGGAAAGATTCAAGAAGAATCCCTAGACATGACTAATGATAAAAATGTTAATGAGACTCAAGTATATGAAGATAACAATGAGATCTTGATAAATTATGTTATGACAAGAAGAAGATGGAATAAAATTAATGTAGTTGTAGACAACATTTTTGCTTATAATGTTGCTCATGATATTATTCATGAAAATGAGGATTCTGAACCTAGATCTGTTGAAGAATGTCACCATAGAAAGGATTTGGCTTAAGTGGATAGAAGCTATTCAAGCAAAGTTAAACTCATCTTCAAAAAGTAAAGTTTTTGGACTTGTAGTCCATGCATCTGAAGGTGTAAAAGTCGTGGGATACAAGTGGGTATTTGTACGTAAAAGAAATAAAAATAATGAGGTCACAAGATCTAAAGCACGACTTGTTGCACAAGGATTTTCTCAAAGACCAGACATTGATTATGAGGAAACATATTCTCCTATAGTGGATGCTATTATATTAAGATATTTAATTAGCCTGACTGTATATGAAAAGCTTGACATGCATCTCATGGATGTAGTCACAACATATCTATATGGATCTCTGGAAAATGAAATCTATATGAAAATCCCTAAAGGATTTAAGATACTTGAATCAAATTACAGAGATCATTATATGGATTGAAACAATCAGAACGAATGTGGTACAATCGTCTAAGTGAATATTTATGGATAAAACGTTGTCAAAATAATCAAATTTGTCCATGTGTCTTTACTAAGAAATCAAAGTCAGGATTTGCTATTATAGCTGTATATGTTGATGATTTAAATATAATTGAACTCTTGAAGAGCTTTCAAAGGCAATAGAATATCTCAAAAAGAATTTGAGATAAAAGATCTTGGCACAACAAAATTTTGCCTTGCTTGCAAATTGAACATTTAGCGATGGACAAAGCTTACCCATTGTACATTCCAATGGTTTTACATGGACAAAGCACACCCATTTTACATTCCAATGGTAGTTCAATCACTAGATATAAAAAAGGATATATTTTCTTCCTTAGGAAGATAATGAAGAACTACTTGGTCCTGAAGTAATATCTTAATGCAATAGGTGCACTAATGTATCTTGCTAATAACATAAGACCAGAGATAACATTCTTAGTAAATTTATTAGCAAGATACAATTCTTCTGCAACAAAAAGACATTGGAATAGAGTAAAACATATACTCCATTATCTTCGAGGAATGGTTGATATGAGTTTGTTTTATTCAAACAAATCAAATTTTGATCTAGTTGGTTATGTAGATGTTAAATATTTATCTGATCCACACAAAGCTAAATCACAAACAGGTTATCTGTTTACATGTGGAGGAACTGTTTTATCTTGACAGTCTGTAAAGCAAACCATTACAGTCACTTCCTCGAATCATGAAGAAATTATTGCAATCCATATAGCTAGTAGAGAATGTATATGGTTGAGGTCAATCACTCATCACATTCGTAGAACATGTGTCTTGTCTTCCGGAAAACTTTTACCAACGATATTATATGAAGACAATACAACATGTATAACTCAAATCAAAATGAGGGTATATAAAAGGAGATAGAACAAAACATATCTCACCAAAACTCTTCTACACACATGACCTTGAAGAAAATGGTGACATCACTGTTCAACAAATTTCTTCAAAAGACAACTTGGCAGACTTATTTACAAAGGCATTACCCACACCAATATTCGAAAAGTTGGTGCACAACATTGGAATGTGACAACCTAGAGAACTCAAGTGATGTATTCATGAGGGGGAGTAGAAATGCTGCACTCTTTATTCCTTAACTATAGCTTTTCCCGTTGGGTTTTACTAGTAAGGTTTTAATGAGATAGTTATTAAAGTATATAAAATAATGTATTCATTTTCCTTTATTAGGATTTTTGTCTCATTGGGTTTTTTCCTAGTAAGGTTTTAACGGGACATTTATTTTATATAATATCAATATCTAAGGATAAGTATTATAAATGTAACATATATTATAAATAATATTTAGTGTAGATATCCATAAATTACATAAGTTACAAACTTCATAACCTCCCATTGAATTTCATATTATAACATACACCATTCCATGTCCTATAAATATTTACTAGGATTTTTGTTCCATTGGGTTTTTTCCTAGTAAGGTTTTAATTTTATATAATATCGATATCTAAGCGGAAGTACTATAAATGTAACATATATTATAAATAGCATTTATTGTAGATATCCATAAATTACATAAGTTACAAAGTTTCATAACCTCCCATTGAATTTCATATTGTAACATACACCATTCCATGTCCTATAAATAGTGGTGTATGATGCATTTATAAGACACACTACAATTGAATCTAATTGTTCTATCTACTTTCTAATTTTATCTACTTTGCTTCTTTTGTTCTTCTTTTGATCTTGCATTGTTCTTATTTCATAATAAATTACGCATTTTGACAAATGGAAAAGGACGATCTTTTTTATTGTAAAATGGCAACACATTATATTTTAATATTAAATAGAATTTACCTAAATGATTAAAATACCTAAATCATAAATGATTATTTTAAATCCTTAACCATTAAGATCAAGGGAAATTATTTAACATAACAAAATTGTAAAAAATATTTACAAATAATAATAAAATATCACAGTCGATCTGCGATAGACTGCCATAGAATACTATCTATGTCTATCATAACACAAATAGACACAGATAGTAGTCTATCGCGGTCTATCGCAGATATATAGTAAAGTTTTGCTATATTTATAAATATTTAAGATCAATTAATTTAAACCTCAAATTAAAATTAAATTCTATAACAAGATAAGATAAGATCATAGTTGATTTAAATCTCGAATTAGAACTACATTTGCGAAAAATCCAACAAAATTGAAATCACGTTGTGTTTTAAAAAAAGAACATAATCTTAGAAATGAAATATAATGTATTTAAAGAAAAAACAAGAGAATGGAGAAAATACCCTTTATTTAAAAACAAAAAACAAAACATAATCTTACTGTTGAGCTTTTAATCACTTTGCAGGCGAAAATTAATTTCAAATCTGATCCAAATTCAATACGGTGGTAGTTGCCGTGTATGGATGAGAAAAGGTCACATCGCTTGATTGATTCCAACACGTAAAAGAAGTTTTCTTTCCTTCTTGAAATTTTCCTTTGATTGTAATGTTGCAGAAAAAAGAAAAAATCCACTCTCTCTTTCAGCAAACTTCTTTCTTTCTTTGAGGATCTCTAATGGCAATTTGTCAAAGTAAAATTGAGGAAACTTACATGCAATGAAGAAGAATGAAGGAGAAGAAGGAGCTAGTGGTTTAGCCAAATTTGAATCCTACATCCACACGAAGATGAAATCTCTTGAAGAATTTCTTTTAGATGAGTACACAACTAGATTTTCTTTTTTCCCTTATCTGTTTTTCTTTCTAAATCTCCTTTTATATTTAAGGGATTTAGTTACAAATTGTGTAAAAAGTAACTAATAGTACTGTTGGAATCATTTTTCTACAAATCTCCACCTTGATTCCAACGAAAAAAAAATAGAATTCTTCAAGTACCTTTCAAATCTGATTTTGTTTACCCTTTTTCAGGTAGACCGAAGCCAATTAATTCAAAGCATCTTTGGAGCTTGAGTTTCGATACTAGTTTTGTGAGCATGTCGGCTGCATTATCCGAGGTATGAACTTTTAGAACCTCTATTTCTCCTTTCTCGATTTTATCTTGAACAAAATCAAACTTCACATCTATATGTTTTGTTGTGTTGTGGTACTAAGGGTTCTTAGACAGATGAATGGCACTTTGGTTGTCACAGTAGATTTTAACTACTTATTGATTAATACCAAAGTCTTTCATCAAACCTTTGAGCAAAAGTCCCTCTTTAATTGCTTCTGTCAATGCTATGTATTCTGCTTCTGTTGTTGATAGAGCTACAATTGATTGTAATGTTGCTTTCCAACTGATTTGATTAGGTCCATAGAGGAATACATAGCCTGTTAGAGACATCATCTTGTCTATATCTCCCACAAAGTCTGAGTCAACAAAGCCAATTAGATCTAGTTCTGATTCATTTCATCTCTGATAGGATAGCTTAGTTTCTTTTGACCAAATAAGGTACATAAGCATCAATTTTGTTGCTCCCAGTATCTTCTGCTAGGGTTAGACATGTATCTATTCACAAGGCTAGCTAAATAGGATAGATCTGGCCTTGTAGATATCATAAGGTACATTAAATTGCCCACTGCTTGATTGTAGGGTACTGTTTCCATGTGATGTTTGTGTTCTAGGTTTGTTTCCTTAGAGGAATTAGCTGAGGAAGGTTTGAAATGTTGCGCAATTGGTATAAATACTGGTCTAGCATCACTTAGGTTTAACCTTTTTACCTTTTTATTATTTTCTCACAGTAGGTTGACTGACTTATGTTTAATGTAGACTGATCTTTGTCCCTTGTAAAATCAATCCCTAGGATCTTCCTTGACTCACCCAAGTCTTTCATGTCAAATTCTTTATTTAAAAGACCTTTGACATGAGTTAGATCAGCCTTAGAGCTCTCTGCTAAGATCATATCATCAACATATAATAGTAGGTAAACTTTATTTTTGAGTTTACATAGACACATATATCACTTGAGCTTCTTTGGAATCCAATGTTATGTAGTTATTAAATTTCCTGTATCAGCATTTAGGTGACTGTTTGAGTCCGTAGATAGATGTATTCAGTAGACAATATAAGTCTTCCTTCCCTTTGACTTCAAACTCTTTAGGTTGCTCCATATAGATTGTTTCATTTAGGTACCCATGTAAAAAGGTTGTCTTGACATGTAGTTGTTCTAGTTCAAGGTTTTCTTAGGCTACCACTGATAAAAGAAGTCTAATTGAGGTCTATTTTACCACAGAGGAGAAAAATTCAGCATAATCAATGCCTTGTCTTTGAGTGAATCCTTTAGCAACCAGTCTTGCCTTGTATCTAGGCTTTTGGTCACTAGTTATTCCTTCCTTTAATTTGTAGATCTACTTGGATGCAATTGGTTTGCATCCTTTAGGTAGAGGTGCTAGGTGAAAGGGTTGAAATCCCTAACAGCGGAAGCAATACAGAACCAAATTTGAAATAAATTGGGATTTTGAAATACTAATACATTGGAAAAAAATACAGAAAACCTATTGTATTAATTCTAGGTTAAGCATGCTTTAGAGATGGAAGCTTACATTCATTGTTGACTCTGAACACCACCACCACGAACCTCTCCTATTCTCTGAATGATGAGATAAGGATTGTGGATCCTTGATCTTGATCTGTGGGAAAAACGAGAGAGCACTAGAGAGATTTTTTTTTAAATTATTATTTTTATTGAGAGAATAATCTCTTTTCTCTGTTTCTTTTGCATGTCTATTTAAGGAGAGAGAGCCGGAGATGTGGGATTAAACCACGTAAAGCGTAAATCCCACGTATTGGAGTTACCTTTTTAATTAATTTAATTATTTAATTTAACAAATGAATAAATAATAATTAGTAATTAATTAAATCTAATTTAATTAATTATTTCATTTAAATCATATTTAAATGAACATCTCCCATATAACCTAGAGTTTTAATTCATTTAATTTAATTAAACCAAATTTAATTAAAATAAATTAAGAAAATTAATTCTTTAATTAATGAATTTTTAAACTAAATATATAACCTACATTTGAATCATATTCAATTGTTATTCTCTCATAACTTATAGTTTTATTGTGCATGTAATACACATTAATTTTAACTTATAGTTTTAATATGAATCTAATTCATATTAATATTTAAACTCCTTCAAATATTTAATTCTCTCAAAAATTAATTTTGTATCATATCCAAAATTAAATTTATATTATAAAGTTCAAAATAAACTTTATATTATAATGTATCGTCATACATTGTATTATTTCCCTAAGTAAATTTGAACATTTCAAATTTCATTCAAGATATAAATACATCATCACTCTTTACGAGCAAGGAAGAAGACCTAATGAACCTACAGATCAAAAGCTCTAACGATATGAGATTAATCGATTAAACTCATTAACCACATTAATCAATATTCGTTAACTATGGGTACACTCCACTAAAGACCCACAGTTGCACTCTTCTCACTGCAGATATATTATGTGTCCATGGATATAGACCAATAACAATAAATTAGTCCTTAACAAGTGTTCGTAACACCAGTTGGATCAAATTACCATTTTACCCCTAGGTTACTTTTAAATCTTTAAGTATCAGTGCTCCTCTAATGAACAACCTGTTTATGGCCCAACCATTAAATAGAAATCCCTCTCGGGCTAGTGAGAGGGTAGGGCCCTTTCTTCAAGTCCCAGAGACACCACTTAAGGGAACACTTATCTACTTTCCCTAAAGATGGGCATGTGTGAATTCCATCTTGTATAATTATGTCCCTAGCTCAACACTCAGTCTTGTCCCCTGTTCGTAGCTATTTCTTATTTGAATTAAGTTATTTCTTAGCTTGTTGCACAAAATAGATTTTAACATTTCTATACATGAATGCGTCGAGAATTACTCTAAATGTGCTCATGATTTGCAAGTTTTCCTATAAAGACCCAAGTATAAGTATTTATAGGTATCCTGGTGAGTCCAGGGTCGAATGCAGGGATTTGTGATAACTAGGCGCTGAGATTATAAGCCTGACTATGCGGTGAACTATACATGTAATATATGCAATTGTTTGTTGTGTAAAACTATACATTAAGAATAAAAAGAATTTTCTACTACTAATAATGAGGTGGATGCGGTGATGGTTAGTCATATATCATTTAGTATCAGATTGCATGCGTTGAGAATGAATGGAACCATGCGATAGGAGTTAATGCAAGAGTTAGTTGTTATCTAAACCTTCTGAGTATAACTGCATACCTACAAACTGCAATTGTGAATCCATCTCTCGATGTTTCGATGCCACATTAATCTTATTTCTAAGACGCATGGTAAGTTTGCGTTGGTAAAAGATGAACTACATCTCTGAAACTCATCTAGTCTTAATAAATGCTAAATATTAACTATCCACTCTCTCAAGCTCGATAGTTATGCTTACTACTTTATTAACTCTTAACATCAACTCATTCATTCAAGCATGGTGCAAGGTGTTCAGTATAAAGGTAGATGGAAGAGAATAGTCAATCAAACTCATATTAAGCGAATAAGTCATTCTCTTTAATGTCATTAACAAAATATAAGCAAGAAGGAGAAAAATGAAAATAAAACAGAAATGAAGGGCGTCAAGCCGCCACTGGCAACGTCTTGCTTCATGGAGGCTTGAGATGGTCGCTATCTGATACATAAATTCCATAAGGTGAATGTTCTCACTCACTGGGAGATGACTCTGAAAATGCTCAGAATCCTTCTCTCAGAAGAGCTCGAAATGGAGGCTGGTTATGGTGAGGGAGAAATAGTGCAGAGCTTTCGCCTATTGAACTCGTCTCTCTCTTTCTTTAAGAAGCTTTTGGGCTATTTATAGGCGTCAAAAGGTTGATATCATGATGATCTGACACCTTTGCATTAAATTTCACCCATGCTGCATAGACTTTTAAGATTTGTCAGCCTATTTGTTCTGTCATGATCTTGATAGGTTGCTACTCTTTTTCGTAATGACATGACAGCTGCTTGAGCATGCTTGAGTTTCTTCTTCGACGCATGGTCTTCAACGCATGACCTCACCGCATAGGCTCGACGCATGTTCTCGCAGCAGCTTCAACTCTTCGTACTTGGTTCCCACTTCTTTTCTTCTTAACCCTGCGTTAGGAACAGAAGCTTATCATTTTTCAGGCATTTTTCTGTTGCAAGTAGTGCCAACTCATGTTGCTACATTTTTCATCATTTAACTACCAAAATCATGCGTTTAACTCCAAAGTTACTCTAATTAAATCAAATAATGACTATAATAACTTGTATTTCTACAAGTTATCATCTCCAGATGGTAGAGATATTGAGTCGGCAAATGACCACTCTCACCTATATAAATCAAAGGACAGTCCCTCGTGGACAAGAGTTCATAATATACTCAGGATTAAGACTAAGTTGCCTACGTCATCCTATTGAAATAGAAGCCTTACTAATCAATGGAGTTACATTTAGTGATCACTATTTCGTGGTTCGGTCTTATGCAAACTCATTGCATAGGATACCCCCACTCACATGTCACCTAATCGAACGCATTAGATCATTGCGTTTGTATCAAATACAAAGTGGGTCATATCCATAATGTTATTAGGATAAGGTACCCAGCCTTATCCCTATATTATAGACCCTTTAGACTATATCATGAATATTGATCTTCGTATGTCCCCACATACAGTTCAAGACTCATAAAACAGCCTAGGATGTTAGTTTATTGGATTTATGGTTATTAAGACAAAACAAACAAAAAACAATAAATAACTCTAATTGAAGTAACACATCAATAACTTTATATTAATGACGGTCAAAAAATTACATTTAAAATCTATGAGTTTTAGGGTAAAAAAACCAACATAGGGATCATGTGTGATTCACATTTAGGGAGTGCATTTCCTCGTTCATTGCTTCAATCTATTGTATAGCATTAGAACCACTCACTGCTTCTTCAAATGTGGTTGGTTCTTGATCATTAGGACCTATAATGGCATTCAAAAATAGGTTCATGTAATCAGCTTCTGTATACCTAGCTGGAGGAACAATTACTCTTCTTTGTCTATCCTTAGCCAGTAAGTATTGGCTCAAATCAGGTTGTACATCAACAATTTCAACTTGCTTCCGTGACTCTACCTCTTCTGTTTCACTTAGAGGACTTTCATCTGTAGGTTGATTATTTAATTTCTCCACCTCAATTTTAGTGGTAGAACTCTCTGTGCTTTCCTCTTTTTCTCTTCCTTTTGCATGAACATTTCCTTTTCTCTAAAGGTGACATCTCTTTTTGTTATAAATTTTATTTCAATAGGATGTCACATCTTATATCCCTTCACACCTTCAGTAAAGCCAACAAACATACACTTGGCTGCCTTAGCTCTAAGTTTACCCTTATTTTGATGCACATATCTAACATACCCAAAAACTCTTAGGTCATCTAGATTAGGGGGTGTTCAGACTATTTTTCTTCAAGTGTTAGGAAGTCTAGGGAGATGTGAGGACACTTATTTAAAGTGTGCATTGTATAGGTAGCAACTTTCTCCCAAAACTTCTCATCTAAGATAGCATCTGACAGTAGGCACCTAACTCTATCTATGATAGTTCTATTCAGTCTTTCTACAACTCCATTCTGTTGGGATGTATACCCCACTGTCCTATGCCTAGTTATACCATTTTCTTTACATAACTTATTGAACTCCTCACCACAAAATTCAGTCCATTGTCAGTTCCAAGGTACTTAATTTCCTTGGTTGTCTGTTTTTCTATCGTAAGCTTCCACTCTTTAATTTTTTCAAATACTTGATCCTTAGTTTTAAGAAAATAAAGCCAGCTCTTTCTAGAAAAATCGTCTGTTAAAGACAACATGTACCTTGAGCCACTTAGGCTTAGAGTTGGGGATGGTCCCCATCAATCTGAATGAATATAGTCCAGTATTCCCTTGGTAGTATGTTGTGCCTTAGTGAAACCGTGCCTTGTAGCTTTCCCTATTACATAATGCTCACAAAAAGTTAGTTGACTAGTGATGCCCTTTGAAAGTATGCCTTGTTTTGATAAAGCTTCTAGATCTTTAGGGCTGATATGGGTAAGCCTTTTATGCCAAATATCTACCTCTATTAGGCCCGATGTAGTCACTGTATGTGTTTCATTCAACATACTATATATGAGTCATTTACCTTTTCACCAACCAAGACTACTTTAGAATCTTTAAGAACTTCCAAGACTCCTTCTTTTCCCCTATATTCACACCCAATGGAGTCAAGCATCCCTAAAGAAATCAAATTTCTCTTAAGGAGTGGTACATGTCTCACATTTCTTAGGAGTTTCACAGTTCCATCCTTTAGCTTCAATGAAACTGATCCAATCCCAATTATTTTACATGCTTCATTGTTCCCCATGTACACTGATTCTCCAATGATTTCTCTATATGTGTTGAACCAAAGCTTAAAAGAAGTCATATGATAGGTGCATCCGGGATCAAACACCCAATCATGTTTTCCAAAGGACTAACTTGATTAGCTCAGTCTTGAGTTGAGGCAAGTACATCTGAATAGACATATGAGCTTTCAACAATAGAAGCTTCAAGATGTTTCCCTTTAGCTTCCTTTTTTTTCTCCTGATTTTTTCTTTTTAAAATGAAGCAATCCTTGATAATGTGGCCTTTCTTTCTACAGTAATTGCACCCCAACTTCTGTTTTGATTTATGTTCTTCATTTGGCTGCTGTTTTCCATTCTTATGCTGATTATTATTGGATTTGCTTTTCACAAACAGTCCGTCAGCATTGGATTGTTCTCTTTTTATGACTTGAAGCTTAATCTCTTTAATTCCTAGGGCTGATATGATAGCATCAATAGTTATTGTTTCTCTACCATATTTTAGAGCATTCTTTGTAGGATTCAGGTAGGGAATTTAATAGCACATAGGCCTCGTTGTCATCATCTAGCTTTTCTCCAAGATTCTTGAATTCTAAGACTATTTTCTTGAACTCATCCAGATTTCTGTCAAAGACTTGGTGGAATCCATCTTGTAGGTGAAGAATTTCTCCCTCAAATACATCTTGTTGGGAAGATCTTTAGTTGCGTACAATTCTTCTAACTTGATCCAAATCTTATGTGTTGTATCTTGATCAATGATTTTCCTTACTGTAACAATCCCAAATCGTTGAGATTAATCCTCCTAGTAGATTAATTTAAGTTATTGTGTATGAAAGGAAAAATATAATTATTTCTTTTGTGTTTTCGTGCATTTATTTAAGCTAAGATGGAAAATTTCAAAATTTGAGTTAAGGGAATTTTTGGGATAACTTTAGTTCGGGACAAGTAATATAAGGTGAATAATTTTGGTAGGATTGGTTAATTGAAGTAAATCTTAGTTGTAGAAGATTTTATTTGATTTTTTTTTTTTTTTTGGTTGGAAAAGAAAAGGGGAAAAGTGGAAGGAATGGGGAATTAGGGTTTTTATAAATAAGCCTCGGTTTGCGTACCAAAATAAAACAAAAAAAAAAAGAAAAGTGAACTTTTTTTTTCTCTCTCTCTCGCGCCGCCGGCCTTCCTTTCTTCTTCTTCTTCTTCTTCTTCTTCTTCTTCTTCCTCGCGACTGAACCGCCATCGTCGCCGCCCCTCGGATTTTTCTCCTCCTTCCTCGCGCAGCAGCCCCGCCGACCGTCGGGTTTTCTCCTTCTTCCTTGTAACGACCCGACTAATACAATCTAATCGGACCATTACTCAATGCATGCATATTTTAAAAAGACACTATGCTAAATAGTAAGAAAGAAACAATGCTAAAACTCAAGAAAAACAATGCATAAACATATAAAAAAAAAGAAATCTTGGTTCGGGGTACCCCTAATAAAAATCAATAAATTTTTGTGAACAGGAATCCACATACAAAACTGAAAGACAAGTTTCAAAACAAAATTTGACAATTTAACCAAAACTCATTAAAACATGCAGTACTAGCGGAAGCTATTGCGGGTCCTGTGAAGCCATTAAGGATTCCTCTTGTCATTCGCCAGCACGTTCTTTCCCTTACCTGAAAAAAATAAGATAAAAGGGTGAGCAATTATATTGCTCAGTAAGTGACCCCACTACCGGAGCCAGGCTAGGCACCCAAGTCCTTTAAGTGCATTAGTTATACAACAGGCATATCAACATACTTCAATAGGAAACTGGTTATACTGGCACCCAAGTCCTTTAAGTGCATTAGCCTTAAGACAGGCATATCTAACATACTTTTATAGGAAACTGGTTATACTCTTCCTACATTTGGATTTGGATGTCCACAAACCTCTGGAGCCCCGAAGGAACTCTTACCTCTGGTGATCCCGAAGGATCACAAAACCTCTGGTGATCCCGAGGGACCACAACCTCTAGTGAACCCGAAGGAATACATCCTCTGGTGACCCCGAAGGACCACAACCTCTGGTGAACCCGAAGGAACACAACCTCTGGTGACCCCGAAGGACCACAACCTCTGGTGAACCCGAAGAACACAACCTCTGGTGACCCCGAAGGACCACAACCTCTGGTGAACCCGAAGGACCACAACCTCTGGTGAACCCGAAGGACCACAACCTCTGGTGAACCCGAAGGAACACAACCTCTAGTGAACATCCAACCGACGTAGGGGAGTTACCACTACCCAGCACACATGACCAAATTCAATTCTCACTCCTTTCCTTCCATGAATTCATACATTAACAGCGCTGTTTACAAACATCTAATAATACAAGCATATACATTTCACATACATCCTTTAAAACATGGGAATTTCATACAAGCATGCTATCTCACATGGGGTTTAGAAATTTTACTCATCATGACAACTAAACATATGGCGATTTCACATACATCCTTTAAACATGGGAATTTCATACAAGCATGCTATCTCACATGGGGCTTAGAAATTTTACTCATCATGGCAACTAAACATATGGCGGGAAGGCGGTTCAGGTAGTAAGACCACTTACTTTGAGACTAGATGCAAATAGCTAACCAAGCAGCCAATTCTCACAAAATGCTTGAGTTAAAACCCCAAAGTGCAACTAAGCCACAATCTTCTTCCATACTTCAAACAATGAGTCCAACCAAAATAGACCCTTAAACCCGCTTGGACAGCTTGTTTCTGATTCAAAATCCATGGAAGCTTGAATCTAAAATTCAACCTCAATGAGTAACAACAATTAAAACCAATTCACGAAATTACGAGAAAATCAACAATACTTACCCAAATAGCCCTGACCTAACCAAGTCTTGAAATCCTAGCGTAACTCACGAAAAGGGATAATGCCAAAGCAGCTGGGCAACAACTTGCAAATCCATTGACATCCAAGATTGGCTTAAGTATATATATATATATACTTCTTTAAATTCTCTTTCCTTTTCCTCTTCCAGAACCCAAAATATATATATTTAAATTTTCATTTTCCTTTGCCTTTTCCTTTTCCTTTTCCCAAAACAAAACACAACTTATTTAATATAATATTCCTCAACCCATCAAATCAAATCTTTTCCAACCACCACTTAATAATTTACTTAACCAAAATATCTTCTAACAAATCAATTCCCCAACTTAAATTCAATTCTAACTTATCCTCATATTTTCTTAAATTAATCAAATTCTTAAATCTCACCCAATTTCTAATTTAAATCCAACTTTTAAATCTCTCCCAAATAAATTCAATTTTCCACTAATTGAATCAAATCCAAATCTTTTTATCACGATTACTTTAAATTGAATTATTTTCTCAACATAATCGTAAAGCTTCAAAATTCAAACAACTAACCAAATAATTTAAGAAAATAAATTTAAAAAAAAAAACAAATTACTTGAAAATTTGGGATGTCACATTCCTCGTGGCTGCAGCGCCGCCGGCCGTCGGGTGTTTCTTCTTCTTCCTCGCGGCTGCAGCGCCGCCGCCGCCGCCTCCCAGCGTCAGCCGGCGCCAGTTTTTCCTCCTCCGCGCCGCTACTGCCGTTTTGGTCAGTACCGCTTCCGCTTCAGTCAAACGCTCGCCTGACTGCTCGTTACCGAACTGGTAACGTTTGGGTGAGTAACTTGGACCCAAGGAAAATTTGTGGCATAATTTGGTAAACTATTGGTGATTTGGACTTATGTGGTTAAAATTCTCTTAGGTGACCGAAAGTTGCGTTGGGTAAAAAGGATTGGAGGCAACTGCGAGTTAAGCCACGCTTGGGTAAAAACACTTTTTAATTTACTTGGATTTAAACTGTGGTGAGACTAGACTTGTGGACTAATCAAAGTTGGGGAAATTTTATTCACAGTTGACCAAGAACTTTTCAAAAGACTGTCGTGTGGATAAGTGGTCTTACTACCTGAACCGCCTTCCTGCCATACGTTTAGTTGCCATGATGAGTAAAGTTTCTAAGCCCCATGTGAGATAGCATGCTTGTATGAAATTCTCATGTTTAAAGGATGTATGTGAAATCGTCATATGTTTAGTTGCCATGATGAGTAAAATTTCTAAGCCCCATGTGAATAGCATGCTTGTATGAAATTCCCATGTTTTAAAGGATGTATGTGAAATGCATATGCTTGTATTATGAGATGTTGGTAAACAGCGCTGTTAATGTATTAATTCATGGAAGGAAAGGAGTGAGAATTGAATTTGGTCATGTGTGCTGGGTAGTGGTAACTCCCCTACGTCGATTGGATGTTCACTAGAGGTTGTGTTCCTTCGGGTTCACCAGAGGTTGTTGTCCTTCGGGGTCACTAGAGGTTGTGTTCCTTCAGGTTCACTAGAGGTTGTGGTCCTTCGGGATCACCAGAGGTTTTTGTTCCTTCGGGATCACCAGAGGTAAGAGTTCCTTCGGGGCTCCAGAGGTTGTGGACATCCAAAACCAACTGTAGGGCGAGTATAACCAGTTTCCTATAAAAGTATGTTAGATATGCCTGTCTTATGATTAATGCACTGAAAGGACTTGGGTGCCTAGCCCGGCTCCGATAGTGGGGTCACTTACTGAGTAATATAATTGCTATCCTTTCATCTTATTTTTTTTTTAGGTAAGGGAAAGAACGTGCTGGCGAATGACAAGAGGAATCCTTGATGGCTTCATGGGACCCGTAGTAGCTTCCGCTAGTACTGCATGTTTTTAATGAGTTTTGGTTAAATGGTCAAATTTTGTTCTGAGACAGGTCTTTTAGTTTGTATATGGATTCCGGTTCACGAAGATTTATTGATTTTTATTAGGGGTACCTCGAACCAAGATTTCCTTTTTTTTTATATATTTTTATGCATTTTTTTTTCCTTACTATTTAGCATAGTGTCTTTTTGAAATATGCATGCATTGAGTAATGGTCCGATTAGATTGTATTAGTCGGGTCGTTACACTTACGACACTGCCACTTAGATTTAAAATCGATGTTCCATAGGTTACCAACTCCATGTCTTCTTTTTCTTGTGATGTGATTGATGAGGGTTTAAGAGGGCCTTGTGAACCTTTTGTTGTCCAAGAATGGCTCTGATTTTGGCTTTTGTAAGCCAAAATCACCCTTCAAATTAAACTTCTCAATCTCAAATCTAGCCATTGCCATTTCAGGTATGAATCTGAATCTTGAACCTCCAATATTTGCTTTCTTGATGTCAATTTTGCTTTGATACCAATTTTGTTGGCCTTTTAATCATTTTGCAGGCCCAAATTAATTTCAAATCTAATCCAAATTCAAGACAGGGGTGGTTGTCGTGTATGGATAAGAAGAGGCCACGTCACTTGATTGATTCCAACACGTAAAGGAAGTTTTCTTTCCTTCTTGAATTTTTCCTTTGATTGTAATTTTGAAAAAGAAAAAAAAAAGTAAAAATTCACCCTTTCTCTCAGCAAAATTTCTCTCTTTCACTACTACAATTTTTGGTTTTCTTGACACAGATTTTTTTTCTTAATGTTCGTGACATGCGACCATTAACAAAACCTTAATCTTGATGATCATAGAATATAAAAATTTGTTTATAACTAACTTGACGCGCACAAATGTCAAGAAAAATACATTCCTTGATACAAACATACGTATGTTCACGTAAAAAAGCAATTCCTCGATTTTTTGATACGTTGATGGGACAAAACCATCAAGCAAACCATTTCTTGAAGGGCATTTTGTAGGGAGTTAAGTTCTAGCGAAAGCGTGTGATTGCATTCTTTGATTTATTGAAAAAATTAAAAATACAAAAAGTAAAGAAAAGGTTAAGCATCATACCTTTGCCAATTTATAATTCTTGAAATGATAGTTTTCTCCTTGTAGTCTTCCTTTTCCAAAAGATCTTCCTCCCTATGACTCTGGCAATGATCCAACTTGTGGGAACCGCTTCTTTGAAAGTGTAGGATCGGTATGGCAACCCTAGAGGGGGGTGAATTTTATAGTGGTTCGACATAACCGGTCTACATCCATTTCCTAAGCTCCTATTGGGTACTTCTCTAAAAGTCTTTAACTCTTTCCACAGCTAAGAGTCAAACCACTACAACGTTCTTTTTCCGGGCGCAAGAACAAACCCGATCCTTTCCACGATTAAGGATCAAACCGTTACAACAACTCTTTTTCTTGGGATCAAAAACCAACCCATACAAAAGTTTAGAAAAACAAAAAGCACACTTGACAAAACTTTCTAAATAGAGTGGATTTACAAGTTTAAACACTTCACAAATAAATCCTCACAATACAATATATCTTTCTCAAGAATAAGATGAAAAGAACTTAACTAGCCGTTAGATACAAACATATAATAATATTAAATTAATCTTTTTAAAAACCAACTAGCCATTAGACACAAACATATAATAATATTAAATTAATCTTTTTAAAAAGCAACAAACCGTTAGACACAAACATATATAATAATATTAAATTCATCTTCTTTTTAAATTCATTTTCTTTTTAAAATCATTTCCTTTTTAACATCAATCCAAAAATTAAAAAACCCACCAATTGTCACTTCTCCATTGCTTCAAGTGGCATCTTTCAATTGGTCTACTTTGATTAAAAAAATCTGCCATATCATCAACTCGAGATTTTTCCGTTAAGTTTATTTCGGTCATATCTTCTTCGTTTGAACTCCGATTTTAGTGATTCAAATTGTATTGGAACTGTTGTTCCAAGCTCCACGCAGTAGACTCTTCAAAACACTCAAATGATCAATAAATAAAATCAGGTTTGTTATCATCAAAACACTAGTTAATCAATCCATTAAAATTAATTAATTTGAGATTAAGGGCCAAAAAGCCAACAAAAAGAACGAGAAGAAGAATTTTTCTAGAATTTTTCTAAGAAAATTCAGAGAATCAGTAGAGGAAAATTTTTAGAGTAATCGTTGAAATTGTTCTCTTAGAGAGTGTCTTTTGAAGGCTCTCAAGGGGCCCTATTTATAAAACTCTATAGGTTACTCCTAATCCTATTAGGATAATCAATCTGTAGAGATTTTAAATCAAATATTTAAAAATATCAAATATTAATAAATATCTACCCAAATAATATCTCATATTAAATGGTTTAAAATATTTAAATCTTATTTAAATATTTATTTTCTGCATAATCTTTAATTTGGATCTCATTTAAATTAAATAATTAATTATTTGAATCCAATTTAAATCAATTAATTAATTATCCCTCTATTTATTTCTGCAAAATCTTTAATTTGGATCTCATAAAAATTAAATAATTAATTATTTGAATCCAATTCAAATTGATTAATTAATTCTCCCTCTATTTATTTATATGGATTTTATCCAAATAAATAATTGATTATTTGAATCATATTCAAATAAATTAATTCTTCATATAATTCGAATCACATTCAATTAAATTTATAATAAATCATGCAATTAATTGTATCCAATACCATTAATATTTTTCCTCATAAATTTGAACATTTCAATTTTTTCTTTCAACATAGTTGATTCTTGTTGGTCCGTAGTGAGCTAGCAAGGAGACCTTATGGACCTACAAATCAGAAGCTCCAACGATATGAGATTAATCGGCTAAACTCATTAACCATATTAATCAATATTCATTAACTGTGGGTACACTCCACTAAAGACCCACAACTACACTCTTCTCACTGCAGATATATTTCTGTGTCCATGGATATAGACCAATAATAGCAAAGTAGTCATTTACAAGTGTTCGTAACACCAGCTGGGTCAAATTATTGTTTTACCCCTGAGTTACTTCTAAATCCTAAAGTACCAGTGCTCCTCTAATGAACAACTTATTTATGGTCCAACCATTAAACAGAAACCCCTCTCGGATTTAGAAGTAACACAAGGGTAAAACAGTAATTTGACCCAGTTGGTGTTACGAACACTTGCGAAGGACTAATTTTCTATTATTGGTATATATCCATGGACACAGAAATATATCTGCAGTGAGGAGAGTGCAGTTGTGGGTCTTTAGTGGATTGTACCCACAATTAATGAATATTGATTAATATGGTTAATGAGTTTAGCCGATTAATCTCATATCGTTGGAGCTTCTGATTTGTAGGTCCATAAGGTCCCCTTGCTAGCTCACTACGGACGAACAATAATCAACTATGTTGAAAGAAAAAATTGAAATGTTCAAATTTATGAGGAAGAATATTAATGGTATTGGATACAATTAATTGCATGATTTATTATAAATTTAATTGAATATGATTCGAATTATATGAAGAATTAATTTATTTGAATATGATTCAAATAATTAATTATTTATTTGGATACAATCCATATAAATAAATAGTGGGAGAATTAATTAATCAATTTGAATTGAATTCAAATAATTAATTATTTAATTTGGATGAAATCATTCGGCAGAAAATAAATAGGAGAATGAATTAATTTGAATTGGATTCAAATAATTAATTATTTTATTTAATTTGGATGAGATCCAAATCAAAGATTCTGTAGAAAATAAATATTTAAATAATATTTAAATATTTTAAACCATTTAATATGAGATATTATTTGGGTAGATATTTATTAATATTGGATATTATTAAATATTTGATTTAAAATCATCTTTATTTATCCTAATAGGATTAGGAGTAACTCATAGAGTTCTATGAATAGGGCCCTTGGGAGCCTTCATAAACACACTCTCTAAGAGAATAATCTCTACGATTAATTCTCCCAATTTTCTTAGAAAAATTATAAGAAAATTTGTCTTCCCATTCTTTCAAAGAAGCGGTTCCCACAAACCGGATCCTTGCCAAGTCATAGCTGAAAAAGGAAGGCTACAAGGAGAAGACTATCGGTTCAGGAATTATAGATTGACAAAGGTATAATGCTTAACCTTCTCTTTTCTTTTTGTATTGTTAATTCTTTTAATAAATCAAAAAATGAGATCACACGCTTCCGCTGGGATTCAATTCCCTATCATTGGTATCAGAGTCAATCTTTGATTCTTAATTTGAATTAAAAATCTTTTATGGTAGGTGTTTTAATTGTTCATATATAGGCATATTTGTGCATTAGATTTTAAAGTTTTGATTAGATCAATTGTAAAACCTTCAACGGTTAGGGTTTTCTTGTAATCTTTTTTATGTAAAAGTGCTGTAAATTCTTAAAAAAACATTGGTTTTCTTGAAATATTGAAATTTGAAAAATCTGGATTTTTTTAAAACCAGAAATTTTGCTGTGCGTCATCTTTTGTGCGTCATCAAAGCATTTGACATATTTTATCAAAGCATGTGCGGCTGAAATATCAAAGGATTAAATTTAGGTGTTTCAAACCCTAAATTTTGATGGCCAAAGAAGAAATTGAAGACCAAGATATCTCTTGGAAATTCAAATTATTGTAATTTTAATTTTTTTCCTTTAATTTCTAGGATATGCCAAATATGCTAGTCAATTTTGCTTTATTTAATTTAATTATGCTTGTGATGTATGTTTTAAATAAAATTGAATGTTGCATAAAGTATGTCATTTAGATGAAAATCTCACCTTAGGTTAAGCATGTTCATGCATCTTAGTATATTATAAATGTTATATGAAATGGTTTTAATGCATGATAATAATTTCATGAGTTATTTAATGTATGTTGATATATTAAATATATGAAATTGGAAAAGTATGATATATGATATTAATTAAATAAATACAAATAATTATATTTATTAATGTTTTGTTAATGTATGATTGATTTTCATGATTTATTTAATATAAGTGTTATATTTTAAATGAAAATCAATTTGCATTGAGCATGATATATCCATAGAATAATATAATTGTTATATTAATGTCAAGAAATGCATGTAATATGGTTGGTTAACTAATTAGAATTTGATTGTTAATTAATTAAACCATAGAAAGCATGTTATAGGGTTAATCATTAAAATTCATAATAGTTATAAAATTTATGATTAGTAACCATCAACCTATAATTAAGAATTGCATGCAAGCATAAGATCTTAGGAAATTGGTTTTAAATTGTTAAAATTAATTTAAACCTAAGATCAAAACTCTAATAAGATTGGAACTTTTTCTTACTTTGTTTTAAAATAGTTTTCAAATATGACTAAGTAGGTCAAATAGGATTTTAGGTTATAAGGGAACTCTACCACTTCAGTTCTGTCAAGATTTGGGGTATTTAAGTTGACGATTTACGGAGCACCTTCTAATTAGGAACTGAATTGGAACATGAGTTGAATTAACCTAAGGCCTATTAGTATGCATTGTCACTAGGTTAATTAACTGATTTAATTCACCTGGAACATCAGTGTAAAGACCTTTTATAAGAGTTATAATAACATAGACTTAGATAGTGTGACATCCCAAATTTTCAAGTAATTTGTTTTTTTTAAAAAAAATTTATTTTATTGAATTATTTGGTTAGTTGTTTGAATTTTGAAGCTTTAATTGGATTATGTTGAGAAAATAATTCAATTTAAAGTAATCGTGATAAAAAGATTTGGATTTGATTCAATTAGTGGAAAATTGAATTTATTTGGGAGAGATTTAAAAGTTGGATTTAAAATTAGAAATTGGGTGAGATTTAAGAACTTGATTAATTTAAGAAAATATGAGGATAAGTTAGAATTGAATTTAAGTTGGGGAATTGATTTGTTAGAAGATATTTTGGTTAAATAAATTATTAAGTAGTGGTTGGAAAAGATTTGATTTGATGGGTTGAGGAATATTATATTAAATAAGTTGTGTTTTGTTTTGGGAAAAGGAAAAGGAAAAGGCAAAGGAAAATGGAAATTTAAATATATATATATTTAGGGTTCTGGAAAAGGAAAAGGAAAGAGAATTTAAAGAAGTATATATATATATATATATATATATATATATATATATATACTTAAGCCAATCTTGGATGTCAATGGGTTTGCAAGTTGTTGCCCAGCTGCTCTCTCTGGCATTATCCCTTTTCATGAGTTACGCTAGGATTTCAAGACTTGGTTAGGTCAGGACTGTTTGGGTAAGTATTGTTGATTATCTCGTAATTTCGTGAATTGATTTTAATTGTTGTTACTCATTGAGGTTGGATTTTAGATTTAGGCTTCCATGGATTTTGGAATCAGAAACAAGCTGTCCAAGCGGGTTTAAGGGTCCATTTTGGTTGGACTCATTGTTTGAAGTATGGAAGAAGATTGTGGCTTAGTTGCACTTTGGGGCTTTATCTCAAGCATTTTGTGAGAATTGGCTGCTTGGTTAGCTATTTGCACCTAGTCTTAAGGTAAGTGGTCTTACTACCTGAATCGCTTTCCTGCCATATGTTTAGTTGCCATGATGAGTAAAATTTTTAAGCCCCATGTGAGATAGCATGCTTGTATGAAATTCCCATGTTTAAAGGATGTATGTGAAATCGCCATATGTTTAGTTGCCATGATGAGTAAAATTTCTAAGCCCCATGTGAGATAGCATGCTTGTATGAAATTCCCATGTTTTAAAGGATGTATGTGAAATGCATATGCTTGTATTATGAGATGTTTGTAAACAGCGCTGTTAATGTATGAATTCATGGAAGGAAATGAGTGAGAATTTAATTGGTCATGTATGCTGGGTAGTGGTAACTCCCCTATGT
This sequence comes from Citrullus colocynthis, assembly GCA_031780015.1. Classification (NCBI taxonomy): domain Eukaryota; kingdom Viridiplantae; phylum Streptophyta; class Magnoliopsida; order Cucurbitales; family Cucurbitaceae; genus Citrullus; species Citrullus colocynthis. Next base: position 3,877,423 of record QLSR01001495.1, on the reverse strand, counting down.
CGGTTGGATGTTCACCAGAGGTTGTGGTCCTTCGGGGTCACTAGAGGTTGTGTTCCTTCGGGTTCACCAGAGGTTGTGGTCCTTCGGGGTCACTAAAGGTTGTGTTCCTTCGGGTTCACCAGAGGTTGTGGTTCTTTGGGGTCACTAGAGGTTGTGTTCCTTCGAGTTCACCAGAGGTTGTGGTCCTTCGGGGTCACTAGAGGTTGTGTTCCTTCGAGTTCACCAGAGGTTGTGGTCCTTCGGGGTCACTAGAGGTTGTGTTCCTTCGGGTTCACCAGAGGTTGTGGTCCTTCGGGGTCACTAGAGGTTGTGTTCCTTCGGGTTCACTAAAGGTTGTAGTCCTTCGGGATCACCAGAGGTTTGTGTTCCTTCGGAATCACCAGAGGTAAGAGTTCCTTCGAGGCTCCAGAGGTTTGTGGACATCCAAAACCACCTGTAGGGCGAGTATAACTAGTTCCCTATAAAAATATGTTAGATATGCCTGTCTTATGATTAATGCACTGAAAGGACTTGGGTGCCTAGCCCGGCTCCGATAGTGGGGTCACTTACTGAGTAATATAATTGCTATCCTTTCATCTTATTTTTTTTTCAGGTAAGGGAAAGAACGTCCTGGCGAATGACAAGAGGAATCCTTGATGGTTTCACAGGACCCGCAGTAACTTCCGCTTAGAACTACATGTTTTAATGAGTTTTGTTAAATTGTCAAATTTTGTTTTGAAGTTTGTTTTTTATTTTGCATGTGGATTCCTGTTCATGAAATTTTATTGATTTTTGATAGGGGTACCCCGAACCAAAATTCTCTTTTATATGTTATGCATTGTTTTTCTTGAATTTAAATAAACAGAAATTTCTATGGAAAACATTGTTTCTTTCTTACTAACCGCACAGTGTCTTTCTTGAAAATTTGCATGCATTGAGTAATGGTTTGTTTAGATTGTATTAGTCGGGTCGTTACAGATAGATTGACTTGTCGAATTTATCTAAGTTAAATAACCCCAAGACAAGGTAGGACATTTTAGTGGGAGGAAAATTACAAAACGAGATGTTTATATCATGTTTTGCTCTTACTTCCCTGATTATTTACACCTTGAGATCCATACTCGACTTCGTTTCACCCTGAGAGCGGCCTCCCTTCCGAAAGTGTTTGTATGGTTTAATAACAAGGTGAATGGGAAAATGTCTATAGTAAGTGAGAGCGGAACGCGTGTCAGCGTATCCCTCGGTCTCCAACCCTAGGTCGCACTGTAAGATTCTTATGATCCGCCTACGTGTCGCCTTGGAGCGACCATCCTTTCGGAGGGCCTAATCATAGGTTTCAAAACACCGCGAACTCCTGAAAATGATAGGTTTACTTAGGTTAATTACCAACAATTGTCTTTGCTAATAGTAGCTTGTTGGTGCGTACCTCTGGGATCTGAAAGTGGGAGGGTTATACTTATAGGGATGAATTAAGAGTTAACGAATCCTTGACCAAACAACGATGACAAATGTCTATAGGAATATGAGTTATTCTGGCATCAGAATTAGCTGAGAATTGTCTCATTTCAAAGGAGGAGTGACTAATTACCCTTCGGTGGTTGTTGCTCTAAACCTCTGAAGCATCATTGCAAAAACTAAATCAATAGTTTATTAGGGTTTCTTAGATTGCTTGTTTTTGCTAAATTGATTGGATTACTTGTAATTTTGTTTGCTTGTGTAATGGGTTAAGGCAAAGATAACTAAAACAGTTAATTGTTTATAATTTAGCATGTCTTCCCCAATCATCGCACTGCTTAAAAATAAAAAACTAACAAGTGAAAACTACGTAACATGGAAACTTGAATATGATTTTGGTTATTGGTGATTTACGGTTTATCTTAACGGAGGAATGTCATCCTATCCCCACTCGTAATGCATCCCTATCTGTTAAGGATGCATATGATCGTTGGACAAAGGTCAATGACAAAGCTCGAGTCTATATCTTGGCGAGTTTTTCTGACGTACTCAACAAGAAACATGAGGCTGTGATGAATGCAAGACAGATCATGAATTCTCTCCAGGAAATGTTTGGACAACCGTCCTCACAAATTCGGCATGAGGCCCCTAAGTACATTTATAATGCATGTGTGAAGGAAGGCCAATCGGTGAGTGAACATGTTTTCGACCTGATGGTCCAATTCAACGTTGCTCAAATGAACAACGCGGTCAGTGACGAGCAGAGTCCAGTGTCTTTTATTCTAGAATCTCTTCCAAAGAGCTTTTTCCAATTCCAAAGCAATACGGTTATGAATAAAATTGTGTACACTATGACAACCCTCATAAATGAGTTATAGACTTATCAATCTCTTATGAAAAATAAGGGACCGATCGATGGAGAGACAAATGTTGCCCATTTCAAGAAGTTCTCAAGGGTTCACCCTTTGGAACTAAGTCTATTCCCTCATCTTCTGATTTTAAAAAAATCCAGAAAAAGAAAGGAGGAAAGGGGAAGGCTCCCGCTGCTGGGGAAAACAAGAGTTAAGACCAACTGAAGCAAAAGCACTTTTAAAATATGAGATGTTTAAAACTGCTACTACTCAAACTAAAAGGCAAAAAATTTCTCCCAGTAACAATAGTACTTATCTTTGGCATTTAAGATTAGGTCACATAAATCTCAATAGGATCCGGAGATTGATAAAGAATGAACTTCTAAATGAATTAGAAGATAATTCATTGCCTCCATGTGAATCTTGTTTTGAAGGTAAAATGACTAAAAGACCTTTTAGTGGAAAATGTTATAGAGCCAAAGAACCTTTAGAACTTATACATTCAGATCTTTGTGGTCCAATGAATGTAAAAGTTCAAGAAGGGTACGAATACTTCATCTATTTTATAAATGATTATTTGAGGTATGGTTTCTTATACCTAATGGAACATAAGTCTAAAGCACTTGAAAAATTCAATGAGTATAAGGTAGAAGTTGAAAACCTGTTAGGTAAAACAATTAAAACGCTTCGATCTGATTGAGGTGGAGAGTACATGGATTTAAGATTCTAGGATTATTTGATAGAACATGGAATCCAATCCCAACTCTCAGCACCTGGTACATCTCAGCAGAATGGTGTATCAGAAAGGAGAAATAGAACCTTGTTAGACATGATTCGTTATATGATGAGTTATGCTCAATTGCCTAGCTCGTTTTGGGGGTATGCAGTAGAGACATATCTTGAACAATGTTAATTTGAAGAGTGTTTCTGCAACACCTTTTGAGTTATGGAGGGGACGTAAGCCTAGTTTGCACTACTTCAGAATCTGGGGTTGTCTTGCACATGTGTTAGTGACAAATCCTAAGAAATTAGAACCTCGTTCAAGATTATGCCATTTGTTGGTTACCCTAAGGAAATGAGAGGTGGTCTCCTCTTCGACTCACAAGAAAACAAAGTGTTTGTATTAAAAAACACTACATTCTTGGAAGAAGATCACATGAAAGACCATAAACCACAAAGCAAAATGATATTAAATGAAGCTAATGAAGAGTCAACAAGAGTTGTTGATGTGACTGGTCCTTTATCAAGAGTTAATGAAGGAGCTAGTACTTCTGGTCAGTCTCGTCCTTTTCAATCGTTGGGAATGTCTCGACATAATGGAAGGGTTGTATCATAACCTAACCGTTACTTGGGTTTAACTGAAACACAGGTCTTCATGCCAGACGATGATCTTAAGGATTCATTATTCTATAAACAGGCAATGAATGATATAGACAATGATCATTGGATCAAAGCCGTAGATTTTAAAATGGACTCTATATACTTCAATTCAGTATAGGAACTTGTAAATCCACCTGAAGGGGTTAAACCTATAGGGTGTAAATGGATCTATAAACGAAAGAGAGATTTTACTGGGAAGGTATAGACCTTCAAAGCTAGACTTGTAGCAAAGGGGTTGACTATAAGGAAACTTTTTTCCCTGTTGCTATGCTTAAGTCTATAAGAATTCTCTTATCCATAGTCTCATATTATGACTATGAAATTTGGCAAATGGATGTCAACTTCTTTTTTGAATTGCAATCTTGAAGAGAGTATCTTCATGTCTCAGCCCAACGGGTTCATAGCCCAAGGTCAGGAGCAAAAGGTTTGCAAGCTAAATCGATCCATTTATGGGTTGAAACAAGCATCCAAATCTTGGAATATTAGGTTTGATACTGCGATCAAATCTTTTGGTTTTGAACAAAATGTTGATGAGCCTTCTGTATACAAGAAATTATCAAAAGTAAAGTAGCTTTCTTAGTACTTTATGTGGATGACATCCTACTAATTGGGAATAATATAGGATATCTTACTAATGTTAAAAATTGGTTGGCAGTCCAATTCTAAATGAAAGATTTGGGAAAGGCGCAATATGTACTTGGGATCCAAATCATTAGGGATTGCAAGAACAGAATGTTGTCTTAAGCAATTTATATCGACAAAATGTTGACTCGATAGTCGATGAAGAACTTTAAGAAAGGTTTATTACCTTTCAGGCACGGGGTTCATTTGTCTAAGGAACAGTGTCCTAAGACACCTCAAGAAATTCAGGATATGAGACATACTCTCCATGCCTCAGCTGTGGGTAGCTAATGTATGCTATGCTCTGCACTAGGCTAAACATTTGTTATACAATGGGAATAGTCAGTAGGTACCAATCCAATCCAGGGTTAGACCACTGGATTGCAATTAAGAACATCCTCAAGTATCTTAGGAGAACGAGGGACTACAAGCTTGTGTATGGAGCTAATGATTTGATCCTTACAGGATACACCGACTCTAATTGTCAAACTGATAAGGATTTTGGAAATCCACGTCAGGATCAGTGTTCACCTTAAATAGAGGAGTTGTAGTATGGCGTAGCATCAAACAAGGATGCATTGCAGACTCTACTATAGAGGCTGAATATGTAGCTGCTTGTGAAGTAGCAAAGGAAGTAGTCTGGCTCAGAAAGTTCCTAAATGATTTGGAAATTGTTCCAAACATGGAATTGCCCATCACGTTATACTGTGACAACAGTGGGGCAGTAGCAAAATCTAAAGAGCCTCGCAGCCACAAACGAGGAAAGCATATTGAGATGAAGTATCACCTAATATGGGAGATTGTGCAACAAGGATATGTGATCATCACAAAAATCGCTTCGGAGCATAACATTGCTGATTCATTTACGAAGGCTCTCTTGATTAAAGTGTTCGGGGTCATCTAGAAAGTCTAGATCTGCAAAATATATACATTGTGTAATCTAGGGCAAGTGGGAGATGTGTAATGGGTATATGGATGCCCTAGTTTATTGTATTTACAAACTTACCATTCTCACTTCTCTTTATGTACAACCCACTAGAGTTTTAGTTATGTGGGAGTTTCTTGGGTTTTATGCCCTAAAACTCATATATTGTAAATGTAATAATTTGACCTTAATTAAATCATTAATAAAGAGTTATTGGTGCGTTACTTCAATAAACATTATTGATTGTTTTTGTTTGTTTTGTCTTAATAACCATAAATCCAATAAACTAACATCCTAAGCTGTTTTATGAGTCTTGAACTATATGTGGGGACATATGGAGATCAATGTTCAAGATACAGTCTAAAGGGTCCATAGTATAGGGATAAAGCTAGATACCTTATCCTGGTGACACTATGGATACAACCCGTTTTGTATTTGATTCAAAAGCAATGATCTAACGCGTTCATGTAGGTGACATGAGAGTGGGGGTATCCTATGAAATGAGTTTGCATAAGACCAGACCACGAAATAGTAATCACTAGATCTAACTCCGTTGACTAGTTAGGTTTCTATTTCAATAGGATGACCTAGACAACTTAGTCTAAATCCTGAGTCTATTATGAACTCCTGTCCATGAAGGATTGTCTTTTGATTTGTATGGGTGAGAGTGGTCATTTACCGACTTAATATGCCTACCATCTTGGAGACAAGACCGAGTGGAGAGCTGGGAACATAATTATACAAGATGAAATTCACTTATTCACATTTTTAGGGTAAGTAGATAATTGTTCCCTTAAATGGTGTCTCCGGGACTTGAACAAATGGCCCTACCCTCTCACTGGCCTGAGAGAGATTTTTGTTTAATGGTTGGACCATAAATAGGTTGTTCATTAAAGGAGCACTAGTACTTAAGGGTTTAGAAGTAACCTAGAGGTAAAACAGTAATTTGACCCAACTGGTGTTACGAACACTTATGAAAGACTAATTTGCTATTATTGGTCTATATCCATGGACACAGAAATATATCTACAGTGAGAAGAGTGCAGTTGTGGATCTTTAGTGCAGTGTACCCACAGTTAACGAATATTGATTAATGTGGTTAATGAGTTTAGTTGATTAATTTCATATGGTTGGAGCTTCTGATCTGTAGGTTCATAAGGTCTCCTTGCTAGCTCACTACGAACCAACAAGGATCAACTATGTTGAAAGAAAAATTTGAAATGTTCAAATTTATGAGGGAAAAATATTAATTGTATTAGATACAATTAATTGCATGATTTATTATAAATTTATTTGAATGTGATTCAAATTATAACTTTATAATATGGATAATTAATTTATTTAAATATGATTCAAATAATTAATTATTTATTTGGATAAAATCCATAGAGAGAGAATTAATTAATTAATTTGAATTGGATTCAAATAATTAATTATTTAATTTGGATGAGATCCAAAGCAAAGATTCTACAGAAAATAAATATTTAAATAAGATTTAAATATTTTAAACAATTTAATATGAGATATTATTTGGATAGATATTTATTAATATTAAATATTATTAAATATTTGATTTAAAATATATGTCGAGGGTTTATCCTAATAGGATTAGAAGTAACCCATAGAGTTCTATAAATAGGGCCCTTGGGAGCCTTCATAAACACACTCTCTAAGAGAATAATCTCTACGATTACTCTAAAAATCTTCCTTTACTAATTCTCCCAATTTTTTTAGAAAAATTCTAAAAAAATTCTTCTTCCCATTCTTTCAAAGAAGCGGTTCTCACAAACCGAATCCTTGCTAGAGTCATAGCGAGGAAGATCTTTTGGAGAAGGAAGATTACAGGAGAAGACTATCAATTCGAGAATTATTGATTGACAAAGGTATGATGCTTAATTTTTCCTTTACTTTTTGTATTTTTAATTCTTTCTAGAAATCAAAGAACACAATCACACGCTTCCGCCGAAATTCAATTTCCTTCAATTGATGACATGCAATCTCCCACCCTGGTTATGCATGAGAAGTAAATTTATGATGTTAACAATGTTAATTTCTGGGCCAAAGCAACCGGGGTACAACATAGACTTATATTTGGCCCCTTTAATAGATGATTTGATAATTCTTTGGAATGATGGTGTACCATGTCATGATGGATATCGAGATGAAGTTTTCACAATAAAAGTAATATCGTTGTAGATTATTAATGACTTTCCTACATATAGTAATTTAGCGGGTTGCATTATTAAAGGGTACTGTGCGTGTCTATTATGTGACGAAAACACATCTACGATACATTTAAAATTTGGAAAAAAGATGGCATATCTTGGATATAGAAATTTTTTGTCACTTGATCATCCGTTTCGAAAACAAAAGAAAGCATTCAATAATGAAAAAGAACTTGTGATGACTCTACAACCGTTGTCTAGAAAATGTATATTTGAAATGTTCATCAATAATCATTCTCCTGACTAGTTTCATTCGTCGAAAGGTAAGAAATCGATAAGTTCTTTACGTAGTTGTTGGAAAAAGAAATCCATATTTTTTGAACTTGAATATTGGAAAAAACTTCATGTTCGACATTGTTTAGAAGTTATGCACATCGAGAAGAATGTATGCATGAATTTGATGGGTATATTGCTTGACATTCCTGGCAAGACAAAGGATGGATTGCAGACTCGTCGTGACTTAGAACAACTAGGCATTCGTCTTGAGTTGGTGCCAAAGGTTATGGAGAGAAGGACGTACATACCTCCGGCTTGTTACACGTTATCCAAAAATGAGAAGCATGTTGTTTGCTATTCAATGTAAAAAATGAAAGTTCCTGATGGTTATTCTTCTAACATAAAAAGTATTGTATCAATTGACACTTTAAAAGTTACAAGGTTAAAGTCTTATGATTGTCACATGCTCATGCAACAATTCCTTTCTATTGCACTTCGCAGTGTACTACCTAAACACATGAGAAATGCTATCACATGATTCTATTCTTTTTTTAATGCTATATGTAGTAAGGTAGTAGCTATTACACATTTAAGCGTCATGGAGCATGAGACTGCAGTAATATTGTGTTTATTTAAAAAATATTTTCCTCTATCGTTCTTCACCATAATGATGCATTTAATTGTACATCTAGTCAAAGAAGTTCATTTTTGTGGCCCTGTGTATCTTCGATGGATGTATCCGTTCGAACGTTATATGAAAGTTCTTAAGGGATATGTTCGAAATCGAAATCAACCGGAGGGTTGTATTGCTGAAGAGTATATTGTTTAGGAAGTTGTAGAATTTTGTACATAATTTTTACATGATAGGATGTCGATTGGACTTGGATAGGCAATCGACCGAGGTCAGAATGATGAAGTAGGACGACCCTTATATGCAACTTCACACATGAATCCTGACAAGGAACAACTAAGGCAGGCTCATTTGTATGTTTTAGAAAATACAGATAACGTACAACTTTACATAGAGGATGTTGACTTAATCTTAAGCTCATGTTTTTTATCTTGTTGCCTATAATTTGATATTTATAACAATCGTGATGAATTATGTGTCATTTTAGGAAACATATAAACCATTTGAAAAAAATGTATCCATCAAAGTCAAGGAACCAAAAGTGACAACAAGATGAGCATAATCGAACTTTCATTTCTTGAATTCGTGATCATGTATGCTTCAAAGGATAATGACTATTATGTTTTGATTTAGTATTTTTACAAATTTTTATTTTCATGCTTATAACTTAAATTCATACACTCATAGGTTGCTACAGAGTTTGAGTTACCGAACAACACAATATCTAATACAATGTAGATACAGTGAGATAGATAACACATGGCCCTTAGCCTACTATGATAACTTATATTAGTTGTTTTTTGAATGGAATTCGCTACAATACAGAAAATCGTGATGGTGCTCATAATGTGCAAAGTAGTGCATTTGTTTAATAGTGAAAACAGTGCAAATAGCTAGTGCAAAAGATAAAAATCCAATAGTGACAAACATGTCATTTTATGGTGTGACTCAAGAGATATGAGAGTTGAATTATATTACTTTTAAGATTCTAATGTTTAAATGTAATTGGATTGATAGTGCTAGTGTGTCAGAGCTAGTCGATCTTAAACATATTGGATATAAGTCTGAATTCTTTTATACTAGCATCACAAGCGAAACATGTATTTTTTATCATAGACCCAAGTGATTTTTGATGGCATCTTGTGTTGCATTCTCCAAGTAAGGAGTACAAAGATCATATCAATGAAGATGAGTTAGGTGATATAACTTTAAATTGTAGTAGTTCTAACAATGTTGTTGCTTGAAATGCATTTGAGGACATGAACGAAGATGATTCAATCTGTATTCGAACTGACTATGATGACACTTGGATAGTCAATGATAATGAAGGATAAATAGTATGACTTATTATAATGTTAATTCAAGATAACATATAATTATTTACTTTTTTATTATATTTAGTTCAACAATTTGAGTGTTTCAGTTAACTTCATAAGTGAGTTTTGCTTATTAGTTACTTTTACTTTTAATTCACTAATAACATTTATTTTCATTGTAGGATAGTTACAGATGGACACTAGCAGTAATGACCATGTCTCACTTAGTAGTGATGGTCACAAGTTAAAAATGGAACATGTTTTGGAGACACCGTCTAGTCAGTGATCGGTTCGTGGTCCTACCACTATGATTCAACTAACACAGATTAGATCGAATGAAGATCAATGGGTTGTTGAGTATAATGATCAAGGCCAATGGACTGGGAAAAATGTCACTAAAATGGTAAGTTACATTGAAACTTGTGGACTTGTGTGAGGAACCATGTCCCAATTTCATATGTTTCATGGAAACACGTGCCACCAGAGCTAAAAGAAAAAATTTTCATTAGCATTTAAGTAACTTGCAATTGATGAGAGAAACACCTTACAGTCAATTGGAATTAGACACGGTAGAGTTGGCTATTGTGACTTTATAGGACGTTACATTTGAGTATTATGACTTCATAGTTTATTGTTAGGTTTAAAGACAAAGTTTCAATTTTGTTAGGTTTAAGGACAAGTGATATGATGTAAAGTTTGGTAGGATTAGGCCTTATATGTTTTGGTTTCAAGATACTAATTTTTTGTAAAACAGGTATTTTACTAGTTGATTAATGAAAATCACTTGATTCATTATGCTATGCTATGATGTTTCAATGAGATGGTCTGATGCTGTCAATTTATATATTGTGATTGAAAATTTGGAATTATGTCATTTTGAAGTTGTGTAGTCGAGTAGTTGATGGTGTTAGTAGAAATGATCTGGTGTAATTATCTGATTCTGATAGAGTAATGTGTGATTGAAAAATTGGGGTTGTGTAGTTGGTGGTTTGCAAGAGCTGTGTAAAGTTGTTTCGCAAGTTGGTTGTTTGGAGTAAATGCAAATTGTAGGTATAAAGCATGCTTGGGCTCGATTACAGATTGTTTGTGGGGGGCACAATGACCCAAATTTTTTTTTTTCTCAAATTGTTATAGTTGACGGTAAAAAACCATCAAGAAAGGTTGATAATTGACGACCAAAAAACGTCAATAAAAAGGGTTAACTTGATGGTTTTTACAAATACTTGATGGACAAAAAATATCAATATTAACCTACTTTGACGTTCAAAAAGTATCATCAAAAGTATCAATTTTGATGGTTTTCTCCAATACTTGATGGGCAGAAAACATCAACCTAACCTATTTTGATGGCCAAAACCATTAAGATAGAGTTTGTGTTGACAGTTTTTGGCCGTGATGGTTAGGCTTTCTTAATATGAGCTTTCTTGATGTTTTTTGGCCATCAACATAGGTCTTTCTTATTTGTTTTTGCCATCAACAAAAGTCAAAATTGTAGTAGTGTTTCTTTTAGGATCTCTAATGTCAGTTTTTCAAAGTAAAATTGAGGAAACTTACCTGCAATGAAAAAGAATGAAGGAAAAGAAGAAGCTTAACACGAAGATATACATGGTTTAGCCAAATTTGAATCCTACATCCCTAGGATGATCAAATCTCTTAAAGAATTTCTTTTAGATGAGTACACAACTAGATTTTTTTTCCCTTATCTGTTTTTCTTTTTCTAAATCTCCTTTTATATTTAAGGGATTTAGTTTTGTGTAAAAAGTAACCAATATTACCTTGGAATCATTTTTCTACACTTACATAGTGTTGGCAATTTTGTTGAAACATCATTCCATTGATCATTAGATGATATTTGAAAGTGATGTAATTGTCACTAACGAAAATTATTCTAATCTCTTCAAGAATGAAAGTTCATATGAAGATATAGCTTCTGTATGTCAACCCTACCCGTGAACACATTGTAGAGTGGGATTCACCTTGAGAAAGGCAATCCATCTTAGAGGGCACCTTAGTTTGTTGGCTTCATTCGAAGGCCCTATTTACTATTTATCTAGAATTCTTCTTCTAGTTCTTTGATGTTTTTCTTTGCATTCTTCTTGTTATTCATTATTTTCTATATTGGATTTAATGAAGTCTATTCTTATCTATTCATGGGCTAAAGTTCTAAAAGATTTGGTCTTGTGGATAAACTTAGACAATATGGCTTAAGTTTATGCTAATTCATCATGCTTTGACCTATACATTTCCTTTGTTGAGTTTATTGTTATTTTGTTAAGTTAAATTGATTTCTTAATTTAGTATACTAGTGAAGTCTTAATGCTGAAAAGGTTAAGATGTAAATTGATGTCATAAAATAATGAGACTAAAAACCTAAAAATAACATAGCCTTAGAAATAAGGTACACCATAGGATGAAGAAACTGCATAAAATTAATCTAAGATTCAACTAACCATAAAAATATACACATTAGTTGCATAGAGCTCCTAAAGGAACTTGATATAAGACTAAATAGGAGGGGTTTTTTGCCCATGACTAAGGCACTGTCTAGACATGATGTGAAAAACACATAAAATGTGCTTTCTTAGGCTTAGAATTTATTTAGTTCTATTGCTTATAAGAGTTATTTGATGCTCAGTATATTTATTTTGTAGGAAACATAGGTTAAAATGTCGATATCGACAAAAATATCGAGGTCTTAATTTTATAGAAATATCAATAGAAATATCAATAAAATGTCGATGTATGTAAATGGATGTTTTTAAAAAAAAAATTCAAAAAGGTTCAAAAAAATAAATTTACGTTAGTAAACAAACATTTTATAATTTTTAAACAAGTTAACATATCTATGACTTATCAATATATTTACATTAATGACATTTTGTTGCTTAATTTTTATGTTTTGGGAATTTTTATACGATAAAATAAAATACAAATCCTCTTCTCATGTCGATTTCAAACCTATTGAAATGTGAAAATATCGATTGAATATTGACATATTGATGAAAATTTAAGACTATGTCTATAACTTTTTTAAAAAAAGAAGAAAGAAAAAATCTAATAATCTACCAATTTTAAATTTTGTGTTTAAAAGTCATTTACACGCAAAAATTTTCAATTTAACTCTTTTACTACCAAACCATCCAAATCTACCTGAAATTCAACCAATAATCTTCAAACACTTCAATTAGTAGGCCAAGCACTCATAAATCGGTACACAATTGCCAAAATAAATATAACTGAGTTGACATTGAATATATACTATTAATTATAAGGTTAGAGATTTGATTTCCACACCCTACATGTTGTCAAAAAAAGAAAAAAAAAAAGTCGGTACAATATAATTATTGGACTATTAGATAGTTTTGTAAGATATTAAAAACTTTGTAGAAGACAATAAGTTAGATAAACACAACCTTTAAACATACAAATACTCAAAAGACATAAATTTAAAAGGCTAAAACCAAACTTGTTATTGAAGTGCACATTTATATATACATATTGATAGTTAATGCTCAAATAGTATCTTAAGAAGCCCAAAAAAAAAAAAATCAAAAAAATATTCCAAACCTAGTCGTTCGGCCAGTTCCAACAGTAGATATCAATCTATTATTTCAGTTTCATACCATATAAATAAAAACAAACAAATAAATAAATAATCAGTTGGTATGGGTTTAAATAAAATTTTGTCAACTTCAATCAATTTTGATCTATTTGATGGTTGGCTAATTTAATTTTGACGGTTCATTAAGATAAAATAGAACAGAGGAAAAAAAAAATTATAAACATCAATTTTATCCCACAAAAATATATATGTAATGTATCATATCCACCTGTTTTTCTCCTAACAAGACTATGATTTTTTTTCTTTCTTTTTATAAATAATAAAAATAATAATTTAAAGTTGTCTTTTGAGTTTTGACATTATAAATTGCTTAGGCCCAGCATTGAAAATTGATGCCTTTCATTGGAACATTATTGGCTATCATTTTAGTGTTTCTCTCAAATCATTTTCCTGTCCTTCAAAGTTATTTATATGTCATAGACAAATTCTTTTTACACCAACCACGTGGGCTTCTCATAACCATTTGGAACTTAAAAATAAATAAAAATAAAAATCTTTTAACACTAATTTCTACAAATCATTACAAATTTTCGAATATACATATTAAATTATTACAAAATAAAATTCAAGAATTAAATTGTTACAAATTTGAAAGTATAGACTAAATTTTAGAGGCTAAATTACTACTTTTATGAAAATTTAAAGACCAAAAATGACTTTTGACCTCAACCTTTCAAAAGAGTTGTTTTGAAAAATAGCTTTCTAACAACTCTTAGAAAATATAAAAAGAGTCTAAATTTGAGAATAGTCTAAATTTGAGAATAATTGGAATGTATAATCTTTCTAAAGTTTAGTTTCTTAGCAAAATATATAATTTAGTCTCTTGTGAGTTTTTCTTTTAGTTTATTTTCATGGTTAAATACATGATTTAGTCCCTCATGGGTTTTTTTTTTAAAAAAAAAAAATTTTTTTTTTTTTTATTTTTTTTATTTTTTTTATTTTTTTTATTTTTTTTATTTTTTTTACAAAAAATATTTTTTATTTTTTTTTTTAATTTTTAAAAATTTTTTTTCTTGAAAATTTTTTTTTTGGATCTTTTATATAAAAAAAAAATTATATATTAACAAATAAAAAATAAAAAAAAAAAATAAAAGAAAAAAAAAAAATTTTTTAATAAAAAAAAAAAAAATTTCTTCCATTTAAAAAAAAAAAGAAAAACAGAAAAAAAAAAAAAAACAGTGTAATTTAAATTCTAACATTTTTTTTTCCTCTACTCGTGACTTGTTAGGGTCCTTTTTTTTTGTTCCCTATTTTATGTCTTTTTTATTTTTTTTATTTTTTTTACAAAAAATATTTTTTATTTTTTTTTTTAATTTTTAAAAATTTTTTTTCTTGAAAATTTTTTTTTTGGATCTTTTATATAAAAAAAAAATTATATATTAACAAATAAAAAATAAAAAAAAAAAATAAAAGAAAAAAAAAAAATTTTTTAATAAAAAAAAAAAAAATTTCTTCCATTTAAAAAAAAAAAGAAAAACAGAAAAAAAAAAAAAAACAGTGTAATTTAAATTCTAACATTTTTTTTTCCTCTACTCGTGACTTGTTAGGGTCCTTTTTTTTTGTTCCCTATTTTATGTCTTTTTTATTTTTTTTATTTTTTTTACAAAAAATATTTTTTATTTTTTTTTTTAATTTTTAAAAATTTTTTTTCTTGAAAATTTTTTTTTTGGATCTTTTATATAAAAAAAAAATTATATATTAACAAATAAAAAATAAAAAAAAAAAATAAAAGAAAAAAAAAAAATTTTTTAATAAAAAAAAAAAAAATTTCTTCCATTTAAAAAAAAAAAGAAAAACAGAAAAAAAAAAAAAAAATTGTTCCTCATTCATAAGATGAAGGCCACCTAATAAACTTACTTCAGAACATAGGAATAAGATAGTGAAATTTGTTCGTGCATCATGCATATCAAGATTAAATTGGAATAAAAAGGTAAAACATAGGCTTGTAAGTGTAAATCTTGCTTTAAATTTAGGTTAAAAAATACTTTTGGTCCCTAAACTTTCATAAAAGTAACAATTTAATTAGTCCCTATTGTAAAAATCTAATTCCTATACTTACAATTTTGCAACAATTTAGTCTTTGAACTTTAATAATAATTTGTTCCTCATACTTTCAAATTTGTAACAATTCAGTCGTTAAAAGAAAAAAATCAAAATTAGATGCCAATTTTTATTAATTTATGAGGTAGACTTTACATTTTATAAAAATATTAATTCTCTAATTTGATTATCGATTTATTTATGCAAAAAACATCATTAAATCTTAACATTAATTTTTCTACGAAGAAACTAAATCATTATAAATTTTAAAGTAGTACACGGACTAAATTATTCCATAGTAAAATTTAGGAACTAATTAAATTATTACAAAATTGAAAGTACAGGGACTAAATCGTTACAAACCAAAGTTTAGGGAATAAATTGTTCCTTTTATGAAAGTATAGAAACTAAAAGTGATTTTTAACCTTAAATTATTTATCCGCCATTTTTTTTACGCCATCTTATTTCAGATAATATATTTTATCTTTTTCTTATATAAAGTATAAATAAATCATAGAAGTAAGATTCGAATTTATTTATATTAGCTGAACTTTATCTTAAATTTCGATTACTATGTGTATGTATATGATGAAATAAAGACTTAATGAATAAGGTTTACGTGTTATAAATTAAAATAAGAAACTTAAATAGGTCTTAAGAAGTAAGACTCTTCTAACTGATTTACATTAAAAATTTTGTCTTGCTTTCTTGGTTCAGCCTGATGTGATGTGGATTATGATTATGAAATAGTTATATGAGAAGTAGATTAGATGGGAAAATCACTACTCAAAATGCAGATCTAATCCTCCTATGTACTCATAGATTTTTTTTATTCTTTTTCATGTTCTATCCTTCTCAGATAACATTAATTACATTTCCCTAGAGAAATAAAAATATATATAAAAAATAAATTATTCATCTCAATTATTAGTTTGGATTAAAAAAAAAAATTATCTTAAATAGATAGCAGATAGTAGTAGTTTATCACGATCTATTGCAGATAGACAGTGAAATTTTACTATTAGTTAGAGATATTTTCAGCAATTTTGTCATTTAAGATATATATAATTTTTTTTAACTCCAAACTAATAATTGTATGAATTTAAATTCTGAATTTTAGTGTTGTATCGCAAGCACATAATTAACAAGAAGATGGAGCAGTAGAAATAGTAATCCTTAACCCTAAAGCTTTTAAGATGGCGGATTTGGAGGCTTGGTTCTGAAACCAAAACTTAGTCCATTTAAGTTTATCCTAATCTTACTATAGGACTTGGTTCCTTCCACAGAGATGTGGTCCCAAAACTTGCCACTGCCTAAACGTACCTTTAGGTTTGCTCTTGTATTTTTCGGAACTCTATATGTTGTCACTCTTACCTTACCTTTGGTTCTATTTTTGACAGTTTAAAAGTGAAGCAACGCATGCAACGTGGAGGGTTGAGGTGAAATCTACTTTGACGAGTTTGTATACTCATTTCAATCAAACTCTCCATCACAATTTTTCAGACTCCTCTTGTGGATTCTTACAGTTTTGTGATTTTTTTTTTTTTTTTTTTTTTTTATAATAATTTAGTCCTCACACTTCATCTTTAATTTATAATAATTTAGTTGTTGGTTACTTTATAAATTGTAATAAATTTTTAAATGAGTAACAATTTTGTTCATTCAACTTACGTTTATAATTATTGGAATAAAAGAAGGATTGAATTAGAAGCTTAATCACTAGACTATTAGGTTTATGTCAATTAGACCATCCCTTAATTCTAAAAAGTTTCTAATAGGTCCATGAATATTTAACTTTGTGTTAAGTAGGTCTCCAGACTTTTGTTTAAAACCAATGTCTTATACGTCTTTGTATACAATAAATCCTTAAGCTTTCAATTTTTTTTTTGTTGATAGGTCGACCTATTCAATATTTTTAAGAATTCAAGAACTTATTCAACATAAAATTGAAATTTTTTAAAAAATATTGAAATTTTAGTAGATTCATTGATTTTAAAAAATGTTGAATGTCAAGGTCGAGTTATTGAATATAAAATTAAAAGTTTGAAGCTATATTTGATATTTTTCAGAATTAAAAAATTTATTAGATATTAAAAATTAATAGCTCATTAGATATTTTTTTTTTTTTTTTAAGTTAGCAAACACAAATGTTTAAGGTCTCAACGTTGTCCTTTAAACTCAAAAGAAATTTAAAAGTGGACAAGATTATATTTATTTTGTCTTTAGTAAAATTGCTTTTTATTCTATTTTAGAGTCGACACCTTTTGGGCTACATTATTTTTCTTTAGGAAAGATTCAAAAGTTCAAATTTTGGGTATAACTTCCCTTCGGTACCTAGGTTTTAAGTTTCAATTAGAATTTCAATTTAATCCCTAGATTTCAAATGTCATAATTTTATTTTGAGATTTGAGTTTTCTTTCAATTTGACCCTTAAGTTTCAAAATTTACACTTTTAACCTCAATTTTCAATAAATACTCACTTTTTTGTATTAATTAATTTTAATAAATTATAATTGTTGAGGGTTGTCCAAGACAATGCTTTAAAGTCCACAGGTAAGCCCAAGCCCATAGGGTACTGGGAAGAGGCATAAGGGAACCCACGTCTCAAAAGAGAAATGTCAATGCCTTAGAGTTTGGGCCAATCAGTTGAGCTGGTGGTTATATACCAATTAGAAAATAATCGAGTCAAATCCAATCTGGCACCCCTGCAACCTCAAGCACTAGAAAGTCCCTAACACTGTTACTGTCACATGTAACTGTAAATGTGTGTTAGAGGATAGATTTATAAATAGCCTCATTCAACCACCCGAGAGCGGAGAGTGGGTAATCTTCAAATGAGAGACTTAACCTTACTTCTTTTTGTGCTTAGCTGAATTAACCACTCCTTGTACTAACTTATGCATTGAAGTGTAGTAGGCTCAACACTTCATTGGTGCGAGAATCTATTACGTAGGTCAGCTCAAAGTATCTCAAGACCAGACTAGGTAGAAGCAGGCTAGAGGTCAAAACCATTAGGCACTTGCAGTGAAGCCCAACGCGGACAAAATTGAAACCTATGGACTAAATTAAAGAGTAAAATTGTAACCATTTGAAACCTATGAACTGAATTGAAACCAAACACAAAACTCAAAGACTAAAAGTAAAACATTTTGAAACCTAGGGATTGAATAGAAACTAAACCCAAATCTTAGGGACTAAAAATGTATCCCTTTTTCTTTTAGCAAAGTTACCCCTTCACTGTCAAATGATCATGGTACCATGATAAAGTTCTTTTTCCTTTTGTTCTTGAGTTCAAATAGGTTGAGTTGAAAAATTCGCACCACAAACTTTGTGGAGGCTAACACATACCAAGGCATCAAAAGTTGTATTGTATGTGCAAGTGAAATAAAATCATTCATCAACAAAGACAAGAGAATATTCTTTTTTATTAATAAAATATTTTGTAGATAAAATCTAGAAGCAAATTTATGTTAATTACTAATCTATATTATAAATATGAAAGGGGCTATGATGAGAGAGAAAAATCTACATCCCCATTTTGTTATTAATCTTTTAATAATATCTTAGTTATCATTTATTACAACTATTCAAATCAAAGTTGTGTACCTTTTTGTTTATGAGTGTGATCACAAACCATAGATATGAAACACCACGACTTAATGGTAATGATAATGTTTCAACAGAGACAATCATGTCCTTTTCCATTTATAATTTCAAGAATTTCTATTTTATTTTTCTTTTCAAATAACTACGACTATTCAATCGAATATAAAAAAATCGATTTCATTCATTATCATTTTTTAACAACTAGTTTAGGAACACAATGCACGTAAAATTTCGTACATTTAATTAAAAATTTTAAAATATTTGAAATTTTTATGTAATAAGAATTATATTGTTTTTTTTTTAGTGTTTTCATATTATCGTCTTTATATATATATATAGTTCAAAGTAAAAAAATGTTTGTAATTAAATTAGCAAATAAATATATACATATCATTAAATTTGGTATTGTAATTTGTAATATAGATAATGCAATTTTTTTTTTATTTTAATGTTTTCTCATATATTTATCGTTAAAGCATATACTCCCATACATGAAAAGAGGAATTTTATTTCAAATTCTCTCAATGAATATTGGACATCTCTAATGGAATTGTTGCAATTGTTTGAAGAGATTAAAAAAGATGAAAATTTATAAAAAGTTTAAGGAAAAGGACAACGGATTTCCTCCGTTACCCTGATTGGGTCTTTGAAATTTATGTTCAAAGAAAAAGAATGTATACCTAACACCTTCTAGGTTTAATTGTAACTGAAGAGTTTCTAGTTTTTGCTTAAATTTTATTTAGGTCATAAATAGATATTATTTAAACCTTGTTTTTATAAACCAATGTTTAATTATATTTTAAAACATTTCAAACAATTCTTATTTGAAAAAGAAAGGGATAATGAGTATTATATAGTTGAATCATAATTAGATTTTTGGAATTTAAATTAGCAAGTATTCTCAACTTCTCTCTATAACTATTCATTCGGTAAGATTCTCAAATCTTCCCTTATATCTCTCTCACTCTAATTGATTCTCACGTTTTTCTCACCCACTCCAACAAACTCTTTCTTTCTTATATCTTTTAACATTCTTTATTCATTGATTTAGAAAAGAAAAAAAAAATGCTAATTAATGTATACTATCAAATAACACATGCATTTTTTAGAAATTTAAAATGTTAATTTTATTGGAGAGGGAGGAGAGGAACAAAAAAAAAAAAATCACCTTAAAAATACAAGGAGAATGAATATAATAATTGAATTAACAATGCGATAAAATGATATATAGTTTAATATTAAAATTATTAAAATTAAAACAAAATATTTTCCCATTTGCCAATTCATCCCACACATTAATGGTAGTTACCTTTATATATCCTTCTTTCCTCTTCATTCTTCCCTATTTTCTCTCCATTTTCAATATCAATAGTAAACATAAACATATCAAATCAAAATAAAGCCCATAAAAAGCACTTGCAATATTATTGAGAATGCAGAAGGAAGAACTGGAAAAACAAAAGAAAAAAAAAAAAAAACACACACACACACACACATTAATGGTAGTTACATTTATATGGGAGAAAGAGATTGTCATCAACATAATTAATCAAAATAACACCCCCTAAAAAAGCGCTTTTTCGGAAATGTTACAGGGGAAAAATTGGAAAAAATAAAAAATAAAAAAAAACAAGAAAACACGTATCAATGAGGATTGCGTTTGTTTTTGGAGACAGAAAAATTGAAAAAAAAAAAACAAAAAGGAAAACACACACACCTGTCAATGGTAGTTGTCTTCGTCTTGGATCAAAATAAAGCCCATAAAAGAACACATACTTTCAGTATTTTATTACAACTCACTACAAGAAAATCCAACTATGCCGATGGATGTCATGCCGACACTATAAAAAGTCATCGGCAAATCGTGGCTACACTAATGATGCAAAGAATCGTCGGCAATAACTCTCCATATCGACGGTAAAAAATGAGGCGTCGACATAGAAGGTCATATGTCGACGACATTATAGTAACCCATAGGCAGAGGGGTATTTGCTGATGCTGCTTTTTTATCTGTCGACAGATGGAGGTTTCTACCAACTGTTGATTATTACTGTCGACAAAAATGGACTTTTGCTGACGAAAACATTGTCGACGCCAGAAAAAATCTGTGCCTTTGCCGACGTTAGATTGCATGGCATCCGCATAAGGTGACCTTTGTTGATGCCTGACTTATGGCATCAACAATTCTTAAAAAAAAAAAAAAAAAAAAAAAAAAAAAAAAAACCCTGGTTTTCTCTCCCTTGCACCTTCCTTCAAATTTGGCCGACTGCTCTCGCCGCTGCTCTCTTCCATCGCTCTTGTCTCCAACTTTTTGCTCTCGCTCAAATCTGGATCCATCAGTCTCTCTTCCGCAGATCTGTCGTGGATCTCTCTACCAACGATCATCTCCATATCCTCGGTTTTCTTGCTCTCTTCGGTCTACCCATCTCATTGGTCTTTCCCTCTCTTCACTCTCCCCAAATTCGGATATGTGGGTTTTGGCCAAGCTTGGATGAATTTGATTTTCTTGAGGTAAGATCTCTCTAAATTTTTCTTGCTATGAGTTAATTTGATGTTTCCTCCGATTATGGTTGTGGTATTCACTAATATGTGCTTGATTTAGAGAAGTAGGTTGATTATGGTTGTAGTATTTGGACGAATTTGTTGATTATTTGTTAACTTATGGTTGTGCATTATGGTTGTGGTATTTGTTAAATTCAAAGTGTACATTATTTGGACTAATTATTTTGTCTTGGTCATAATTCAACTAAGAAAGCTCCAAAAAGTCAACAGTTTAAAGGTAATGAGAAGCTAACTTTTTGCATTTCTAGATCTAGACGAGATGCATTGAGATGCGCCATTAAAGCAACCTTTAATTTCACCAACTTTATCAAAGTATGCATCATTTGGACGAATTTGTGCATTATTAACTAACATATAAAGATCATATATGTTAGTTAATATTAACTTTGATCTTTTGTGTAATTCCTATAGATTTAAGAGTTTAAGACTAGAATTCAAGAGTTTTAGTGTTGGAACGAATATCATTAAGAATAAATAAAAATTCGATTCAACTTTGAGATAAGTTATCAATGGCATATATGGAAGGAATAACCCAATTCCTTGAGAAAGCGAAGTCCCAAGTTAATAACTTTGATAAAACAAGATGCCCATACAAAAATTGTATGAATCCAGTGTGGGAATCATTAGACGGGGTTCGATGACATTTGTTCGCATACAGATTGTCTCCCCTCATATAGGCAATGGGTATACCATGGGGAAGGAGTTAATTTGTCCTCAGAATTAAGTCAGACATCTCACTTAGTACAAGATGAAGGATTCAGTTACACAGAGTTTAATGATGTGCCAACTGAAGAAAATGAGATGTTAAATATTCTAAATAATTTTCGAGGTCTAATTATCGATGAATATTTAGATGAAGAGGATATCATGATTGAGAGTGATAGTTCAAGGTTATTTGAGGGTTTATTGGATGAAGCACGTAATCAATTATACCCTGGTTGTACAAAATACTCTTCACTGAACTTTTTGGTAAGATTGATGCACATTAAAGTTATTAATGGCTGGAGAAAACAAGTTATTCGATATACTACTCGAATTGCTAAAGAACGCATTTCCAATGGGTGCATCTATACCTAGTTAATTTTATGAAGCTAAGAAGAAGTTATGTGACTTCGGTCTAGGGTATGACTTAATTCATGCTTGCAAGTTTGATTGCATTTTATATTGGAAGAAATTTTCTGATTCACAATAATGTCTAGTTTGCCATGAGCCTCGGTATAAAATTAACGATGTAAAAGGTAAGAAGATCCCACAAAAAGGCCTACGCCACTTTTCATTGATATCGATGTTGAAATGATTATTTGCATCGAGGATGTTGCATCTGAAATGAGGTGGCAAAAAGAAAAGCGTGTTGTAACAGATATGCTACGACATCTAGTTGATGGAGAAGGGTGGAAACATTTTGACTGTGAATTTCCTCAGTTTGCTTTATACCCACGAAATGTTCGTTTAGGATTAACTTCAAATGAGTTTAATCAATTCGCAAATATGAGTACTTCATATAGTATGTGGGTTGTTGTGCTGATTTCTTATAATTTGCCACCATAGAAATGCATGAAGGTAACAAATTTCTTCATGTCTTTACTTATACCAGGACCGAAATTTCTCGAAAAAGAAATAGACATTTACTTGCAACCATTGATAGAGGAGTTGAAAGAATTGTGGAATAATGGTGTTCACACTTATGATTGTGTCAGTGGTGAGTAACTTTAGACTACATACAAGTTTGTTATGCACTATTAATGACTTCCCTGTATATGGTGATTTGTCTGGGTGGAGTACCAAGGGTTACCAAGTATGCCCCATTTGTATGGAAGATACATCATCGTTTCGAATAAAAGGAAAATTTTCTTACATGGGGCATCGACATTATCTTCCTGAAAATCATAGTTGACATAGAAGTAAACAACATGATGGAAGGGTTGAACATAGACCTCTTCCAGTTTCATTGAATGGAGAAGAAATGTTAGAACAATTGAGTACGATAAACCTTCAAGTGCTTAGCAAACATCCAACAAAATAAGATAAGAACAGGAAGCGAAGTGTAAATTGGACGAAACAAAGTATTTTTTTTTTCAACTTCCGTATTGGTCATAACTGTTGTTGCGCCATGAATTGGACGTGATGCACATAAAAAAAAAAAAAAACATTTGTGATAACTTGCTTAGCACTGTTAAACATTGACGAGAAGATAAAAGACACGACCAATGCACAATTGGATTTACAGGATCTAAAGATACGAAAAGACTTACATTTGCAACAAGACGGGTCTAAATTTGTAAAGCCATATGCCACATATACATTGACTACTCACAAAAGGATTTAATTTTGTAAGTTCTTAAAATTAGTGAAACTTTCGGATGGGTTTGTTTTAAACGTATCCCAATGTATGAGTGAGAAGGATGAAAAATATGGGGGCTAAAAACTCATGACTCACATGCTTTACTTCAAAGACTTCTTCCTATCGGTGTTCGAGCATACTTACGGAAGGATGTATGTGTCAACTGCTATTGTTATGTACATTCCTTTGTGATTTGTGTGCGAAAACAATACACATAAGTGACTTAGATCGTTTACAGGTAGATATTGTAATCATACTTTATAAATTGGAAAAAATATTTCCACCTACATTCTTCGACGTAATGGTGCATTTATCAGTTCATTTTTCGTATGAAATAAAACTGGTGGGTTCTGTTAGTTATAGTTGGATGTATCCTATCGAAAGAAGTTTATGGACACTAAAGCAATATGTACGAAACAAAGTATGGTCTTTACATTTATTAGTTTTTCCTCTTTATACAATTTGATGTTTCTTAAGCATTTGTTCTATCTCTATTAAAACTGGCAAAGACTAGTAAAAAGAATCGGACAGAACTAAAATTCAATCATTGAGCTGGGCATAAGACATTCATCAACATACAATAAGAATTGGTGAGACATCTGCTTGACAGTGATTTATTATCTATATTTGATCACTAATAAACTTTACTTTCGATGGGGTTTGGATTTTAGAGTGTGAAAGATGGTCAGCAGTGTGGATCAATTGACCTATTTAAGAAAACACACTCGCGAGATGACCAATGGGTGAACCGTGTAACACTATTTATCATTACGTAATATATGCTCATTTAAATACATGTTATGTAAGCCCCACACCAAACTTTGGAAGATGGCAAGTTAAAAATTGGATGATTGGAAAGTGATGGTTGAGAGCTCATGCACTGGAGGCAACCATGCACTGGGGGGCTGCTGTGCGTTGGTTGCTATGGGCGTTGGAGGCAGCCATGAGCTAGGCGACTGTTGTGCGTTGGTGAGGCTAGTGTCATGTGTTGGTGAGGCTGCTGGGCATGTAGTAGCCATGCGTTGGAGGCTGTTGTGTGTTGGTGAGGCTAGGCAGCAATGTGTTGGTAAGGTTGCTGGGCATGTAGTATGTCATGGCCGATGCTAGCTTAGCATGCATTGGAGGAAGCTTTGCGTCCAAGGTTGTTAGGCATCCAAGCTAGCAACCATGAATGCTAAAGGAGGTTGCGTTGCTTTGTTAAGTGGAAAATTAAGTTGATTAAAATAAGGGAGAAACTGGAATTAAGTTGGCAGTTTATTTAAATGGTAAAGATGAGTTTTTTTATTATTTTTAAACATATTCAAAAGCTCCAACCGAAGGGAGGTAGAAGAAGAAGTTAGAGCAAATTTGAGTAGAATTCTGATCGGTTTCATGGAGAAATTGAAGTTGGAACAGAAGGTTTGGTTGCTGTTGTGTAATTTGAGCGTGGTTTAGTGTTTGGAGAAAAGTGAGCTGAAGAGATCGGATTTCGGGCTGCAATTTTAAGGTTAGTAAGTTAACTCAATTCCTAACAATTTCTATGAAGGATGTTTGAGCTGAATTTGAAGAAAAATATGTAACATTTTAGGTGGAAATGACTGTTACAGATTTGCTGAGCGATTTGGAGCAGCTTGAAGTCAATTGGGAATATCTGTCAAACGAAGAGGAGTTACGCTCTGAAATCATCAGGTAAGCTAGGAAACCTATTCCTTTATAAGTTTGTAGAAGAGAAGAAGTTCCAAATTTGACTAGAAATGAGATTCTTAACAGATAGAAGTGAGAATAAAAGGAAAGACAGAAAATGAGATAGTTGGGTGTTGCTAGAACCACAGCGACATTAAGAATTTAAGCATGAGTAGCGAGACGGGTGTCATTGGTAATGCTGGAGGCTCTGCGTCTCACAATTCTTGCTGGGTTTCACTAAGTATCGCTGCTCAGGTGAGTCTCGCTAGTCTCGCTCGTCACGGTATCGCTAGTACAATTTACTCGTAAATCAGTCTCGCTAGTAGTCTCACTAGTTGTGTGAAATCTCGCTTAATAATGATTATTTGGATGAAGATTAGTCTCGGTGGTGAAACATGGAATAAGTATAAATGTGTAAACTTAATGGTTTGTAAAAAGGAACTTTAAGGAAGTCTAACACTAGAAATGTGTCATTACAGGCCAAGAAGAGCTTCGGAAGGTGTGTAATCCGTTCAAGGCCTAAGACAAGTTGTGAGTGACACTCGAATCTAAAAGAGTTTCTTCAAGCATAGTTTCTTGTTTGAATATATGTTTGAAACTTGTTTATATGGTACATTTCCATGAGTTTTATATGTATGTTATTTGTTATATAATGAGAAGTATCTGAAGTATACTGGCTGTACTATGAATTTGAGTAAAGCATGCGATTTATAATTAAAGAAAGCATCTAAACATGTGAAAAGTGTTGAGATGTATGAAATGCTTTAAGCTCATGAATTTATGTTATGTTATAAACTATGTATGAAAATGACTCCCAGTGCTGAAGGACTCGAAGAAGGCATTTGGGTAAATTATGTATGAAAATGACTCCCAATGTTGAAGGACTCAGAGAAGGCATATGGGTAAGTTAGGTATGGAAATGGCTCTATGCTGAAGAACTCGGAGAAGGCATGAGGGTGGTCGGGAAATTTGTTAAGGGACCCTGTACTAAAGAACTCGGAGAAGGTACTCAGGTGACCCTGGTTATGAAACATGTGTATAGACGTTTGGTGTGTTGAGAATACTCCGCCCTAACTAAGGTTAATTAGAAGATGAGTAGCGTTGAGCTTAGCTCCGCCTCAAATAAGGAAAAGTTTTGAATAAATTAGTTTATGTGTGTCTGTTCCACAGATGATTATGTATGTTTAAGTTATGGCTTACGTACGGTATTGTTGATTATGGCTGAAATCTATATTTTGCATACATTGCTTAAGGAAAACTTTAAAATTAGTCACTCACTGGGCAATTTAGCTCATGTTTTCCTTGTTTCTCTATTTTTCAGGTAACGAGTGTGTCCGGGGTGCTTAGCCTACACAAGACTCTCGTCTGGGCCCGTCTTCAGTGTTTAGTATTTTGAAACTTGTAAATATTTGAACTTATCAAGTGTTGTACATATAGAGAGGGTTAAGAAAGTTGTTTAGAAACAGTTGTAATAGTATATCGTTTAAGATAGCTTGGCTATTGTGATAAGTTAACCTTGGTTTTATTTATGTTGTTAGAATATTATGTAACTGTTTATCAAGTAATGGTTAAAATTTAGAGTTGGCAGTAGATGTCGAGAGAGGGTTGGTGTCTACTGTCTTCACACTCACTCTTGGGTTAGGAGGGTACTTGGGATGGGGTGTGACATGTTATATATTATTACTAATTTATATAATTTTTAATTATAGACACGGATGGAATTGGAAGGGGCGTCAATTTCAGAAGGGAGTCAACCACTTTCACAGGAAGAAATATGCTAGATGGTGTTGGGAAGACGACCAGGACATGTTAAAGGTCTCGGTAGGGGGCCAAAACCAAAGCCAAAAAAGTATAGCTCCTCATCATCGATTGAGTTTATGCAACATAGAGAGTACGAACAAGCAATTGAGATACAAAATGAGCAACTTGAAGAACAAAAGGCAGAGATTCAACAAGAGAGGGAAGCAAAGAATGCAATGAGGGTGGAATTTATGGCAATGAAGGCAAAGATAGACGTTCTGAAAGAAATGATGAAACAATTTATGGATTCATAGGGAGGACCTTTGAAACTAGGTATGAACTACTATTTTTTTTAATACATTAATATGTTAGGAAGTCTTGCATATTGAGATTGTTTGAGATTTGTTGCTATCCTGCAGTTGTGGTAGCAAGTGTAATACATTCATATGTTAGGAAGTCTTACATATTAAGTTTGTTTTGAGATTTGTTGCTATCCTGCAGTTATGGTAATACATTCATATATTAGGAAGTCTCGTATATTAAGTTTGTTTTAAGATTTGTTGCTATCCTGCAGTTATGGTAGCAAGTGTAATACATTCATATGTTAAGAAGTCTTGCATATCGAGTTTGTTTTGAGATTTGTTGCTATCCTACAATTATGGTAGCAAGTGTAATACATTCATATGTTAGGAAGTCTTGCATATTGAGATTGTTTGGAATTTGTTGCTATCCTGCAGTTATGGTAGCAGCTGTAATGCATTCATATGTTAGGAAGTCTTTGAGTTCAGACATTAAAGAAATAGTGTGTAACTTCTAACTTCATTTTGGAATATAAGAGCAAGGTGAGGGAACTTAAATTTCTTGCAAATGTTTTCTTATAAGTAGTAAAGAGCAATCCAATTTATCAGTCTACCTTTTATTTTTTGTATGCATAATTGGGATCCCTATCAACCACACCTTTAGACTGTAAATATTCAAAGAAACATTCATGTCTATAATGAAGACCTCCTTTGATTGAATCATATGAATACTGCTTCCTTAACTTTGCTTGCCCGATTATGACTTTTAATGATGATATTTATGTCATAGAATTCAATAGATTTGTGACAGTGAGATTGAGAGAGTAAGAGCGAGATTGAGAGAGTGAGAGAGAGATTGAGAGATAGAGAGTGAGAGAGCGAGAATGAGAGAGTGAGATTGAGAGAGTGACAACGATATAAAGAGCGAGAGCGAGATTGAAAGCTAGAGAGTGAGTGAGCGAGATTGAGAGAGTGACAACGAGATTGAGAGAGCGAACTCTCTCGCTCTCTCTCTCTTGCTCTTTCTACCTCTCTCTTTCGCTCTCACCCTCTCTCTCTCTCACTCTATAAAATGTATTAAATTTGTGCTTGATACATTTTTATCGCTTTATAAGATGTATTAAATTTGTGTTTCATACATTTTTGTTATAATTATAATCAATATTTCACTTTTGTTTTTGTTTTTTATTTCTCAAGACCAACTTTCAACCAAGCTAGAAGTTGGTTTTCACTTTTTTTTTTTTTTTTTTTGTGATGTCTGTGTTTTGGAACAATTATGTAACTTTGTTGTCAAACTTCTTTTGTGTATTTGTTGAAGGGAATTGAATCCCGGCAGAAGCATGTGATCGCGTTCTTTGAATTCTTAAAAAAATTAAAAATACAAGAAGTTAAGAAAAGGTTAAGTAACATACCTTTCCCAATCCATAATTTCAGCAAAATCTCTCCTTGAACCGATAGTCTTCTCCTTGTAGTCTTCTTTTTCCAAGAGATCTTCCTTGCTATGACTCTAGCAAGGATTCGGTTTGTGGGAATCGCTTCTTGACAGATATAGGGAATGAGAAATTTTCTTAGAACTTTTCTCAGAAAATTGAGAGAATTTCTTGATAGAGAGTTTTAGAGTAATCGTAGAGATTATTTGTAAGCCCTAACCTCTATTTTCCTTTGCTTTAGCACAAGTTAAAGATCATGGTTTAAGGTTGGCTAGGGTTGGCTTAAATAAGTAGGAATGTATGTTGAATTCTAGTGCACTTTGAAGTAATTATGATTTCTATTTTTCTTTTTCAATTTACTATATTAAGGAATAAAAGGGACGAAGTTAATGGTGTTGTAGAACAAGTAGGTGGGACTGTACTTACGAAAATTTTTGCTAAGTGTGAAGAAAATATCAAGTCAAAGGTCAAAAGTTAGAATTAATTTAGGGAAAAAAGTAAAATTAAGGAATAAATATTAAATTAAGTTAAAATATTTATTTAAAGGAAAATAATATTTAATTTGGGTGGCTAGGATGAGAAGAAAAGAGAATAAGCCACATCGAAGCAAGGAGGTGTGTGGTCAAAGCTGATTGGCTGGACTGGGCAGCAGCTCGAACTCTAAGCAAGTAGCTCAATTACAACATTGGTTCTCCCGATTCACTCATGCCATTTTCTCCATTTCTGGACCAGGGAGAGCTCTGTGAGTTAGAAATCCAACTTAGGGCTACCGGAGTGATTTGAGGTCAGGAAGCTTGAGAAAACTTGAAAATACCGAAGGTTGTCGCAGGAACTGAGCAAACTAGACGAGTTAACTTTGGGGAATTTTTCAAGGACGCTCGGGAAGGTTTTTGAAGCTCAATTTTCTTAGTAAGTCAGGAGCCCCATAATTTTTATTTGGTAAGTCAGGAGCCCCATAATTTTTATTTGAATTTTATTTGAAAGGAAAAAGTGTTTTGGAGCTCTGAAAAATCGGGTTGAAAACAGAGATTGATGGCCGAAGTTAGCTAGAGGCTACCCAGAAAGCCTGCCCACGTCTGTCGCCAGCGCCTCCCTCC